>MU223627.1:1178610-1212347 GCA_018584345.1 Thuja plicata
ATATATATATATAGAGAGAGAGAGAGAGAGAGAGAGAGAGAGTCAAATTTTATTAAATCTGGCAACCTAAAAATGGAGTAGAAATTTCCAAGTTGAAAACTCCTTGCAAGAATAGGAAATGTGAGCATTGTAATGAGTAAAAATAATTTTCTAAAGACTAAAATTCCTTCCCAACAATTATCAACTAAAAAAAGTTTCATCCCTTGAATAAAAGTATTTTTTGACCCACTTTTATATATGTAAATGAAACTATGTCGTGGTTGGCTTAAATAATGATAGTAGCACTAAGTATAAAATTTTCACCATCAATCCTCTATGGTACATTTCTCTAATCACCACTAACCTCCAACAAACTATTTTTGGTGATATTTTTCATGAATACCCAATAGTGAAGTAACTCCACCATGCTTAGGGTGTGTGACTCTAATACAACATGAAGTTGTTAATCTTCTATTAACCCGTACCATGTCAAACAATCTCCTCTAATATGTGTTGTCAATTCCACTTTGATTTTAACTCAATTCAAATGCCAATGTAAAGAGACAAAATTGAATCAAATTCAATGTAAGACGAGAAAATTATTTTCTTGATTAACAAATTGTAACTCTTCAATAGAGGATTTTTATTTGTTTTGTAAAATGGATTTTTGAATAGAATACCTAGGTTCCATATTCTTATGTAAAGACAAATTTGGTTGAAAGGATATAAGTGTTCTTTTCTACAATTTGTAATTCTTTCCTTCTTCCCAATATCATGGCACTTTTCATTATGGAAAAACATTTGGATTAAACTCTTACTAGTATCAATTCTTTCAGACCATAGGTTATAATGAAGATGATCAAATTGTTCACTATTAGTAATTGAGCTGAAAATTTCAAAAAATTGGAAGCTACATTTAATATTTTATGTAGGACCTATCTCGTGTCTAAGATCTTCCCCTGGATCCCATATTATTATTATAATTTTTGGGTTCCCAGTCCTTGATTATTCTAGTGATGAAGGTGGATTTTATTTTAGGGTAAGTGCACAAAGATGGGGGACTAAAAAGGGGGTATAAGATGCCACTTTTTTTTTAAATCAGAAAACTCTGAACTTTGACGAGAAATTGAATATAGTTAGACTCATAATTTCAAGGTGTGACAAGAATGAGATTTGTAGTACTCTGAATCTAGTTTCTAAACTAATAATTTATTTTGAAAATGGTGGAGACCAAGGCCAGCAAAAGTGGGGAGCACAAAAAGTGGTCATGTTTTTTGTGAAAAAACATAGTATAGCGTCTAGTGTGATCCCCCTAAATCGTTAAATTTTTTTTTGAATTTTTTTAATCTTTTTAGGAAGAAATTAGCTAACACCACGTAGCTTATCCCAGAATTTTTTGGTAAGTTTTTTATGAATGTATGATTTTTTTATGAATTTTCGAAGTGGATACATCTTGAAAAAGTGAAATTTGTGTGTGCTCTCCTAGAAATCATTGAAAACTAATTGAAAATCAAAAATTATTTTTAAAAAAGTGTGTAAAATGGAGTCTAGTTTCTATAAAAGTAAATTATTTCAAAAAAATTATGAACAATCTAAAATCTAAGCCCAAAATATTGCTCATTGGTTTTTGACAAAAATCAGACATACTTACTGTATAGATCCAATCCTACTCCAACTCGAATAACGAGGGTTAGTAGCACCAATTTGTAATGGGGGAAAGAAATCAAAACTACTAAGAACAAATCCACGGACAATAAAATAACAAGCAATCAAGGAGGAAAACAAATGAATGCAAACAATGATGCTTGAGGCTTCTATTGTGTCTCTCTACTCCTTCTGAGATGTTGGATGAATGGTGCCTAATATTGGTATTGGCAGTGTCTATGACTTGGGAGTGTTAAGAAAATGATATTGATATGATCACAAGAATGCTTGATGCTTCACAAGAGAATCCCACAGAGTAAGTGTGCACAAAGCTTGAAATCTTGGATCCTTGAGATGGTTGAGAATGGTTGATTATATAGAATATGGAAATGATTTCAACGGATGAGATTGATCCCATAAATTGGAGAATGAATGGTTGAGGTCAAAAGGAACTGGAGAAGCAATCAGTAAAATCCACCTCTTCAACTAGGAGAGAAGAGGGGATTTTTTAGTTAGCTAAGGAGAAACCAGTAAACTCCACCTCTTAAACTTGGAGAGAAGAGGGGGTTTTTAGTTAACTGAAAAGCAACCAGTAAACTCCACCTCTTCAACTTCGAGAGAAGAGGGGATGTTTAGTTAACTGAAAAGCAACCAGTAAACTCCACCTTTTCAAATTGGAGAGAAGAGGGGATGTTTAGTTAACTGAAAATATCATCAAGAGTTACCTTTTTGAACTAGAGAAAGGATTTATTTGAGTATTTAATTAATTTTTGAAATTAAAGTATTGAAACATGAGATAATTGAATTCTTTTTTATTTAGAATAAATTATTGAGTGAAATTAATTTAATTAGAGGAATTAATTAATAAGTTTAAATATTTAAATTTAAACTTTAGGAAATTTAATTTAATTAATTAATTAAGGTTTATTAATTAAATAAAATTAATTATTTAATTAATTTTGGGGAAATGATTAGATGATTGGATTTAGATGTAATAAGATAATTAATTAATGATTAAAAAACCATTAATCAATAGAGGAAAATTAGTAATTAAATGCAAGGTCACAAGTATGTCCATTTTAGGGTGTCTAGATTTGTCCCTCTTTGATACAATATGATTCATCATGTTGTTATCAAAGAATTTTAAGATTTTATTCTGTCCCAGCTTGCCCTAGTGATAATAAGTGGACTATATTCCCCCTCAACAAAGCATAAAAATGAGTTAGATGAGCATTAATTTGTTGATAATGTTGAATCACTATATGATGATGATGAATGCATTCCTATATTAGTTATGATGTTATTAATGATGGATACATTGATTATATGATCTAATATGTATATTTTTTGGATTTTTCTTATGCAATAATGAATGCAAACTTAAAATGTATCATGTGTCTGAGTAAATGCATGTGTTAGTTAGAAGAAAGTTATTGAGAGATTTGTTTGGATAGGAACGGACCAAGTGAAAAATATGAGTGATGAAACCAAGCCGCTGCCATATATTCCAATTTTATTAATCGTTGCACCTTATTATGAAAAATAAGAGACTCCAATGCACTCAGATATTGACCATTTGGATACCGCTACGTTATCTGATAACCAAAAGTAGATAATTGAAAAGAAAGAGAGCCAAATGCACCCAGATATTGATCATCTAGATACCATTATGATCTCTGATAAAAAGGAGAACCAAATGCACCTATATATTGACCATCTGGATACTGCTATGATTTTTGATAACAAGAAGTAAATAACCAAGAAAGAAAACCAAATGCACCTATATATTGATCATCTGTATACCATTATGATTTCTTGATAACAAAAAGAAGATAACAGATAAGGAATGTTCAATTATTTTCAAGGGTTTATCTCAGATCATGGAACTGCGTGGCTACCATATGTGTGATAGCTCCTACCACATTTATCCTGAATCATCATTGCCCCATAATTTAATTGAAATGCTCCACAAACAGCAATCAAAGAAAAAAAGATCATGATCCAGCATAGCTACTCTCATCGCTCAGTGGTATCCTTGAGTAGTGTAAGAACATAATCATGAAAGATAAATTGACAACAGACTGACATGACTGACCTATTCAATAGTTTATTGTTCTTTGATTTTTTTGATTTTGATGCTTGATTATGTCTGGTTTCAGGAATGGATGACTCATATAAGACCAATTTTTCTAGTTTAGAGTGTATCTTTCACTATGTAAGACAATTGATAGTTTGATAGATGATTGGTTGAATCATTTGATTGAGGACAAATTGGATTGTTGATAAAGTTGTCATATGAGTCCATCGTTGATTTGGAAGCTCATAGTTTTGACATTTGATTAATTGTTTGATGGTCATTCGCTTGTTGATAATAGAGATGATTTATTTCTTAGATGCATAAAGGTGATTATAAAAGGGGATTGTGCTTCTAATAATAAGCTTGGGTACTCAATCTTGCATGCAGGGAGCACAAGATTTAATATTTTGGAGCTCATTGATGGCAAAGTGATATTTTAACACTTGGCGCCTATTTACCAAGTTTTCACTAAGGTACTTGTCCAATAGTGCCTATTTGCCAGGTTTTCACTGAGAGAGTGATTTTGTTTCTATTTACTTTTTTCTATTTTTTGATTTTATTTTATGGATTTTAGATATGTTTCCTTGACCTTGAGACCTCATGCATAGAACCTTTTGAGTCTCATGTTGTTGATATGACCAGGGATTTGATCTCCTTCTTCAGTTTCCAGTTGATATGCCTCACTATTGCATGATGTTATCATGATGTAGGATCCTATCCAATTAGGCTCAAAGTTTCTTGGTTTAACCCTTTCTACTTGATTCTTTTTATTATTCATGAGGATGAGATCTTCTACCTCAAAGGTTCATGCCCTAAATCTCTTGTGGTAGTTTCTTCTAAGGTGATTCTGATAGCCTTGTAAGTGATTTAGTGTATTTTGGCATCTTTCATCAAATAGTTCCAATTCATTGAGTCTAGCTACTTTGTAGTCTTCGTCTAAAATGATGTTCTTCAATGAGGTTATAAGGGATGGGATTTTAAATTTGAGGGGTAGGACTACCTCTGATCCATATACTAGTGAGAATTGAGTGTCTCCTGTAGGGGTCTCACACTAGTTCTGTATGACCATAGTGCGAGATTGAGCTGCAAATACCAGTCTCATCCAGATTCATTGAATATTTTCTTTAAGATCTTCAAGATGGTTTTGTTAGTGGACTCAACTTTCCCATTCCCTTGGGGATATTATAACAAAGAGAAACCTTTCTTTATCTTGAACTTGTCATAGATATCTTCAACATCTTGATTTTCAAAAGGTGTACCGTGATCTATGAGTATGGTTTGAGGGATTCCATATCAAAAGGTGATGTTTTTTAGTATGAACATAGAGATTTTCTTACCAATGATGTATGTGACAGGAATAGCTTCCACCCATTTGGTAAAGTACTCTGTCACTGCAATGCCATACTTGTGACCATTAGAAGATGTTGGTGTAATCTTTCCCACTAAGTCAAATCCCCATTTTGAAAATAGCCATGGTGAAGTGATGGGGTTGATTTCTTGAGCTGGTTCATGGATAAGATCTCCATGAATCTGACATTGTCGGAACCTTTTCACATATTTGTTAGCATTTATCTCTACTATTGGCCAATAGTATCCCATTCTAATGATCTTCACCAAACTATTTCCACATACATGGACCCCACAAATTCCCTCATGTACCTCGTACAAGGCTCTCTGCAATTCTGTGGAAGTCGGACATCATAAAAGAGTTCCATCTATGCTTATTCTATACAAAGTATTAGCAAGAAGGGTGTACCTAGAGGCTTGTCAGATGAGGGACTTCCTTTGGTTTCTAGACAAGTTGGGTGGTAGGGTACTATTTTGGAGGTAATTATATACATCATGGTACTAGGGGTACTCAGGACCAACAAGGATGCACGCTAACTTTATTATCAGAGCTTTATGTGTTGGTATCATTAGTTGTTCTACTAGAAATTAGAATCTGGTTTCATTACCTGACATTTTTATCACTGATGCAATAGTATCCATCACATCTACTTCCTTGTTTTGAACCCTTGGAACGTGCTCAAATACAATGAAATGAAAAGAAGCCCACAGCTTGTCCATCAGCTCTCTATATGGGATCATTTTTTCATCTTTTAACATGTAGTCATTATTGACTTGACTGATGACTAAATGAGAAACACCATAGACTCTTACGTTATTTATCCTCCATTATATAGTTGTCTTCAATCTGATGACCAGAGATTCATACTTAGCATGTTTTTTATTTCGGTAATTGCAAGTTTTGAAGGGATCCCAAAACCCTTTAACAAAGAAAAGAAAAGATAAGCATGAGAAACCCTAAATGACAACTATCTTTCACAAATAAAGACAAAACCAAAAAGTGATAAGACCCCAGATACAAAATAAGAGGTACACCCAAACAAGCAAAGGCTGATACCAAAAGAAAAATTCTAGAGAGACAGAACCAAAAAAACTTCTAGAACCCAAATTAGTCTAGCACCTTAAGACACTTCTTAGATTCCACCATCTGGTTTTCCATATTCTGGATTTCCACCATATATTTTTCCATATTCTAGATTTCCACCATATATTTTTCCATATTTTGGATAGAATCCTGAAGAATGGTAATATCTTTAACTTGGGTCGTCGTCTTCTTTCTAGTAATGGATCTAGTTCTGGAGCCTGGGCCTAAAATTTAGAGATCATTTTTCCCCTCTTCCTCCAAATTAGCTCTATCATTACTATTCCCTTCCAGCAGGGTGTACAAAGGTTTCAAGGTATCAACATAAGCTGTCATGCCTGAGTTGGTGAGGGTAATCAACTTCCTTAGCATAATGTTGTTGTTGATTTTCTCAATTATCGGGTTAATCCTATTTTCAATAATTTTACTTATCTTATCATCCATCATAGTAGTGTTACCAGTTACCTTTTCAAAAACTTCATTACCTTGCTGATACATTTTAGCATCATCCTACATTTTTTTGATGATCTCCTCCAGCAAGGTGTTTCTTTCTTCTAGGTCTTTTCACTTAGCTTGCAGCTCCTGAATGTCATCCTGAACCCATTTTTCAATATTGTAACCATACATTGTTTTATTTCTAGCTACTTGAAGAAAGGAAATTTTGACTATTCTTTTGACCTTAAAGTCCTAATCCCAAAGGTCTTCTTCCAAGCTTCTCTACTTTTGATTTTTGTTTTCCTTCTCATCAGCATTGTCCTTAGGGCTTCATACTCAGCAATGTTGTTCATGAATAGAAATTTGAGTTGGAAAGACTTAGGAATTTCATCATTATGTGGAGTAATGAGTGTTATCCCTACTCCTGCACCATGGTTCATATATGACCCATCAAAGAATAGTTTCCAGACATCTATTGTCAGTTGTACTGTGAGGATTGATTGATCTGGAAAGTCAGACACTATAGATTGATGATCTTGTATTGGTGCCTCTGCTAGTTGATCTACAATTACCTACCCTTTGATAGCTTTTCAATCCATGTACTCTATGTCAAATTCAATTAATATCATGACCCATTTGGTGAGTCATCCTATTAGTGTTTCTTTACTTAACAAGTACTTCAATGGATCTATGTGTGCTATGAGCTTTGTTTGATGACTCAACATGTAATTTCTTAACTTTTGAGAAGCAAAGAAAACTGCAAGGCATGACCTTTCAATTTCTGAATAATTTATCTTGTAGCCCACCAATGTTCTATTGAGGTATTAAATGGTTCTTCCTTGCCCTGGGCATCTTTTTATGCCAAGAGAACACCTTACCGTTAACTTTTTTGTTGAGATATATAAGAGGAGTGGCATGCATGGAATGAGTGGCACAAATATAGGGGACTTCAATAGATATTCTTTGAAGGTTTGAAACACTTTCTTGCATGGTTTTGTTCATATAAATATCATGTCTTTGTGTAGTAGGTGCTGGAATGGGTGACACTTGTTGGCCAGTTGGGTGATGAATCACCTGATAGATTGCAGTCTTCCTTGTAGACCCCATAGTTGCCTTAAATTTGTTTGTGGTGGCATGTCAAGGATGACCTTGACCTTTTCTAGGTCTAATTTGATTCCTTTATGAGATACAATGAATCCAAGGAGATTTCCAACAGTAACTTCGAATACACACTTCTTTGGATTGAGTCGTACCTTGTACTCCTGGATTTGATCAAATATCAAACCCAAAAATTGTAGGTGAGTTTACCTAATCATTTATTTGGCTAGTATGTCATCAACATAGTCTTACATTTTTGATGAATTAGATCATGAAAGATTGTGGTCATTGCCCTTTGATAAGTTGCACCTACATTTCTAGGCCAAATGGCATTACATTCCAGTAGTTAGTTCCCCAGGAACATGTGAATGTTGTCTTGTGTTGGTCCTTTGGTGCAATCCTAATTTAGTTATATCTAGAGAAAGTGTCCATGAGTGACAACATTTGGTACCCTACTATCAGGTCAACTATCATGTCAATGTTTGGTAGAGGAAAATGAGCCTTGGGACAATCCTTGTTCAAATCATTGAAATCTATGTATATACAGATCTGACCATTATGTTTTGTTACTGGCCTTAGATTATAAATCCAATCTACATATGGAGGTGGTCTTATTAATCCTACATCCAAGAGTTTCTTCAATTCTACTTTGAAAAGTAAAGTAATGTGCGGATGCATATTTCTCAATATTTGTTTAATAGGTTTTTCATTTGGTAATAGCGGCAGATGATGTAGCGCTAGGTCCAGATTCAAACCTGGCATGTCTTCTTAAGACAATGTGAAGTTCATTTGTCTTTCTTTGAAGAAACTAATGAATCATTCTCTTTCTTTGAGTGTAAGATATTTAGCCAAATAGATATTTTTAGGGTTCTTTTCATCCCCTATATTGACTTCCTCTGTTTCTTCTGCTAGTAACACTGACTTTTCTTCTCTTAAGGGGAGGAGTTCCAGCTTTCCATCCTCTAGAACCTTAGAGAGGTTTTCACCAGAAGATACGTCCTTTATTTTTTATTTTTTATGGTTAGCAAGTGCCTTTCAGTTTTCACTTACTGACTATTCTTTTTTGTTTTTGATTTTTCTTTTGTGACTGGAAAGAGGAGCCTCCTCACTAAAGTATGTTAGTCTATCCAAGTTAAAAGAGAATCCTGCTTTATGGTCTCTTGATGGTATGCCTTCTCAAATCCCCATGAAGTTTGTGATGGCTTCATCATTCTCAAAAATATCTATGTCAGGTTGTCCTTGTTGGTCCAATTCTATCAGTTTGGGGTAGACTAGACAAAGGTAAGCGTGGGGTGATGACTATGTTTGGGTGAAAAAAATTGTGGTGATAGTTCCAACAAAATCAGAATGGGATGTGGACTCGCCACCTAAGGAATTAATATTGACATGTTTATCAATATAGAGTTGGTCTTCTATGCTCATTTGGTCAAACATTTCATCAAGGTGTATGGTACTAATGGGTTGAGAGGAATAGTCAAGGATGTGAGAATCATAATTACAGAGGGAAAACCACTCATACTCATGGGAATTGGTCATACTAGAATGCTTTTTAAATGTCTCACATTCTACATCATCCTAGATAGTCTGATTAAGGTTCAATTGGGAATTAGATTTTTCCACTTACAATGGCAATAATCGTTGGAGTATACTGTTGATTAGGGCATGTTCCAGATTTTTCCCTTGATTTAATTTTGCAATATGTTGTCGGTCTACGGGTATGTCTCAGATGGTTGTGTTGGTTCTATTTTGACCATAGCCTAGCCCTATTTTATTTCTTTGGGTTGGCGGTAAAGACAGTTCCATTAATCCTTCTTACCTTGCCCCCGACCAGTCTTACCACCATAACCATGTTTCTGCAGCATAGTGAAGCTAGCTCTATATTGTGACAAAGGTATCTATGCTTAAGGTGTCTCTTGAGAGTCTTTATACAGAGAAGTGTTGATATCTAGATTTAAGGGGTTTTCTTCAGCTATGTCTCACCATTTGACAAATATGGTTGGTGGACATTTGAATAACATTGGTTCTAGAGTTTCACGTGTTTCCACCGGTAGGGGCATGCCATATGATCTAGGATTTTGAGGAATGTTGGTGATGGTAAAATATTCCTCATAGCTATACTCACCACACCCTTTCTCTTTGATTGATATCTTACGTGTCTTTCTTGGTATGTCTTTAGGAATGGAATTGGAGGTGGAAGGAATACTTGCTTCCTTATTTGAAGGTACTTGATTATATGTACTTCTTCTTATGGTGTTGCAGTATTGGAAGGGTTTGGGATCTCCCTCAATGCTTATCTTTGTCCCTTGGTATGGAAATTTTAGGCATTAGTGATACATTGAAGGGACAACTTGCATTTTATGTATCCACAGCCTCCCAAGCAATATGCTATATCCTAGATCAAGGTCTAGGATTTGAAATGCAGTGTTCTTTATTATTGGCCCTATTGTGACTAGTAGAATGAGGATACCTTTTGATGATCTTTCATCCTCATCATATGCCCTAATATTTATCTTCCTAGTGGCATCAATGCTAGATTCTAAATAGCCTAAGGTCTTTATCACTTTAAGAGTACATATGTTTAACCCAGCCCTGCCATCAATGAGGACTCTTCAGATTATGTGTTTATGAACTTGGATAAGAATATGTAGGGGCTCATTGTGTAGAGGTTTGTGCGGAGGCACATCATGGTCTGTAAAGGTAGCGTTCTTGTTGGTAGTGATGTAATTGACCATAGTTTGGAAGTTCTCTGAAGTTATGTCTCGTGGGACTGCTGCATTTTGAAGGGGTTGATCCCGAGCTTTCTTATGCTATGAGAATATGTGCAATAGGTCAAACATGGAGATATGTGTAGGCATGTTCTTTAGTTGATCCACTAGACTAATTTGTGGATTGGAATTTGTTGTGGGATTAGCTAGTGTAGCTAAGATGCAAGGAATTCCTTTCAAAACAACCTTAGAACATCATGTTGTGACAACGCATTTGGCATTGGTACCTTTGATAGTAATTGTAGCAACTTGGCTATCTGAAGGATTTATACATTTTATGGTGCTATCAAAGTTGGCATAGGTATAGTTCACTTGCTTAGAATGTCCACCAGATATAGAGACTTTCCCTTTATTATGATCATTAAAGGTATCATTGAAGATAGTGTGGTCGGTTGTACCCTTGGATTGGGTATTTGTGATATCAATAATCCCTTGGTCGATTAGATCGTGTATGGCATTTTCAATCGGTAGAAGTTGGATGTCTTGTGTCCTTTCACCTGATGATACTCACAAAAGTTGTTATCATTCCACCACTTGGGTTTCACAACACCATGACCATACTCTCTGATTTTTGGTATAATGATATTATTGGTTTGAATCAACTTTTTCAGAGTTGACTCTATCAACTCTCCTAATGGTGTGTAGTAGGAAAATAAAACCTTTGTGGCCATTCTACGTTGGGTTGGTTGTTGGACACACGTGCTGCTTGGATAGTGGGTGTTTGAATTTGAGTATTCTCCTGCTGAGTTTGCACCATGGTTTTTTTATTTTTCATGGGTACTCCTTGTAGTGAAACCTTGGGTTGAGCATAGTTGACTATTTTGACATCAATGATACCATCATTGGTGACATTCTTGTTTTTATTCCACCATTTGGCCTTATTTGTTGCATTCTTGTTGGTGATTTTTTGGGTAGGATCTGCAAGGATTCCTCTCTTCACCAAGTTTTTTTCACATCAAACTCCTTGTTCTATAAGTTTCTTGAAATTTCGACCAAGTTGCAGCTCTGTTGTGAATGACATATCTGGGATCAAATTGTTAATAAACATGACTACTAGGTCTTGTTTGGGTACATCATACATTATTCTATTTTTAGTGTTCCTCCATCTTTATAAGAATTTAACAAAGGATTCACCATCTTTTTTATTAATTTCACAGAGGTCTGTAATTCTGACCTTGCGTTTGATATTATGATGGAAGTGAGCAATATACTTTTCGGTCAATTCTCCCCAAGTTTGAATACCATGGGGTAGGTGTGAGAACCATTCCATTTTTTTTCCATCTAGACTCTATGGAAATAGTAGAATTAGGTAAGTTTCATCATGTACGACTTCAATGTAGCTAGCGAAGAATCCCCTGATATTCTCTACAGGATTGGTACTGCCTCTGTATTTGTCAAATTTAGGTACCGAAAAGTGTGTGGGAAATGGATACATGTGCAATGAGTGATCAAATGGGTAGGGGTACAAGTCCTCTTCTATGTAGGACTTGGTTTTCCCCTAATTTTGCATGTTCATCATTTGCGTTTGTAGATTCTGCACTTGTTGTATCAGCATGTCTATTGGATATTAAGGAACATTCCCGACATTGAATCTCTATGTCATGGTAGGTGTAAGGCTTCGCCTTTGTGATCCTTGTATTGGGACATATGATCTCCTTGGGACTTGGTATATATTTCCCAGCGTGTGATTTTGATATTGGGGAATCTGATTGGTCCAAGGTTGTTTTTTCTGTTGTGGTTGGGATCCTTGTTAGAATAAATTCATAGCTTTTGGTGGACATTGGATGAATGTTGGACCCACAAAAATTTATCTGTGGGGTCAGGAAGTATTAAGTCCAAAGCTAGATGGGATAGACTGAAGTTTCTAAGTAGTTGCAAATGGTTTATTTCTCATTTGGGGAATTGATGGCATGACTTAAGAGCTTGATGTAAAAGGCCATGAGGTTGATGCTTGAGATAAGTCGGTAACCAGGGGTGCACTTAGTTGGGAGCCCATCATGTTTTGGGTGGATTATGTACTAGCTTGATTGGTATAGCTAGTTTGGGTTGACACAGTCTGTGCCAATGGCATGGTTGTTGATGAGGTAAATTCAAGCCTTGAGATACCACAAGACCCATTTGAGAGATTTGAGTTGTGGTTTGTCATGCTAGTGGGTTCTCAGGCCATATCATTGATACATTGAATCCGGTGGGGAGCTTGACTCCCTTTTTTATCAACATGAATAGAAATATTTTAGGGTTTTCTTTGATAGTAGAATCAACCACTTGCACAGAATAAGCATCTTTCTCTATGTCTTCAAGATCTTCTTCTATGACATCTTGAAATATAGTTGGTCTATGGGGACCATGAGGAATAGGATGTGCATTCTCAATGTAGAGAGCGGGATCAATTTTTTTGAATGGGTATTCATATTTCTCTTTTTCCCATGATGTAAATTGGTTAATGTAGGATTCATTTGGTTGGGTTCTAGCCTTTGACATAGTGCAAGGTCCTCCATAGGGTGTTAAAGACATGGTGTTATTTAAGTTTTGAACTAAACTGAGTGATATAAAGAAAACAAAAGGGATAACCTCTTAAGGAGATTTCGAGTACCTATTTTGACAAGGGTAATTCTAGGAACAAATTTTTTTTTCTCTTGATCTTAGAGATTGGTGATGTAAGATATTGATTATGAATCTTTCCTTAGATGAGACAAAGTCATTGATAAAGATTGATGAAACTAAGATAATGAGATCAAGATAATTTAATCTGAACTTTTGAACTATCAATGGTAAAAAATAGCCTAATTTTCAAACATGGATGATCCTAGATGTTTTGAGATTCACACAAATTCTTCCTTATTTCCTTAGGATGTACAGTAACCTTTCACATGAAATCGGGAATCTTTTCTAGGGTTTTAGATTGATAAAAATGCAAAGTTTTGACAAAAGAATCCAAATTAGCTGATAGAATGAAAGCACAAGTATGTGGGTCAATTGCGACAATATTATGAAAATTGTGGCAAAATGCTAGGTCGATTGCGGTAAAATTTCATTGATTGTGGCGATAAAAGGATCAATTCTAGTAATAAAAGGCTCGATTATCATAAAATTTTATCAATTGTGGCAGAATTTTGTCAATTGCGGGAAAGTGCAATAGTCTTGAAAAATGATAAGAGTTTGGGAATCTGTCTGATAAAATGATCTCTCTGGGATAGTGATTTGATTTTGGAATAGATTTTGGTTCACACCCTAGAATTCAAACATGTTTGATGTGTTTTGGTAGTGTGAGATGTAGGTTTTGTGTTTTGATAACTGATCACACAAGAAAGCACAATAGACATAGTGTTTTGAAGATCCAAGAATAAAAAGTGTATGTTCTTCAAATTTTCCAAGTTGCAATGTTTTTTTTGGATGATATCAGATTTGGGTACTATTTGTGTTGTTGATATTCATGTTTTGTCACTGATGTCAACATATGTTTCTGTGCAAAGAATAGACTGGTTATTTGACTAACAGAAGTGTATGGACACTGTATGGATGAATCAAAATGATCGAAGACAAGGATGTGTGATGAAATTATTCCTAAGGCCACTTGGCTTAATATTGCATATTGGTGATGTTATATATGTTTTATTGAAGACTAGTTTCTGGACTGTGACAGTAATTCTTAACAGAGTAGGTCTCTGTGTTTTGGCTATATCTTACAGACGAAGATGTTTTAGGGTATGCGAGCTTAAGGGATGATAGTGGACACATTGGGGAATGTTTGATAATGATCAATAGTCATGAACATTGTGGTGACATCAACTATGGCATGTATTCTGGAGGAGACCTATTTGGTGGATGACTTTAGATATATAGTGTATATATGGATTGTGAGCGTGGATTGAAAATATTGGAGTATAATTGATGAATTGTAATTGATGTTTACTTTTTATAGGTACCTTGAGTATCTTAGAAGGGGTTAAATAATTATTTGTGTATTAGAAATCCTTAAGTGGTCGACCTAATCAATTATTTGTATGTTGGGAAAGCTTAATTGGCCAACCTAATCAATTATTGTAATAGGGTATATATGAGAGATCTTTTATTTTGAAAAGATGTGGTAGAGATTGGAAAGGTAGAGAAGTGTTGAGGCTGCGAGGCTTGTTTGGCTCCTGGATGTAGAGAAGAGTTTGTGATAAGAATACTTCATTGGAACTAACCAAGCAAAGATATTTTCTATCAGATAGTTCAACAGATTGTATATGTCTCTATATACACTTGTTCAGATTGTAAATCCTTAAGGGTGGCATTAACCTATTTGGGAACTGTGCCTAGGCAGTGATCCCACTTTTACTCTTAACTCCTAATAGGGTTTGTCCTTTAACATGGACTATGTACTATAATGTTGTAATAATATCCTGGCAGGGATAAATCTTTTAACAAGCATACTATATTCTCAGTACATCATTTATGGGTGCTAATTCCCATTGGGGTTTTACCTTTATCAAGGTTTCCTCACCAAAAAGTATTGTTTTATTGGGTTGGCATTTACTGTGTTATCATTTACATTGAAGTTTTGGTTTATAAAGCTTAAAGTTTAATATTTTGTATCACAATTGATTCACCCCCCCCCCCCCTCTCAGTTTTGCTTNCACAATTGATTCCCCCCCCCCCCCCCTCTCAGTTTTGCTTGTGGAATTTTATTCCTAATAATTGTTATCAGAGCTACTGGTCCTTAGAGAGAAAGCTTAACAACTTGAGATGATCCTTAAGATGACTTACTATAGGAAGGATAGTTCAAAATTTGATCCTGAAAAACTTTGACAGTTGGAAAAACAAGATGAAAACACATTTGCTATGTTTGGGAATTGACTACTAGATGATCATGAAAAAGAAATAAAAGATAGAAACCGAGGATGGATTGGAGAAGGCTACTGAATATGATAAGAATCTATTTTCATGTAATATGGTTGCAAGGGAATCATTTATCAGCACACTTTCTCAAGGTAAATTCTTAGAGGTAAAAGACTTGGATTCTGCACATGAGATTTGGACAAGATTGGAAGCACTGTATATAGGAGATAAGTTTACTAAACAACAAAAGCTACAAAACTGGAAGACAAAGATGGAATCAATGATGAGAACATTAGGGCATATGCACAAAGAATTACTGAAGTGGTTATTGGCATTAGAAAATCTAGAGATACTTACAGTGAGGAAGAATTGATTGAAAAGATACTCAGATTTTTGACACCTATATACAAAACTATAGTACAAGCTATAGAGGAGATTATACCTTTGACAAAAAACTTCACTAAAGAGATGTTGATTGGGAAGATAACTACTTTTGAGGTCGCAGAACTGGGAGATTCTTTACCTAAAGTAGAGTCAACATTCAAGGTGATTGTTCATAAAAACAAAAAGACCTTATCTGGAATTGCAAACACCAGCAATGGTGGCTTGAGAGAAGAGCTTGGAGACTATGTTGATGAATGGGAATAGATACAGGAGGAAGAAAGAAAGCTAGATGAAGTGGTAGCCCTGATCACTAGAAGAGAAAGAGAGGTAAGGGAAAATTTGAAGGGTTCCAAAGCATAAACCTAAGTTTTACAAATCTAAGTATTCAAAAGACAAAGAATGTTATTATGCTAGTGAAGGCATATTTGATGATGATATAGACTATGATGAAATTGGATTTATTTCTATTAAGGATGATGAAACTATACATGAATAAAAATCCTTAGTATCCCATGTTGAAAAGAAATCTGAATGGGTTATAGATAACAGTTGTACACATCATATGACTGGAGATAAAAACATGTTTGTTAGTCTGAAAAGATATGATGGTGGTGTTGTTATATTTGGTGACAATACTCCTAAGCTTATCATTGGAGTTGGATCTATTTCTCTAGATGGAAAGACTAATACTGACAATGTAC
The DNA here is from genome assembly GCA_018584345.1 of Thuja plicata. Taxonomy (NCBI): domain Eukaryota; kingdom Viridiplantae; phylum Streptophyta; class Pinopsida; order Cupressales; family Cupressaceae; genus Thuja; species Thuja plicata. The sequence goes on from MU223627.1 coordinate 1,194,943, forward strand.
TGCTTGTTGATGGACTTAAGCATAATCTGTTGAGTGTTGGGAAGTTAGTGGACAGAGGTTATCAATTGAAATCCATTGATGGTAAATGTTCTATCAAAAGTAAATCAGGAGACTTGATAGCATCTGGTACTAAATCTAGAGGTAATGTATTTGAATTGATAAGATACATCTGAAGCTTCTTGTTTTATTGTGAAGGTTGATGATAGTTGGTTATGGCATAGAATATTTTGTCATGTTAACTTTGGTAACATTGTGAAGGAAAGTATGAAAAATGTTGTAGGAGATCTACCTAATATTGTGAAACCATCTAACACTATGTGTAGAGAGTGTGTTATGCGAAAGAAGAATAGAAGTAGTTTTAAAAGAAAATCTTATTCAGAAAAAGGGAAGTTGGATTTGGTACATAAAGATTTGTGTGGTCCTACAAGAACAAGATCTTATTATAGTGAATGGTACTTTTTGTTGATGAATTTTCTAGAATGATGTGGGTTACATATTTTAGAGAGAAATCTGAATCATTTGAAAAATTCAAGTTATTCAAAGAAAAATTTGAGAATGAATCTAGTTTGAAGATAAAATTTTTGAGATTAGACAGAGGTGGTGAGTTTACATCAAATTTATTTAATTCCTACTATGAAGAGCATGGAATATTCAGACAGACATCTATACCTAGGACACCACAATAGAATGGGATAGCAGAGCGAAGAAACATAAAAATATTAGATCATGAAAGAACTATGTTGTTGGAAGGAAATGTATCACATTTTCATTGGAGGAAAGCTATTGGTATTGTTGTGTACACCTTGCACAAAATTCAGATAAGATAAGTTACAAGTAAGACTTGTTATGAATTATGGTTTGATCATACACCTACTATGAAATATTTCATAATATTTTGAAGTAAATTTGATATCAAAAGAGATGATGAGATAGGGAAGTTTGATGCTAGAAGTGATGAAGGTATTTTTCTTGGTTATTCTACTAAGAACAAAGCATATAAATATTTCAATCTAAGCTTGAGAAAGTTTATTGAAAGTGCTAATGTGAGGATAGATGAAAAGTCTCAGATTCAGGAAAGAATGTATGAATGTAGTCAGATTTCAGAGATAAAAGAGGTTACTCTCGAACCTAAAGAACCTTTGATGGTTTTTGATTAAGGTAAAAACAGGTTTTGAAAGGAATCTAAAACCTTTTATAATATATTACTATAGATAAGCATCATCAGCCCATACACACATAGATATCCTACTATGAACAAAAAGTGGGACCCCAACAAACACCCAAAACCTAAAAAAAGGAAAACAAAAAACTGCCAAAAAAATGCACAATTTCCAGCACAACTTCCAACAAAGTTTCAGGAACAGATAAAAACTACATCATACTTTCATAGGATTCATCAGCCTTTTTCTGCATTTCTTCTATTTTATCAATGGACTCCTTCAGCACTTTCATCTCTTTTGGAATCTCTGGAACTTTCCTTTTCATTCCACTTTGGGTTCTGGTCCCTAGGCCCAAGCTCCCTGCTTTGTCATCTATAGTAATAGTAGTATTTTCTAGCAGACTACTCTCCAAGTAAGCATATAATGCTTTGAGATTTTGAATAGAGACTTGAAGCCCTACGTTACTATGCTTGAGAATAATACTTATCATATGCCTGTTGTGGCTGATTTGCTTCTTCATGCCTTTCAGCTTTTCTTCCACAAGAGCATTGACTCTGGCTGTGATCTCCTCATTGCTATTGTTGTTTTTTACCTTAATCAGTAGGTCCTTCTCCATTTCTTCCAGCTTGGTTTTGGAAGAACCTTTGATGGATGATAATGAGATTGAAGATGAATTAATTGAGTTTACTAAGACTCCTAAAACTTTGAGGTATGTTAAGAAGATCCATCCTAAAGATCAAATCATTGGTGATGCAAGTAAAGGTATGATGACTAGATCTAGAGTTAGAGATGAATTTTTTTTTATTTTTCAAGTTGAAGCAAAAACTACTGATGAAGCATGTAGAGATGAATCTTGGACTAAAGATATGCAAGAAGAACTTGAGAAAATAAAGAAAAACAATGCTTGGTAATTAGTTCCAAGACCTAACAACAAAAATGTGATAGAAACTAAATGGGTTTTAGAAACAAGATGGATGAGGAAGGAACAATGACAAGAAATAAGGCTAGATTGGTTTGTAAAGGCTACTCATAACAAGAAGGCATAGAATTTGAAGAAACATTTTCTCTTGTTTCTATGCTAGAATTTGTGAGATTATTTCTTGCTTATGCTACACATAAATACTTTAAAGTATATCAGATGGATGTCAAATCAGCATTCTTGAATGGAGATTTGGAAGAAGTATACATAGAGCAACCTGGTGGATTTCCTTTGATGGAAAATGAAGACATGGTTTGTAAGTTGAAGAAAGCATTGTATAGACTGAAACAAGCATCCAAAGTATGGTATGCAAGACTGGACAAGTATTTACATCATCTTGGTTTGATAAAAGGTAATGCAGATAGTAATTTATATTTAAGAAATGATGAAGATGGAATCTTAATTATAGAAGTTTTTGTTGATGATATCATGTTTGGAGGCAATGATAAAATGAGCAAGTGGTTCTCTAAAGAAATAGAAAATGAATTTGAAATGTCAATGATTGGTGAGATGAAAATTTTTCTTGGTTTGCAAATTAATCATAGTAAGAATGGTACTTTTATATCTCAGACCAAGTATCTTAAGGAAAGCTTGAAAAAATTTGGAATGGGAAATTTTAAACCTGTTGGGACACCCATGGTGACTGGATACAAACTAACTAGTAATGATGAGACTCAAAGTGTTTTTTAGACAAAGTACAAATCGATGATTGGTGGTCTATAATATATAACTCACACTAGACCAGATATTTCCAATGCAGTTGGAATTGTGGCAAGATATCAAGAAGATTCTAAGGAGACACACCGTGTTGTTGTGAAAACATTTTTTAGATACATGAAAGGAACAATAGAATATGGATTGTGGTATGAAAAATTAGATGACTTTATTTTACAGGCTTACACTGATGATGATTGGGTAGGTAATGTGGATGATAGAAAGAGTACAAGTGGTGGAGCATTTTTCCTTGGGAAAAGGTTGGTTTCTTGGTTAAGTAAGAAGTAGGAATGTATTGCTCAGTCTATTGTTGAATCACAGTATGTTGTTTCTGCAATAAATTGTACACAAGTTGTTTGGATGAAACAACTGCTGAAGCACATTGGAATAATTTTTCAAGAGCCAGTAGTTATCGATTGTGATAGCACTAGCACAGTGAATATGTCAAAGAATCATGTAATGCATTCAAAGACTAAACATATTTCTAGTAAGTATCATTTCTTGAGGGAGAAGGTAGCAGAGAAAGAGATTAAACTATAGTATATTAGCACAAAGAAAAAGATAGCAGATATATTTGCAAAACCTTTGCCAAAAGATGCTTTTGAATATCTCAGAAGCATGCTTGAGGTGAGAGTTCCTCCCATTGGTAATTAATTGATGCAGACATGCATCAGTGCAGTGGCTTTTAGAGATATATAATTTTTTGGACTTGATGTATGGATCTACTCCTCAGAGGGAGTGATCGTAGGAACTCTATGGAGTACATTTAGGTGATTTTGCACCTAGCTGTTAGACATGAAGATTTGAAAAATCTGCACCTTACAAAAGATTATAGAAGAGTTATGGCACCCTTTGTCATTGTTGCCAAAGGGAGAAATATTCTATTTGAAAATTGCTACTATTTTGGGGAGATTTGTGTTGAGGATATTGAGAAGATTGTATTGAAAGAGAGTACTTTTTGGGTTGATGGATTTTCCCATATGTTTCCATCAATGCCAAAGGGGGAGATTGTTGGATCATATCAGATTTGGGTACTATTTATGTTGTTGATATTCATTTTTTGTCATTAATGTCAACATATGTTTCTGTGGAGAGAACAGACTGGTTATTTGACTAACAAAAGTGTACGAATAATGTACGGATGAATTAGAATAATCAAAGACAAAGATATGAAGAGGGATGTGTGATGACCTTATTCCTAAGGTCTCTTGGCTTAATATTGCAAATTGGTGATGTTATAGATGTTTTAGTGAAGACTAGTTTCTAGACTGTGATAGTAATGCTTGCCAGAGAAGGTCTTTGTGTTTTGGGTATATCTTACACGAAAATATGTTTTAGGGTATCAAAGATTAAGGGATGATAGTGGACACATTGAGTAATGTTGGATAATGATCGATAGTCATGAACATGTTGGTGATCTCAACTATGGTGTGTATTATGGAGGAGACCTATTTGGTGTCCAACTTCAGATATGTAGCATGTATTATGGATTGTTAGCATAGATTGGGGACCTTGGAGTATAAATTATGATTGATGTTTACTTTTATAAGGTACCTTTTGTATCTTAGAAAGGGGTTAAATAATTATTTATGTATTGGAAATATTTAAGTGGTCAACCTAATCAATTATTTAATAATACTAAGAGGGGGGCTGAATCAGTATTATAGCACTCAATTGAATTCTTCAACCATTTAAACATTAACCATAAAATTACAGTAAGAAAAGAATATAAGAAAATGACAGAGTACTCATAACACCATATTCTATTTTTGAGGAAACCTTGGCCAAGGGAAAACCCCAATGGGGATGGTACCCACAAGTATGTACTAAAGTATAATTTCCCTATTAGGAGACCTATCCCATTTAGGAGCTGAATATTACATAGTGAATTTCCTTGTTAAAGGAATTACAACCCTGCTAAAGGTTCACAACACCCTGTTAGGGGCTAACTGAGCTTACAGCTCTTACAAAGTAATTATGTTTACAAAGTGTTCTCAATCATGAACAAAACAACCATCACTAGTGCTTAGATAGTTCCTTTATAGTTAATCAATGATCTTTGTCATTATTTTCTCTGATATTCACTCAACACATTCATCCAACCAACATGTATCTTTATAAAAAAGATATTACATATATATATCTCACAACTTTACAAAGTCGGCTCCTAGTATAAATATTACAAATATTACAAAGTCGGCTCTTAGTACAAATACATTTAGTAAGGAAAATAATAAATTCATAGTCAGCGCTCTTACATAATCAAAGTGTAGTTTATCAACAACCATAGTCCAACTCTGATTTCCTGGAGTCCATGTCATAATCTCTCAATCTTTTCTACTGTCCAACTTCTCTATATCGATGTTCTGTTGTAGTCTGTCTATCTTCAATTCTTTCTAACTCACCGTAGGCATTACCAAAACCAAATCTATCTTAGGTGAAGGTCACACATACCCCATACTATCTTCCTATAAGCTCTCTTTCCCTAATTCATCGATCCCAATCTTTGATATCCAAAATACATATGTATCTCTGCTTCTATACTTAGTTAATTTCTGAATCAGCAAAACTTATCTTTATAGGAATCGATCTGTAACCCAGATGTGTTTCCATAAATGATAACCAAAAAGTGAATCACATTACACAAAATTCATCACTTTCCAACAATCTCTCCCTTTGGCATTGATGGCAACACTTAAAAAAAATGAATAAGTGTTCCAACAAAAATTGTCTCCTCTATATTCTCTCCTTCCTTGTCTCTTCTCCCATTTTCTTCTCTTCTCCTATATTATTAATATTTTTTATTTTCTCTTCTCCCCCTTTGACAACAATGAAAAAGAAGCATACAAAATAGTAGGATTTAGTGCTTTCTCACCAGTTTCAGAATATCTTGAAAGGAATCTTCCAAGATCTTCACTTATGTACTCCATGATTTGAACAATACTTGACTAATATGAATTATGCCATCAATGCAAATGATGCAGTCTTAGATTCTTTCAATTATGTGGTCATAGATTTAGTCAGTAAATCTATCACTTTCTCCAATTCTGATAGATGAACCTCAAGTATGGATAGCTTAGGAGTGATTAAACTCTTCAGCAAATTAAATCTTGTCAATACTCTCCCTTTCTCATTATCCAATACACTGATTTTTGCCAAAATTCTTGTGACTTCCTTTTCTAACTCTATTACAAATTGTGAAGATGCTTCACAACCATCCATCATACCATTCAAATTTTTCCTCTCTTTGGCAATAATGTCTTCCACATTCTAAACATGCCTAATAGGATTTATGCAGTAACTAAACAGTTTTCTTCCATATCCAATGCAACTCTTTGCATTTTTCAAACAATTTTTCACAATGCCTAAGTCCCATGTGATTGACTTGAAAAATTCTAATAGCTTCTTCTCTGAATATTTCTTCACTGCCTTCTCCTCTGCAATTTTTATCAAATGTCCATCAAATTCATCAAGTGTTATTCTCAAATTTTCAATGTCATATTTGTGCTGGAAAACAATAGGTACTGGAAGAAATTTGTTCACAGTATCAATTGCTCTTGTAATCACTTTAGCCTTTTTGTCACCTTTATGTTCTTATCTTTCCTTAACTTTGTTTAGTGAAGTAAATGCCAATTTAACCAACTCATCTTCATTCATGCTATCAACATTAACATCACTTCTTGCCAACAATGAGATACAAGATGTGTTTACCTCTTTCTGTTCATCATCTTTATGTTTTGTCTTCTATTCTTATTCCTTTTTCTGCTCTACTTCATCTTTCTTTTATGCTTCATCTGCTATAGTTTTGTCCACATTCCTTGAAAATGGGTCATTTTCATCTTGTGATGTGTCAAGAGTCACTGGCACACCAGAAACATAGAAATCTGGTTGTGGATCTTCTTCCCTTTTCTCAGCATTTTTCTTAGTTTCTTTTGAGCTTTTTCCCATTCCTAACTGTGTAGGTGAAGTGGTCTTAGGAGGTGGAGGCTTGTCAGAATTAGTGTTCATCAGTATTTTCTCTAGTGCCTTCTGATTTTCCTCAGTGAATTCATCATACTTCATCGCCATGATTTTCAACAATCTTAACTTGGTCCTTAGAAAAGGTTCCAATTCCTTGAATATTCTTTTTATTTCTTGTAAGTATATTACACGCAACATGTTATCAATTTCCTGATTCCTGATTATATCATCCTCAATCTATGCTAAGTTTTTTCTTGTCTCCAATCTCCCAAACAAGTCTTTAGGTATACTTCCTTCAATTTCTAATAGAGTCTTTCTAAAAGTAAGTAAATGATCAATCACAATGTCTTCAATCTTAAGTTTGTTTGAATCTCCATACCTGTCACAATATATATTAATTGTGACTAGTTTACTTGTTCTATTTCTCTCTTCTCTATCATCTTCATGCCAGGCTTCCATATGTGCTTCTTAGTTTTCTTCTCTTCTCTCACTATGCTCTATTCTTTAGGTGATGTCTGCTTGCTTGATCTGGTGTTTACTCACGGAGTAATGTTCTCAGTTTTTGATGTTTGTTGTGATGGAGGAGGTGGAATGTCTACCATTACTACCTCAAGAGTAGGAAGGGTTGTGTTACTTTCACTTGCCAATCCAATAGATCTTTCTGTCATTTTTTTTCACTTCTTTTAGTTCTTCTGTCAATCCATCTTTTACACCACATTCATGCACAAGGTTTTCAATTTTTCTTTTCCTCAGACCTCTAGTCTATTCCTCTCTCACCTTAGCTGATTTATCTTCATATTTTCCCCATATTTCTTCTCATATATCAACTTCTGATGCAATAACATGTTCTACTTGCATGGTAAGTACCTCTAAACTTACTTCATAACCCATGGGATAACACCATTTCTTTCTAGGTGTGACTGCTTCAAAACATACACAAGCAGTTTCAACCATGAAACAGATTGTATCCTTTTATTTTTCAACAATGTCCTCATGTATCATGTACCTAGTTTTCATTTGTCTCTAAAGGATCTTGATCATAGCAAACAATTCCCCATAAACCCATGTACTATTCTATCTTTTGTAACTCTGTTAAATTAGAATAACAGTAGGTATCCCTGATTTCCAACCACTAAGGTGCAAGCTAGGAAATTTATGCTCGATGAAAATAAATATATGCATCAATAGTGAGCCAAATATGAAGGTCTTAGTTCTATCTTTCTTCACTAGTTTCACATTTTTAATAAATTGTTGTGCCAGTACTTTGCATAGGTTATATTTCACATTTTCCTTCACCATTCTCCATGCCATCATGATTACTCCTATAGGTACTGAGTTGGGTCTAGTGTTGTAGTATAATTTATATCCAAGTATCATAGCAATTAGTCTCACATCTTGCTAAAAGATGTCATTCATAGTCATTGCCCGCTTGTCCCATTTACAGTGAGTTACGGTTTCAACTTCTTTCTTTACATGTTTTTCTGCAATAGGAATGATTTTGGTGTTGTCCAGTCCAATGATTTCATGAATTAGGTCACTAAAAATATTCATAGGCTGATCACCTATCCAAATGAACTAATCATGTACCCCACTCAACAATATCTTGAACCATTCATCTTCATCAAATTTAGATAAGTCTAAAATTTTCATTATGCTCAATTGATCAATGTGTTTGTATTGATCTTTCATGATTCCATTATCAGTCATATACTCCATCTTAGTTGATATCTCATCAATTCCCAGTATATCATACTTACAATGTATGTAAGCCTTAATATCTTCTACATGTAATACGCCATAAGGGGTTTGAGAAAATTCTCCTTTGCGATCCTCTTCACAAGACTTGAATGGATATTTCTTAAATTTGTACCTAGGTTGATCTACAACATCAAAAATAATAAGTGCATCTATAGCTAGATGATGTAAATACCTTTCTTCTACTGAATTCCAAGTTTTTGCTTCAATCGATCACGCATGGAAATTGTAGACTAGACTAAATATTTTTTTTCTCTGATCTCCTTAGCTCGCTCTTCATCAAATGGTAAAGAGATAGCTCATCGAATGGTGATTTATACAAGTTTAAGTCATAAATTTCACTTTACTCAATACTGTCTAGTCGGTTGTTGGATCTCGCAAATAAAATATATGTGTTGGCTAATGTTGTGCTCTTAGATGTATATTTCATGATGTCGGCCAAGTTCATACCTAAGCTCACTCAAGCTCAATCCACAAACTTTAGGGCAGGATATATTCTGATGTCTATATCCAATGCTCCCCCTAAGGCCATGATCAACCAATTAGGTCAATTATTTTTTACTACCATCAGGTAAAGATCCAGTAACATCTACTGAATCTCACTAAACTGATGTCTCACTTGTTTCTTTGATCTTCAATATCTTACACCTGTTGTTATCTTCTTCTTTCTTAAAACAGCTTTCAAAACCATTCTTCGAATTTGCAACACTCTTACAAATATCATTTCCATTCTTCTGTGAATTCATAGGAGGTGGTACTCTTCTGTTGTCTGATCCATTTTACCTACTAAACTTCACTATATGTCCTGGATTATTGCATTTTTAACATATAGGAGGTCTTCTTTCCTGATTAACTTGTAGCTTATAGTACTTTGCAATGTTTTCAATGTTATTAAATTTGCAACATGTAGGTTTCACTGTAGATTCTCTTCAATTGTCTTGTCTATATCCATATTGATTAGGTTTTCTGCATTCTTCTTTCTTGTGCCCATATCCATTACAATTAAAATAATAACTAGAAAAAGTTCTAAAAGGGTCATTACCTCTGCAGTCTCTCTTCATGTGTCCAATTTTTTTGCAACCAAAGCATCTACCTCTGAAGGGTCTGATATGCTCTCTAGGTTCTTTAATAGAAGGTTTCTTAGCATCAATCTTCTCATTGGGTTTCTCTTCCTGGTTCTTTGAACATTCAGCTTCATTGAAGCCAATACCAGTCATATCACCTTTAGGTTTCTATTTGTCTCTATGTTCATCAATCAAATCACTGCTGGTGTGAAGTTTCTCAATGTGTTTCTTTTCTTCAACAAGTTCACCTTTTATAGTCTGATTGTATCTCTCCATTTCTAGATACTTGTTCTTGTAGTTGTTAGCCTCATTCTTTATTTGATCTAATGCACTATTTAAAGCTTCTTCAAATTTCTTCTTAGCATCCTTTTGTATCTGTATTTCTTTAGTCATAGTCTCATTCTCAATTTTCAGAGTTTAATTTTCATCTTTTAGTTGCCTCACTTGATCTGAATTGTCTTCATCTAAATCCTCTTTTATCTAAACCATAAGATCTTGTCTTTGACTTCTGTAAAGATCAAGTTGTTCCTTGAGTTTATTTATAAATTTCTCATCTCTTCGCATGTTGAATCTCAACTCTCCATTTTTTTCTTTTTCTTTGTCAAGGTCTTCAAGTGGAGCATCAAAGTTTTCTTACAAATTGTCCAAATCTATTCTGATCTCCCTCAAGCTGTTGGACTTTCTCTCAAAGGGCCAGAAGCTTTGATACCAATTGTTAGGATTGGATAATACTGAGAGGGGGGTAAATCAGTATTATAGCACTTAATTAAATTCTTCAACCATTTAAACATTAACCATAAACTTGCAGTAAAGAAAAGAATATAAGAAAATGACACAATACTCATAACATCATATTTTGTTTTCAAGGAAACCCTGGCCAAGGGAAAACCCCGGTGGGGATGGTACCCACAAGCATGTACTAAAGTATAATGTCCCTGTTAGGAGACCTAGCCCTGTTAAGATCTGAATATTACATAGTGCATTTCCTTGTTAAAGGAATTACAATCCTGTTAAAGGTTCACAACACCCTGTTAGGGTCCAACTAAGCTTACAACTCTTACAAAGTGTTCTCAATCATGAACAAAACAAGAATCACTAGTGTGTAGATATTTCCTTTATATTTCATCAATGATATCTACATTCTCTACTCTACTATTCGCTCAACACATTCATCCAACCAACATGTATCTTTATCAAAAATATCTTACATATATATCTCACAACTTTACAAAGTCGACTCCCAGTATAAATATTACAAATATTAAAAAGTCGGCTCTCAGTACAAATATATTTAGTAAGGAAGATAATAAATGTATAGTTGGAACTCTTACATAATCAAAGTGTAGGTTATCAACAACCATAATCCAACTCTGATTGCCTGGATTCCATGTCATACTCTCTCAATCTTTGCTACTGTCCAACTGCTCTGTATCATTGTTCTGCTGCAATCTGTCTGTCTTCAATTCTTTCTAACTCACCGTAGGAATTACCAAAACCAAATTGATCTTAGGTGGAGGTCACACATACCCCATATTGTCTTCCTCTAATCTCTCTTTCCCTAATTCATCGATCTCGATCTTTTATATCCAAAATACTTTTGTATCTCTGCTTCTATACTTTGTCAATTTCTGAATCAGCAAAACTTATCTTTATAGGAATCGATCTGTAACCCAGATGTGTTGCCATAAATGAAAACCAAAAATTGAATCACATTACACAAAATTGATCACTTTCCAATAGGATTGGGGACCTTGGGGTATAAATGATGTATTATAATTGATGTTTACTTGTTATAGGTACCTTTTGTATCTTAGAAAGGGGTTAAATAATTATATGTGTATTGGAAAGCTTTAAGTGGCCAACCTAATCAATTATTTGTATATTGGGAAAGCTTAATTGGCCGACCTAATCAATTATTGTAATAGGGTATATATAAGAGATATTTTATTTTGAAAAGATGTGGTAGAGATTGGAAAGGCAAAGAAGTGTGGAATTTGTGAGGCTTTTTTGGCTACTGGATGTAGAGGAGACTTTGTGATAAGAATGCTTCATTGGAACTAACCAAGAAAAGATAGTTTCTATCAGATAGTTCACTAGATTATATATTTCTCTATATATAATTATTCAGATTGTAAATCCTTGAGGGTGGAATTAACCTTCTTTGGGCAGTGAGCCCACTATTACTCTTGACTCCTAACCGGGTCTATCCTTTAATAGGGAATATGTACTATAATTTTGTAATAAGCTCCTGATAGGGATAAATCTTTTAACAAGGATACTATACTCTCAGTACATCATTTGTGGGTTCTAATTCTCACCGGTGTTTTACCTTTAATAGGGTTTCCTTGACAATAAGTACTGTGTTATTGTGTTATCATTTTCATTGAAGTTTTGGTTTATAAAGCTTAAAGTTTAATATTTTGTATCACAACTGATTCACCCCCCCTCTCAGTTGTGCTTGTAGACTATTATTCCTATTAGTTTTTAGGTGGTCGAAATAGAGGTAGTCAGATTAATCTAGGTCAATTGGTTTCAAGATGCAATATTATAGGCCCAATGCTTTTGATGTTTTTCATCTCACACAATAATTGTCACGCTACTAGGACATGAAGATCCATGATATAGGTTCTCGTGTTTTTTCCTTTGCCAGATATTGTTCAAAGGTAAAATAGGTAGGTCTCTAATTAACTAGGTTTTAGTAAGGTCTATAAAGTCTATCCAATCAATTTGTACACAGGTGACTCACTTAAGAGCCTAGTTGACCATGTTGGCTACTTAGGGATACTTCACCCGATCCAGGCTATCATCAACACACCTTGCCCAAGCTTGGATAGATATAAGATAGAGATTTGGCCCACATCTTGTTTATATACTGATTGGAAGGCTTACTAGTTTAAGGTTGTCCTTTAAGGAAAAATTTCTTTCCCAAAACAAGCCTCTCTAAAAAGGTATAAAGGTTGTTAATCTAACAGATTGTGCAAGTGCACCAAAGACTCAAGATAGAAGGTTAATCTATTAAACACAAAATATCAAATGTGAACTAAGCTATCATCCATACACACATGTGAGTTCAATTTTAAACCAAAACCAAATGATGATTTCTTGTTCAATTTTAGATGCACCAAATTCAAAGATTCTTTTCCTTGTTCAATTTGTTAACCACCACGTCAATTTTATGCACCAAATTGAAAGATGGGATTATTTTGCTCAATTTTAGATGCACCAAATTCAAATATTTTTTGTCTTTGTTTAATTGTTAACCACCACGTCAACTTTAAACACCAAATCAAAGAAGTGTGTTTAGGATGTTTTGCATACACTTTTATTTTTAAGCACCAAAAAAAGAAATGAGTTGATTTTAGTTTACTTTGTTAAAACTGTTTCCATGCCAGGATGTGTCAAAAAGCTATTAGTACCAAAAATCATAACAATCAAAATGAATAATGTTCACAAACACTAGGATTATTAAGATCATTAAGGCTAATGGTAACTTTGTATTTTGCTGCAAAACACTTGAGAGAATTGAGATACATGTTAAAAGATTCTCTTTGATCTTTAGCTACAATTGCCAAGATTGCTTTTCGTTGCATGTGGTAATGAGTGGCTCTTCTTATGGCTGCTTTTAGTGATCTAGAACCTAGGGTGTGTCTGGTTATCCATTTTTCATATTTCATTTACTTATTCCTGGATAGAAAAAAAGAGAAAACATTAGATCCGATTAATAAAATGATGAAATAGAGAAATTGAAAAATTATTCCGTCAGATGGAAAATTATTTTGTCAATAGTGAAATTCTCCAGGAAATTGTGGTAAACTACTGTCAATTGAGAAATTTTTCTATCAATTGCGGTAATGTGCTAGCAATTTCAAAAATCCTTTGTCAATTGAGAAATTCCTTTGGCAATTGTGAAATAGAGCTGTCAATTGCGGAAAACTACCTAAACCAGAGACTAAAAACTATAGAAAATGATTGCAAAATATAATTGGCAATTACGAAATTACAAAGATCAATTGCGGAAATAAACCAGTCGATTGTGGGAAAAAATTTTCAATTACGAAAAAATTCTGTCAAGTGTGAAATTACAATATTTATCAAAAAAATTTAAAAAAAATGAAACTACGGTCGTACAATCGAGGCCAGGAAATTGTGTTTGTCATCTGCAAGTGATTATTGGGTTGTTTGATTCTTGTCGGGTTCACCAAAGTGTATAGATCCAATCCAGCACACTCGATTAATGAGGGTTAGTAGCACCAATTTACAATGGGGGAAAGCAAAAAAAAATACTAAGAATAAATCCGTGGACAATAAAATAACAAGCAATCAAAGAGGAAAATAAAAGAATGCAAACTACAAATGCTCGAAGATTCTATTGTTTTTCTCTACTCCTAAAATGTTGATTAATGGTTCTCAGTATTGGTATTAGCATTGTATGTGGCTTGGGAGTGTTGATAAAATGACATTGATTATGATCACAAGAGGATCCTGCAAAGTAAGTGTGCACACACCTTGAAATCTTGGATCCTTCAAATGGTTGAGAAGGGTTGATTATATAGAATATGGAAATAATTTGGATAGATTAGATCGATCCCAGAAATTGGAGAATGAATGGTAGAGATCAAAAGGAACTCGAGAAGCAATCAGTAAACTCCACCACTTCAACTAGGAGAGAAGAGGGGATGTCTTAGTTATCTGACGAGCAACCAGTAAACTCCACCTCTTCAACTTGGAGAGAAGAGGGGATGTTTAGTTAATAGAAAAGTTAATCAAGAGTTACCTTTTTAAACTAGAGAAAGGATTTATTGGAATATTTAATTGATTTTTGAAATTAAAGTATATAAACATGAAATAATTGAATTCTTTTTTATTTAGAATAAATTAAGTGAAATTAAATTAATTCAATGAAATTAATTTAATTAGATTAATTAATTAATAAGTTTAAATATTTAAATTTAAACTTTAGGAAATTTAATTTAATTGATTAATAAATATTAATTAATTAAGGGTTATTTATTAAATAAAATTAATTATTTAATTAATTTTGGGGGAAATTATTGAATGATTAGATTTAGATGAAATAGATGATTAATTAATGATTAAACAACCATTAATTTTTAGATGAAAATTAGTGTTTCAATTTAAGGTCACACGTATGTCCATTTTAGGGTGTCTACACTTACAAAAGAAATTAGAGATGAAAAGCTTAACATAAACTGAATTCAAAATAAATTATATGGTTAGATAACTAACAAAGAGATCTAAAACATCATGTCATCTAAGTTTCTCATTGTTGAACCATGTGCAAACCTAACGGGGAGCACACACAAAAAAATGTCAATTTTTTGTATGTTTTCATGAAAACATGTCTCAACCCTATTTGAATCCACCAAGCCTCTAGGTTTGATTCCCAAGGAAAATTCAAGCCTTAGACTTGTTGAATCCGAATGCAGTTAAAAGGTTGTTGCATTCAGTGCAATATTTTACTTTCAATTGTTTGCATAGGGTGTATGCCAAATGTGTGTGTGTGTGTGTGTGTGTGTGTGTGTGTGTGTGAGAGAGAGAGAGAGAGAGAGAGAGAGAGACCACTTATAACCCCTTACCATTCACTAATGTATAGTATGGGGTAGTAAGAGTTCATAAGCGGTCGTAGGACACACTAATGTGTCCTAGGAACCCTTAACACACCTTACAACACCTAAGATATATGGTAAGGGGTCCTAAGGGGTCATAATGGATCCTAGGACACATTAATATGTCCTAGGGTTCCTTAACACTCCTTATATTCACTTATCATACATCTATGTATTGTAAGGGGTCATAATGGGTCTTAAGGGGTCTTAGGACATATTATTGTGTCCTAGGACCCTTTATGAACTCTTATGACCACTTACCATACACTAATGTATGGTAAGGTATCCTAAGGGTTTGTAAGGTCTTCTAATATGTCCTTGGACCCATTAAGACCCCTTACAACCCCTTAGTACCCCTTACCATACATTAGTGTATGGTAAGGAATCATACGAAGTCATAACGGGTCCTAGGATACAATAATGTGTCCTAGGACCCCTTAAAACACCTTACAACCCCTAATATGTATGGTAAGGTGTCATAAAGGATCCTTAGGAGTCATAATAGGTCCTAAGACACATTAATGTGTCATATGCCCCCTTATGACCCTTTACCATACATTAGCTTCCTTAGGGGTCTAAATGGGTCCTAGGAAACAAATGTGTCCTAGGACCCCTTATGGCCCCTTAAGGCACTTTAGGACCTCTTACCATATGTCTTATGGGTCTTAAGGGGTCCTATAACCCATTATGGTGTCCTAGGACCCCTTACCATACAACTCAGGATGCCTTACCATACATTAGTGTATGGTAAGGGGTCTTAATAGGTCCTAACCATACACTAATGTATGGTAAGGAATCCTAAGATGTATGGTAAGAGGTCCTAGGATACAATAATGTGTTGCAAGACACCTTAAAACCCATAATATGTATGTAAGGGTTCATAAGGGGTCATAGGTCACATTAATGTATCCTAGGACCTGTTAAGACCCCTTACAACCCCTTACCATAAACTAATGTATGGTAAGGGGTCTTAAGGGGTCCTAGGAGACATTAATGTGTCCTATGAGCCCTTATGATCCCTTGGAACCCTTTAACACACCTTTTCATACATTTTATGGGTCGTAAGGGGTCTTAAGAGGTCCTAGGACACATTAAATGTGGCATAGGACCCATTATGACCCTTACCATGTATGTTAAGGGGTCATAAGAAGTCTTAAGGTGTCTTAGGACACATTAATCTATCCTAAGATCTTTTAAAAACCCTTACAACCCATAATATATATAGAGAGAGTTCCTAAGGGGTCCTAAGGGGTCATATGGGGTCCTATCTAGGACCAACCCCTTAGGACTCATTAACATGCATATTAGGGGTCCTAAAGCATCCTAAGGGGTCTTAAAGGGTCCTAGGACACATAGGACCCCTTACCATAAATCTTAGGGGTCTTAAGGGATCTTAAGGGGTCCTAGGACATGAGCCCTTAAAACCTCTTAGGACCCCTTAATATACACTAATGCACAGTAAGGGGTCCTACGGGGTTGAAAGGGGTCTTAATAGGTCCTAAGACACATTAATGTGTCCTAGGACACCTTAAAAACCCTTATGACCCCTAAGATGTAGAGAAAGGGATCCTAAAGGGTCCTAAGGGGTCATAAAGTGACCAAGGACCACTTATGACCCCTTAGGACCCTTTAGGACCCCTAAAATATATTGTAAGGGTTCCTAAAGGGTCATAAGGGGTCATAAGGTGTCCTTGGTCACTTTATGACCCCTTAGGACCCTTTAGGATCCTTTTCTCTACATCTTAGGGGTCATAAGGGTTTTTAAGGGGTACTAGGACACATTAATGTGTTCTAGGAATCTTTACGACCGCTTAACATACACTAATGTATGGTAAGGGGTCATAAAGGGTCCTAAGGGGTCATAAGGGGTACTAAGACACATTTGTGTTCTAGGACCCCTTAAAAACCCTTACAAACACATATATATAGAGAGAGGGTTCCTAAAGGGTCATAATAGGTCCTAGGACACATTAATGTGTCCTAGGACCCCTTACGACACCATAGGACCATTTAGGACCACTTACCATACATCTTAGAGGTCCTAAAGGGTGAAAAGGGGTCATAAGGGGTCCTGGGACACATTAATGTGTCCTAGGACCCCTAAAGACCCCGTATGACCCCTTATGACCCATTAGGACCCCTTACC
>MU223627.1:1212397-1271694 GCA_018584345.1 Thuja plicata
ATACATCTTAGAGGTCCTAAAGGGTGAAAAGGGGTCATAAGGGGTCCTGGGACACATTAATGTGTCCTAGGACCCCTAAAGACCCCGTATGACCCCTTATGACCCATTAGGACCCCTTACCATACATCTAAGGAGTCGTAAGGGGACATAAGGGGTCCTGAGACACATTAATATGTCCTATGACCCCTTAAAAAACCTTACAACCCATAAGATGTATATAGAGGGGTCTTAAAGGGTCTTAAGGGGTCATAAGGAGTCCTAGGACACATTAATGTCTCCTAGGACCCCTTATGACCCCTTAGGATCCCTTACCATACATCTTAGGCGTCATAAAGGGTCATAAGACATCATCACCAGTTCTAGGACTTATTAATGTATCCTACAACCCCTTAAGACCCCTTATGACCCCTTACCATATATTAGTGTATGGTAAGGGTACTAAGGGGTCTTAAGGGTTCTTAGGACACATTAATGTATACTAGGATCCCTTAACAACCCTTACAACCCCCTAATATATATATAGAGAGAGAGGGGTCCCAAGGGGTCAGAAGGGGCCATAGGACATATTAATGTATCCTATGGCCCCTTATGACCCCTTAGTACCCATTACCATATGTCTTAGGGGTCCTAAAGGGTCATATGGGGTCCTAGGAAACATTAATGTGTCCTAGGACCCCTTAAGACCCCTTACAACCCCTTACCATACTTTAGTGTATGCTAAGGGGTCCTAAGGTGTCCTTAGGGGTCTTAAGGGGTCCTTGGACACATTAATGTGTCCTAGGAATCCTTAACAATACTTATGACCCCTAAGATGCAAAGAGAAGAGTCTTAGAGGGTCCTAATGTTGGCATATGGTCAGATTGTTGGCATAACTGGAACATGGAGAGATTATTGATATAGTTAATATTGAAGATGTTGGATTAATTTAATGAGTTATGATGTTTTCATTGATGTCAAATAAGAAAAGTATTAACTATCAGAAAAGAGGAAGACATGTCCACAAAGGAGGTTAGCTCTCGGCAAGCCAACAACTATCGGTCAAAAGGAAAACATGTTGAGGCTAACAAGAAGGAAGAATAGTAAAATGATTTAATCGAATGATGGAACCATGATAATTAGATCTAGGGTTAGGTTTTTATGATTAAATAAAATATACTTAAGGAAGAATACAAGATTAAATTAAGTTATCATGATGAAAGAGAAGATATAATATCGGCTGAACAAAAGATCTAATCAGAGAAGGATAGTTACGATCACAGAAGAGAATACCGAAGAGAATACAAAAGAGGATACAAATGATTGTAATGGTATGTTATTATGTTAGAGAGATTTATTGGATCTGATTAAGCAGATTTAGTGCAAACTACAAATCAATATTAGTTGTTACTTTCTAACAATTGTAATAGTAATATCTGTTAGAATTCAACGAATTCAACCACCAAGATCCACTGTATGCAAAATAAAATGTTACAAAAAAAAATAAATGGATATAAAACTTAGAATAATCTGAAAGATGAAATATTCATTTAGAGAGGGAATAATAATTACAAAGAGATCAATCCTTACAAAAGAGATCGAACAACAGAAGGTGGAGAAACCTAGGCTGCATGAAAAATTAATAAAAGAATTAATTATTACATGCCTAAAATTTAGCTTAAATAAACTAGATATAAAAAGGTGATTGAATAATTAAATCAATAATGATTTAATTAATAATTGAAAATAAAAATACCTTTTTACTCTAACACCCCCCCCCCTTAAGATAACATTAGGGAGAATCTAAAAAACTAGAAACAACTACTAAAAGAAGTAAATTAGGTTTTTAGCTTCTTCCTAAGTTTATCTTAAGGGGGGTGTTAGAGTAATAATTTAATTCACTTATTAATTAAATCATTTTGATTTAATTATTAAAGTCACTTATTATCTCCAGTTCACTTAAGCTAAACTTTAGACATATATTAATTAATTCTATTATTAATTATTATCAAGCAACCTAGAGTTTCCCTTTTTAGGGTTTTGATCACCTTTTATAAGGTTTGATCTCTTTGTATTTTGACAATTAATTTTGATTGATCTTGAATAATATTATACTATGTATTCTATTATTGAATCAATTAAGGATGTTTCATGTTTCACAGATCTGTTGTTTCTGGCCTCCATAGCTTTTGCTTCCTTTTTCTGTGACAAGTGTAAGGTGTTTGATTTTCTCATTTTGTTGTTTCAGTGGCTTTTTGGCCAGTAAAAGAGAGAAATTATTTTGAGTGCTTCTAGGCCTATATAATGAGCATACAGACTCCATTTTTTGCTCACAAAAAGGTGTCGGCAATCTCTTCACGATCTCTCTTTATCTTTGATACCATGTTAGAATTCAAAGAACTCAACCACCAAGATCAATTGTATGCAAAATAACCTATTACAAAAGCATAGAAATGGAGACAAAACTCAGAATGATCTGAAAGATGAAATATTCATTCAAAGAGGGAATAATAATTACAAAGATATCAATCTTTATAAAGGAGATCGAACACCAGAAAGTGGAGAAACCTAGGTTGCATGAAAAATTAATAAAAGAATTAATTATTACATGCCTAAATTTTAGTTTAAGTAAACTAGAGATAAAAGGGTGACTGAATAATTAAATAAATAATGATTTAATTAATAAGTGAAAATACAAATACCTTTTTACTTTAGCAAAATCCATACCGGGTGGCCCTAACGGGTCTATTGTAAAATCCTTTAACAGGGTGGCATTATTAAAAGAGTTTATAAATCCTCTAACTATGTTACTCCTAACAGGGTAAATAATTTAACAGGTTTATAGGTAAATCCCATAATTAGGTAGCATTTAGCAGTGCTTATATAACCCTTAATCGAGCAATCTCTTAATCGGATGTATTTGAGAAGAGTACAACTATTTGTGGGCATCAATCTCACACCATGGTTTTTTCCCTAACTAGTTTTCCACAAGATAAATTTTGGAGTTAATGTTGTGTGAATGTTTATCTTATGATGCATGTATGTTTAATGTTTTGATAACCAATAAGACTATTATAGGTGAGATAAACTATAATCGGTTAACCTTATAGAAGAAATTGTGGGACTTTTTTTAAGGATAAATTTGGTGTTTACTAATTCATCCCCCCCCCCTAGTAAGCGACCCTATACCTATAAGTGGTATCAAAGCAATAAGTTTGATATCCTTTGGAACCTTTATGACCCCTCACCATACATTAGTGTATGGTAAGGGATCCTGAGGGGTCTTAAGCGGTCCTAGGAAACATTAATGTGTACAAGGACCCCTTAACAACCCTTGTGACCCCTAAGACATAGAGAGAGGTCTTAAACGGTCCTAAGCTATCATAAGGGTTCCTGGGACACATTAATATATCATTAGACCCATTTTGACACCTTTTGAACCCTTGCGAGGTCATAGGGGGTCGTAAGGGGTCTTAAGGGGTCCTCAGATATATTAATGTATCCTAGGACCCCTTAAGACCCCTTTCAACCCTTTAGTTCCGCTTACCATAGATTAAAGTATGGTAAAGGGGTCCTAAGTGGACGAAAGGGGTCTTAAAGGGTCCTAGAATATATTAATGTATCCAAGACACTTTAGGATTTCTTTCAACCCATTAGAAACCCTTACGATACATTAATGCATGGTAAGGGGTCGTAAGGGGTCCCAAAGGGGACTCAGATACATTAATGTATCATATGACCCCTTAGGACCCCATTCAATGCATTAATGTATAGTAAGGGGTTGTAAGGGGTCATCAAATACATTAATGTAGCAAAGGACCACTTTTCACCCCTTGGGACCCCTTACCATACTTTAATGTATGGTAACATATCATAAGGGGTCTTAAGGGGTCGTAGGATATAATAATATATATTAGGACCCCTTGAGACCCATTAGGACCCCTTACCATACACTAATGTATGGTAAGGGGTCGTAAGGTGTGTTACGGGGTCCTAGGAGACATTAATGTGTCATAGGACCCCTTGTGATATTTTATAATCCCTTATCGTACACTAATGTATGGTAAGGGGTCTTAAGGGGTCCTAGGACACATTAATGTATCCTAGGACCCCTTATGACCACTTACGACCACTTAGATGTATGGAAAGAGGTCCTCAAGGGTGTTAAGGATTACTAGTACACATTAGCATTTCCTATGACCCCTTATGACCCCTTATCATAAATTAAGACCCCTTTCGACCCCTTAGAACCCCTTACTACTTTAGTGTATGGTAAGGGGTGATAAGGGGTCAAAATGATTTCTAAGGGGTCCTAGGATGCATTAATGCATCTAAGGACCTCTTAATACCCCTTACAACCCCTAATATGTAGAGATAAGGGTCCTAAAGGGTCATAAGGGTTCTTAGGACACATTAATGTGTCATACGACCCCTTATGGACCCTTAGCCTTACCCTACATCTTAGGGGTCATAAAGGATTGTAAGGTGTCATAAGGGGTCCTAGGACACATTAATGTTTCCTAGGACCTCTTAAGACCCCTTAAAACCCCTTATAACCCCTTACCATACATTAGTGTATGGTAAGAATTCCTAAGGGGTCTTAGGATACTTTAATGTTTTCTAGGACCCCTTAACAATCCTTACAACCCCTAACATATAGAGAGAGGGGTCTTAGGACCCCTTATGACCATTTATGACCCCTTACCATACATCATAGAGGTCCTAAAGGGTCCTATGAAACATTAATGTGTCCTTAGACCCCTTAAGGCCCCTTATGGCCCCCTACCATACTTTAGTGTATGGTAAGCAGTTCAAAGGTGTCGTAAGGGGTCTTAAGGGGTCCTAGGAAACATTAAAGTGTCTAATGACCCCTTAACAACCCTTAAAACCCCCTAATATGTAGAGAGAGGAGTCATAAATGGTCCTAATGTGTTCTAGTACCCCTTAGGACCCCTTTCCATACATCTTAAGGGTCCTAAGGGGTTAAAGGGGGTCATAGGAAACATTAATGTGTCCTAAGACCCCTTAAGACCCCTCACAACCCCTTACCATACACTAGTGTATGGTAAGAGGTCCTAAGGGGTCTTAAGGGGTCCTAGGACACATTAATGTGTCTTAGGACCCCCTAACAACCAATATGACCCCTAATATATAGAGGGAGGGGTCCTAAAGTTTCCTCATAAGGGGTCCTAGGACACATTAATATGTCATAGGATCCCTTATGACCCTTTACAACTCTTTAGGACACCTTTCCATACATCTTGGGGATCATAAGGGGTCCTAGGACACATTAATTTTTCCTAGGACCCCTTAAGACACCTTACAACCCCTTAGGATTTCTTTTCATACATTAGTGTATGGTAAGGGGTCCCAAGGGGTATTAAGTGGTGCTATGAGATGTTAATGTGTCCTAGGACCCCTTAACAACTCTTACGAGACTTGCAATGTAGAGAGATGGGTATTAAAGGGTCGTAAGGGGTCCTAGGACACATTAATGTATCCTAAGACCCCTTTGTTATAGTAATTAGGTAGTTTTCTTTACTCCTTTTTCTCTTAAGCTTTCTCGTAGGTGCATATAATTAATATGCTATATTAATTATTTTGTACATCCTTTCTTTTTCCTTTTTAGGGTTTCATTCACCTTTAAGGTTGAATGCTTGTAATCTTTTTTACATACTCTCGGAATACATTTTGAGCTCTCACTTTTTGAGCACAGAGGGGTTTCAACTTTTTCCATCTTTTGCTTCATTCTTTGTAATAGGTATCTTGCATCCAGATTGGTCTTGGAAGTCAAAGCTGTATTTCTCAACTTCTACATGGTATCAGAGCCATTATGCTACTGCTTGTTCGAGTTCTTTTGAAGCTGTGGATCAAGCATCCTTTTTTCTACTTTTTTCTATTATTTTTATTGGATCTGGGGAGTCTCATTTTTTTTGGTGCACTTTGGGCAAAAACCAACCTCACGGTTGCGTCTGGAAGGCCCAAAAACCTCAAAATCCATATAAAACATGATCTATTTGGCCTATGGAGCATCTGAGAGAAACTTTTTGCCCTACTAGGGCCATAGGGGCATGGAAATTGAAAAAAAATTCATTTTTTTCGCAAAAAATCACAAAAAACCTTTGAAAAGTAACGCCTCCAGCATTATTTCTATCACACCCGGATGCCGCCCACAGCCTGCGCACCACCGGGACCCGCCGCCCAGCCACCCCCGCTACCCTGCCCGGCCGCCACCTCCACCGGCGTCGCCGCCCACCGGCCACCTCCGCCCAGCCAAACGTCCCGTGACAGCTATACGACCGTCAAAATATTTCCCGGGACTATTTTTTTCCAGGGAGCTGGTCTTTTGGGGGTACCTATGCTTTTTTGGTCCTACAAGGCTCATACAGACTCAGATTTTCAACTTCTATATATCGTCAGAAAGCTCTTTTCGAGCCTGTCGCTCTCATCTAGGTTGCATTTCCTGATTTTTCCATTTCCTTTCCAGATTTTGCAGTTAAAGATGTACCTTCCTTTATGCTCATGTTCTACTTCTGGAACTCAAGTTTTTTTCTCATTTCTTGTACTTTCATAGTAATTTGTGGTGTACCGGGGATAGTATTATACATTGTGGGGGGGTACATTTTACTTTCTGCAATTTCCTTCAGAAAGACCCTTCTATTTTCGTCTTATTCTTCTCTCAATGTCGGACCCCTCTGTGGCCCGACTGACACCACATAACTACCACACATGGAAGCCACACGTGACCAGACTCCTCATGTCACAAGGTTTATGGTCTTGCATGGATGTGGCTCAGCCAGTTCTACAGAGGCCTTATGAGGCTCTTATGCACAGAAATAGGATGGATGAGGCAATGGGCCTCATTGCCATGAATATTTTAGATGGGTTGTTGTTCCACTTGGATGGTCTGACCACACCCAGGGATATGTGGGACAAGTTTTCCACCTTGTTTGGCACCATGAATTAGTTCAGGGTTCTCGAGATAGATGCAGAGTTCACCTGTTTGGTACCTGAATCATTCACCAGCATTGAGGACTTTCTGATGAAGTTCAAATCTCTTCAATCTATTTTATAGGTTGCTGGAAAGATGAAGTCAGATGATGAGTGTATCTTTCTGATACTCTCAAAACTTCATGGCCCTTATCAGATTTTCACTTCTACCTTCTACTCCACTATGGATGCACTGGGTGCATGTCATGTTATGCCCTCTTTTGAGACCTGCTGTGATAGGTTAAATCATGAGCAGTCTAAGCTCAGTCAGATGGATTCTCTTATAGGTTCATAGTCACAGGCATTTCTTTCCAAGTCATCTCAGGATACATAGAAGCCGAAGCTGAAGCAAATATCTGATTCCTCTTCTCAGCACTCTATTGGCCCACCATCTTCTTCTAAGAAGGAGAAATAGAAGACTGAGAACCCTACATGTTCCTATTGTCAGAAGGGGCCTGATGATGAGTCACATTATTTTCAGAAGAGATTTGATGGCTATGAGAAACAAATTGCAGATTTGCAAGCTCTCCTTCAGAAGAGCACTATTTCCTCTCCATCCTCTTCCACCTCATAGGGGTCTACTTTTTAGTCTTTTGCCTCATCTTCGACATCTGGATAGGATTTTGGAGAGGGTCATGCATTATAGGCTTCTGTTGCATCCCCTTCCTAGGTCCCTTGGATACTAGATTCAGGTGCTTCTCACCATATGGCATCTTCTCCAGAGATCTTCTCTTCTATTGAGGCTTCTCCCATTCCCCACATTCTCATGGGGAATAACACTGTTATGCCAGTCTATGGGAAAGGTTCTGTATGCATTTAGGATGGCACATTTAATGATGTATTTTATGTCCCGTCTCTATCTGCAAACCTTCTCTCAATTTACCAGATTACACACAGTGGATCAGGGAAGACAGTTGAGTTCACACCAGATTTAGTCTTCATTCGAGATAGTGTGACACGTGGCATTGTTGCTATAGGGATAGTTGATCATTCCACCCATCTCTACACCTTTTCTCACTTTGGTCCACCATCTCCATCATCGGAGCACAACTCTCCTCTTATGCGAGAGCATCATGTAGTACAGTCAAGTCACTTGAACCTTTGTGTTGTTCCTGAGACCACTATTGTGGCTGCCACACCACCTCTTTTTGAGGTTCTTTCTCTTGAACAGGACTCTTCTTCAGCATTGCCAGACCCTCCAGTTCCATTCATCGAGCCACTAGGTGCAGTTGTTGAGGGTTCTACAGAAGACACTCATATCCTCTCTCATGATAGTGTCAGCACACCTATCATACCACTTGCATTGGGGATTCCATTTTCAGATCCTCATGTCTACTCATTTGAGCATCATCTCAGCCTTCCAGTGTCACCTCATCTTTCAAGGTCACCTCTTTAGTGCTCACTTCCTTTCACTCCTTTGTATTGGCGTCATGGTGGTTTGTTCATTGATCCAGGGGTTCTTTCATTCAAGGGGGGCTTTGGAGCCTCGACCCTCTCTCACGGGGGGGGGGTTGGCAGCACGCATTATATGCATGGCTTTGAGAGAGTCTCTTGAAGTCATCTTTTTTCTTTTGCTTGCTTTTATATCTCTTTTTGGAGAGGAGTTTTTCCCACTAGGTTTTCTCCTTTATCTCCGGTTCACAGAGATTTTCTTGTATTGGGTACCTAATCAGGCCTTGTTGCCAGGACCCATTTCTTGCTTTCATATCTATGCTAGGTTATCTTACCTCCTGAGCTTTTCTTAAGGGGGGGTGTTAGAGTAATTAGGTAGTTTTCTTTACTCCTTTTTCTCTTAATCTTTCTCATAGGTGCATATAATTAATATGTTATATTAATTTTTTTGTACATCCTTGCTTTTTCCTTTTTTAGGGTTTCATTCACCTTTAAGGTTGAATGCTTGTAATCTTTTTTGCATACTCTCAGAATACATTTTGAGCTCTCACTTTTTGAGCATAGAGGGGTTTCAGCTTTTTCTATCTTTTGCTTCATTCTTTGTAACAGGTATCTTGCATGCAGTTTGGTCTTGGAAGTTGAAGCTGTATTTCTCAGTTTCTACACCCTTTGGATCCCTTTTGACCCCTTACGAGGTCCTAGGGGGTTGTAAGGGGTCTTAAGGGGTCTTTAGATATATTAATGTATCTTAGGGTCCCTTATGACCCCTTTTAACCTATTAGTACCCCTTACCATACATTAAAGTGTGGTAAGGGGTCCTAAGGGGTCAAAAGGAGTCCTAATGGTTCTTAAGGGGTCCTAGGACACATTAATGTGTCCTAGGACCCCTTAAGACCCATTAGGACACCTTACCATACATTAGTGTATGTTAAGGGGTCCTAAGTGGTTGTAAGGGGTCTTAAGGGGTCCTAATTGGTTGTAAGGGGTCTTAAGGGGTCTTAAGAGGTTGAAAGGGGTCTTAAGGAGTCCTAGGACCCCTTAGCAACCCTTAGTAACCCTTACTATACATTAAAGTATTGCAAGGGGTCCAATGATACATTAAATGTATCCTTGGACCCCTTAAGACCTATTATCATGCATTTAATGTATGGTAAGGGGTCCTAAGAGGTCTTAAGGGGTCTTAGGATACATTAATGTATCCTACGACCCCTTTCAACCCCTTACATACATTAAATTATGGTAAGGGGTCAAAATGGGTACTAAGGGGTCATAGGATACATTAATGTATCCCAAGACCCCTTATGACTCCTTGCATTAATGTATCCTAAGGGTTCCTAAGGGATTGTAATGGGCTCTAAGGGGTCCTATAATACATTACTATATATGAGGACCCCTTAAGACCCTTTGCAATCCCCTAAGACCTCTTACCATACACCTACATATGGTAACACTTCCTAGGGGATTATAAGGGGTCCTATAATACATTAATATATCCTAGGACCCCTTTTGACCCCTTAGGACCCCTCGGGATCCCTTTCAACCCCTTAGGACCCCTTACCATACACTTAAAGTATGTTAAGGGGTCCTAAGGGGTTGAAAGGTGTCGTAAGGGGTCCTAGGATACATTAATGTATCCTAGGACCCCTTACTATGTGTTTGAAATGTAGGACTCAAAGCTATCAACCCACACTTCAGTAGGTCATTGCATAATTAATCTAAGAAAGAATTGAACTACGAAAACAAGAGATTAATCTAAAGTGACCTATTGCCTTCTAGTAGGTAGGAGTATGAGTTTGTTCTTAGATCATTGCAAACCTAGTGACTTGACATTGTCTAAATGGAGGATTCACAAATTACTATTAATCTATGATTCAAGTACAAGAAGATTCATCCAATGATTATCTTAGTTCATTTTAAAAACCCAAATGAGATGTTCCTATGTAATTAATTGAAATACTTAAAACATGTAAATATGCAAAATACCAAATGCTTAATAATCATGAGAGACAAAAACAACATATAATAACTCTACTTGAAATTATTGGGATCCTTGTGATGAAGATGAAGCTTTATTTTATAGGTAATCTCTCTCAAACCGATGATCAAGATTGAATGTCGAGGAACATACAAGATTGATTCAAAGAAGCACAATCCATGTACAACGAAGACCACTGGTTGAGAAAGTCAGTTAACTAAACTGACTGATCAGTCATTCAAGAAAATTCTAAAGTTGAAAGAGGAGTTAAGTGAGTTAGTTCTCAGTTAACTACATTATTTTTAAAATGAGGAGAAAAAGAGACTTAGTTAATTGGACAGGAAAGATTTGTTTCTAATTTGATGTTTAGTCAACTAAAATGATGACACAGAAATGCATTTTTGAATATTTAAATTATTTGAATGCATTTTTACTCAATTTATTAATTCATTTTTATATTTAATTGATAATTATATATTTATTTAATCAACATACTAGGATATTTATTAAATAAATAATATAAGATTTAATTTCCAATATTTAAAGATTTTGGAATTAAAAAAATTAAATCAAGTCCAATGATTGAATAGGACCTAGGGTTTAGGTCAGATCAAACTGAAGATGTTGAATTTCCTTTGGGTTAGGACTTAAGGTTATCAAGATTAGCATTTTCTTGATGAGACATCGAGATTAGGGGATTAGGATTTTTTAGACCATTCTTAGGTGATTACACTTACGACCCCTTATCATACATTAAGGTATGATAATGGGTCATAAGGGTTCAAAAGGGGTCCTTAGATATAGATACGTTAGTGTATCTAAGGACTTCTTAAGACCCCTTAGGAACCCTTAACATATATTAATAAATGGTAATGGGTGCTAAGGGATCCTAAGTGGTCCAAGCATACATGAAATGTATCCTTGGATCCTTTAGGACCCCTTACAACTCATTAGGACCTCTTACCATGCATTAATGTATGGTAAATGGTCTTGAGGGGTCCTAGGATAGATTAATGTATCCTATGACCCCTTTAAACCCATTAAGACCCCTTACCATACATTAATATATGGTAAGGGGTCCTAGGGGGTTGAAAGGGGTCCTAGGATACATTAATGTATTCTAGGACCCCTTAAGACCCCTTAGGACCCCTTACCATACATTAATGCATGGTAAGGGGTCTTAACGGGTCATAAGAGATCCAAGGATACATTTACTTAGGACCCCTTACGACCTATTAGGACCCATTACCATGCATTAATGTATTGGTAAGGGGTCCTAAGGGGTTGTAAGGGTTCTTAAGAGGTCCTTGGATATAATAATGTATCTAAGGACCCCTTATGACCCCTTACCATACTTTAATGTATGGTAAGGGATCTCAAGGGGTCTTAAGGGGTCCTAGGATACGTTGTAATACAATGCACCCATGAAGGAAAAAGTTCTCCAATAATGGCATGCAAAATTTTGAAACTGAAAACCCTCCCTTTGATCGTGGCCCAAATGAAAATTTGGGAAAGTTTTAAGTTTATGTTTTATTTTTATAAAGTTTTCAATAGAGTGCACATTGTATAGGGTGCACGCCCTATGGCTTGCAATGCCTGAGCCTAAGGCTCGGTCATGCCAAGCCATAGGGTATGCACCCTATTGTTTTTGTGGGACCAAAAAAATAAGTTGCATATTTTTGGTCCCCCACCTTTGTGCACTTATCATGTACTAGTATTATATTATCACTAGTTATAATAATTGAATTGAGAAATATCTCATTATCCATCTCAAAAAATGGGTTATCAAAAGGTACCTCTTATCCATCTCAAAAAGTGCATTATCTAAAAATAATTGAAATTTATTCATAATCACCTTATTACACCAATTGGCATACTAGTACAAACTTGTACTTGCAATCTTAGATAACTACACCAAATCAAAATATTTTGAAGCCTATCAAGCTCACCAATTAACTACTTTATTTTTGTTACCTATTTTTGCATCCATCTTGAAAAGTCAGAGTTGTGTAGCTAATTAGCGAAGGTGAAAGGTACATTTAGGTTATTTTAAACTTTAAAGTTTCAATTGAGTGTTTAAACTGAAAAGAAGAATGCAGAAAGAAAAGAAAATTTCTTTTCATTTATGAAAGAAATTATTTTATTGATATGCAGTGTTTATAATAGGAAAGTGTTTCAATTACATTTTGCACTTTAAGTTCTTTCATTTCATTTACAAAATGTAAAGAACCCACCCAAATCATTGGACAAAAATGAAAAATGATACAAGTAAATGAAAGATGCAAGAAATTATAAGAAGTAGATAAAGGATAGGAACCCATCATTGCCTAGTGTAATGATGAATCCCCATGCATAATAAGGAGGTCCATCCTTTTCTTCATATTCATCTTCAAAGTGCTTATCCTGAATAGTGGTGTGCAAGGTGGAAAAATGGTGTCAAAAGAGCACTGATAGGTCATAGTCCTATACCTACTAAGTATCACGTGCATGTATACTTAAAGTAGAAAAGAAAACAAAGGAAAGGAAATAATCAGATCATCGTGATTTACTTAACAAGTTTGTTTCATTGTGTAGGTAAATGTATACATTTATAGTTTACTAAAATTTGGAGTCAAATGTGGCTCCCACAAGGGTTGAGCCTAACATGTCAGCCTAATCATAAAGATGCAGCTAAAGCATGACTATACAGTAAAACTAAAAGATAACATTAAAATGCAGTAAGATATTATAAGATAAGAAATTGGAAGATGTAAAAGAAATATTTTTGTAAATAATGTGTAATGTGTGGGGGAAGATAAGATGTTCCTTTTAACCTCAAATACACAAAGGAAGGATCTAAATTGATTAGCCCCAAAGGAAGGATCAATGTATAAATAAATCAATTGATTGGAAATGAGAATAAAGAGGAAGAGCTTAGATTCTATTTTATAGAAAAGAATGTGTGATAGATGTAGGAAGATTAAAAAATTCAATTGAAATGAATTGAAGAAAATTACAAACCTCAAAATGCTACAGATTTGAAGAATGCTATTTTTGGGTTCCTGCACTGAGTTTCTGGAAAATCTACAACCAGATCTAGAATAAAAACATAGAGACAAACAAAACCCATAAATCTTTTTCTGATCTGGCTCAGTTCCAATTTTGACCCAAAAGTCAATGTCACCTTCTGACCCAAAAATGAATGTCACCTTTGAACTAGAATTTTTGATTCTAACCCATAATCTTTGATTCTGACCCCGAACATAATATTGATTTTGACCTAAAATTTATGACATAAAATATGTTTCTAGATCTCAATAGTTTTCCAAAAAGGGTATCTAAATGTACACTCCAAATCGTTGTTCCAAACTTGTCCCTGCAAGAAAAATGGTTTTTTTGTTGGGGGGGAGGGGTTTGCCTTGGTCAAAACCTAGTTTTGGAATTAACCTCAAAGTATAATTGAAATTTCATAAATAAAACAAAGTAAATGAACAATTTCACCTTGCTTGTATAGAAACCCTTGTGGTGGATTCGAATCCATGGATCCACAAGTATGTATGCACCAAATGGATGTAGAATGTAGGATGTCTCAAATCAATTGCTTGTAGATCTTCAACACCAATCTTGAATGGATCTTGGAATAGGAAAAGGCTTGGAGGAATGTGGATGGAGAAATCTTTAACAAGAGGGCTTCATGGAGCTTGAATCCTTCAATGGCTACCAATGGATCTCCTTGATGAATTAAATGCTTGAAATTCTTTGAATGCTTGATAGTAAATGCTTGCTTCAATATATCATGCATAGAGTTGTCTTACATGGTTGATGATTCATGGTTAGAGAAAATGAGAGGAGAAGACTTCCTTATATATGAATCTAGGGCACAATCTTCTAGAGAGGCCTACATAGGAGAATCAAATTCCAATTAGACCTTTATACCTAAAAGTGGACCTGTATTAAATATAATTTAAGAGTCATTGTTTCGAAGACCGAAACAATTGACCTAGAGGTAGGAATTAAATCTTTCTGAAGCCCGACATTTGGAAACCCCAGAAACTTGAAATCTAGACCTTGGGTCAGAAAAAGGTCAATTATGACCTAGGTCAAGGTCGAGGTCGACCTTGACCCAGAAAGGTTGATTTTGACCCTGAGGTCAAAAGTCTCAATTTGCAATTTAGGGTGCCAGAAATAGGCTGGAGAAAAGTGCGAAATGGGGCAGAACAGGGGAAAAAGCCAAATCCAACTCAGAGACCCATTCAAGGTGCTTTACATGACCCCAAACCACTTACTCAAAAGGTTAAACCAGTTTACAATGGAAGTGCTTCCATTTTCTGACTATACATTTAGCCCCCACTTTAGCAAGAGTATGGACTCGATGCAAACTCTTGGTAAAGCAGATCATGAAAAAAGATAATCTTATCAAAATCAAAAGGGAAAAAGAAATCCTCAAGCCCCTAGGGACTTAAGTCTTTATCAAACCTAAGATCATGATAAAAGAGACATCATTAGTTAAAGAGAAAGAGAGAGAGGGTGGTTTACCTTTCCTAATGAGAAATTATGTCCCATTGTGAACCACACAAGGAAACAATGCAACTGGAAAGATGGAGTTGAACTGCCTAGTGAATGTGGCTACTTACTATTCAACCCATCAGGAAGATCCGATCTTAAGGACACCTTCTGACCTTAAGGGATCAAAACATTGTAAATTGAAACTAGAGGGATCAAGAGATCTGTATAAATTTAAACTCAGGGGATCAAGAGATCCTATAAGGTAAAAATCCATGCTTTAAGGATTAGTCTTTAATCCATAAAGGGAGAGAGTTTTAAGTTTGAAAATATTTTGAAAGTGCGTGTAAGAAAAAAGTGAGTAGAGTGTATGTCCCCATGTTAAAGTCATTGCTAACACTTTAACAAGAGAAATAGATTTAACAAAAACATAAACAACTCTATTGATTACGTTTCCACTATAAGATTCCCCAGTGTCACTTCTCAGCCTATTGCGAATCCTACAAATCCTCCTATAGAACCTCTGAAGGCCAAAATAAATCAAGAGTAGCAAAATCTCTAGGCCTAGAAGGTTAATACAAACTATGATTAATCATTTTCACTTCTCCATTATGAATGAACTTAATACACTTATGAATAGGATAAGCAACAACATGCATGGAAGTTAACCAAGGCAAACCAAATTTGACTTGAAATTGATCAGAAGTAGGAATGAAAACGAAGGTAGTATCTACAACCTTACCATAAAATTCAACATGCAAGTTAATAGAAGAAAGTGAAGGATAGAGAAAACCATTACAAGTTTGGATCAATGCATCAGATGTATCATAACAATCACATTGTAGGTTTTTCATAAAAAGGTTTTCCTCAGTAATGACATTTATTAAAGATGTGGGATCAACAAGACAAACATGCTCAGGTATCTTAGCAATCCTAGCATAAATAAAAAGGGGACCATCAGGAGCCTTAATAGTCTTAGAATCATCAAAGGTAATTGAGAGTTCCCTAGGTCGGTTATCCTTAGTTTATTTCTGAGGTTTAGGTGGAACTTGAAGTTGAAGTGGAGGTGAAGGATCTTGGACAGTAGGTTGAGATAAAATAGCGCACTCCTCATGATTAACAATGTGATTGAGATCATCCATCTTTGAATCGTAAACAATACCCACAGAATATGGTTGAGTGATGGTATGAGTATCATGTGTAGGTAAAGGATTTGTATAGATTTGAAGGTTTTGATTAGGAGGAGAGATATATTTTTTCCAATTAACATCAAAAATATCAACAAATAAAGCATTAGAATCGATTAAGTCTTGAACCTTCTGCTTTAAAGAATAACATTTTTCAGTATCATGGCCATTTTGTTAGTGGTATTGACAAAAAGCTTTAGAATCAAAGGATTTTTATGCCATTGTAGTAGGGAGAAGAGGTCAAATAGGAGGCAAGGTAATCATATTAGCACTTAACAACCTACTCATAATAGAACGTAAAGATTCAGAGAGAGGAGTAAATGTATGATTCATACGGAAAGAAGTGGATGCAGAAGTGGCATTGTTGGATGCAATAGCAACTTGATCAACAACTGCATTCACCTATTTATTAATCTTGACATAGTTGTTAGGTTTTTGAAACTTATTAGGATTAGGAGCATTTTCACTCTTACCAACTAGAATAGGATCCATTGGAGTGTTGCTCCCAAATTGACTCACTTGTAATTGATAATAATGAAGTGCTTCACAAAGTTGTTGAAAAGAGCTAAATTCAGTATCTCTAATATCCTTTTGTAAATTTGAAATAAACATATGTTGAATATCAATATCAGGAACATGATAAGAAATTTGAGCACAGAAATACTTAAATCTATCAATAAAATCAGTCAAATTTTCCTTAGTGTTTTATTTACAATGCATTAAATCACTTAAGGAAACTTGCGGAACAATGTTATTTTGAAATTTTTGGATGAAGGTATTAGCAAGTTTAGGAAAATAATCAATAGAATAAGGAGGTAAAGAACAATACCATTGCAAGTTCTAGCAAACAACTTAGCTAAAATCCTATGGTCATGAGCATAATCATTGCAAAGGATTTGAAATGTTTTAACATGAGTAACAGGGTCTCCTTTACCATTGTAATTCTCAAGATGAGGCATATCGTCTTGCTGAGGGACAGTAGCATGAATAATGTCTACGGATAAAGGACTGCCCATGTCACATGTAGGAATGCTAAACTTGAGGACTACCCATGTCACATGTAGGAATGCTAAACTTGGATTGGATTAAAGATACAATTTGTTGTTGTAAAGATGACACAGTTTGAGCCAAACTAATGATTGTGGAATCATTAGAAGAAATAGGTGGCATAGAAATATTAGGAACACTAGAAAAAGTGTAGGAAGCGGCAGGAATGGAAGACACAATTGGTGGAACAATTGGAACCACAGTTGGAAGGGGATTGGAATAAGTAAAAGGAACACTATGGTAAGAAGGTTGTGAGGTAGGTAGAGACACAGGTGGAACTCTCACAGGAATAGACAAAATTGGGAGAGATGTATTCATTAAAGGAGGAGTGTAAGTAGGAATGATAGGTAAAGGAATGGAATAAGGTCCCTCACTAGTGACAGGAGGAGTGAATCCTAGATCTTGAGCCTCTTGAGCTAAAGGTTTAACATTCAAATGCACAATATGAGTGATACCACACAAGAGATTAACACCTTGATCACTATCATGAAGGAATTTCATAAGATCCTCTATAGCTTGGATGGAATCTTGATTATGATTTTATTGAATAAGCCAATTTCCCATTTTATCAAGTTCTGTTGAAAGTTTTTGGACTTGTTCAAGAGGAACTCTTAAAGCATCATCCTCATCATGAGATGAGTGAGAAGAGTTATGCTCCATAGAAGGATTGGAATTATGGGTGGTCAAATTGACATCTGGGAGACTAACGAAAGGAGAGGAAGACTCAGGATCAAAGGATCCCATAAGTCTATGGCTTCTTGTAACCAGGATACTATAACTAGGACCAGAAGTAGTAAAGCTCATACACCAATGCAATGCAAATGAACTAATTTAGGAAAGACAAGATTTTGATTTTTAATTTTTTAAATGTAAATGCAAGAAAATAAATAAATCTAATCTAATATGCATGCAATATCTAACATAAATATGTAAATCTAACACCAAAAAGAAAGAGTTGTCTATGGTGGGTTCACCAAAATGTAAGATAAGAAATTGGAAGATGTAAAAGAAATGTTTTTGTAAATAATGTGTAATGTGTGGGGGAAGATAAGATGTTCCTTTTAACCTAAAATACACAAAGGAAGGATCCAAATTGATTAACCCCAAAGGAAGGATCAATGCATAAATGAATTAATCGATTGGAAATGAGAATAAAGAGGAAAACCTTAGATTTTATTTTATAGAAAAGATTGTGTGATAGATTTAGGAAGATTAAAAACTTTAATTAAAATGAATTGAAGAAAAGTACTAACCTCAAATTGCTAAAGATCTTAAGAATGATATTTTCAGGTGCCTACACTGAGTTTCTGGAAAATTTGCAACCGGATCTAGAATAGAAACGAAGAGATGAACAAAACCCAGAAATCGTTTTCCGATCTAGCTCAGTTTTGATTTTGACCCAAAAGTCAATGTCACCTTTGACCCAGAATTTCCAATTCTAACCCTGAACAAAAGGTCGATTCTGACCTAGAAATGAATATCACCTTTGACCTTGAATTTATGATTTTGACCCAGAATAGAATGTTGATTCTAACCTAAAATATTTGATAGAAAATCTATTTCTGGATCTTAATAGTTTGCCAAAAAGGGTATCCGAATCTGCAATCTAAATTGTTGTTCTAAACCTGTCCCTACAAGAAAAATGGTTTGTTTGTTGGGGGGAGGGGTTTTCCTTGGTCAAACCTTGACTTTGGAATTAACCTCAAAGTATAATTAAAATTGCATAAATAAAACAAAGTAAATGAACAAATTCACCTTGCTTGTATAGAAACCCTTGTGGCAGATTCGAATCCATGGATCCACAAATATGTATGTACCAAATGGATGTAGAATGTAGGATGTCTCAAATCATTTTCTTATTGATCTTCAACACCAATCTTGAATAGATCTTGGAATAGAAAAAGGCTTGGAGGAATGTGGATGGATAAATCTTCAACAAGAGGGCTCCATAGAGCTTGAATCCTTCAATGGCTACCAATGGATCTCCTTGATGAATTGAATGCTTGAAAGTCTTTAAATCCTTGAATGCTTGATAGTAGATGCTTTCTTCAATAGATCATTTATACAG
Organism: Thuja plicata; assembly: GCA_018584345.1. Taxonomy (NCBI): domain Eukaryota; kingdom Viridiplantae; phylum Streptophyta; class Pinopsida; order Cupressales; family Cupressaceae; genus Thuja; species Thuja plicata. The sequence goes on from MU223627.1 coordinate 1,231,515, forward strand.
TTGTCTTAGATGGTTGATGATTCATGGTTAGAGAAAATGAGAGGAGAAGACTTCCTTATATATGAATCTAGGGTACAATCTTCTAGAGAGGCCTACATAGGAGAATTAAATTTCAATTAGACCTTTATCCCTAGAAGTGGACCTATATTAAATATAATTTAATAAGCGTCGCTTCGAAGACCGAAACAGCAGACCCAGAGGCAGGAATTAAATCTTTCCGAAGCCCGACATCTGGAAACCCTAGAAACTTTAAATCTGGACCTTTGGTCAAAAAAAGGTTGATTTTGACCTAGGTCAAGTTCAAGGTCAACCTTGACCCAGAAAGGTCAATTTTGACCCTGAGGTCAAAAGTCTCAATTTGCAGTTTAGGGTGCCAGAAATAGGCTGGTGAAAAGTGGGAAATGGGGCAGAACAAGGGAAAAATCCAGATCCAAGTATGAGACCCATTCAAGGTGCTTGACATGACCAAAAACCACTTAATCAAAAGGCTAAACCAATCTACAATGGAAGTGCTTCCATTTTTTGACTATACAGCTATTAAAGGGACAAGCTTACTAGCTTGAAACCTTTTAGCTTAATAGTTACAGTAATAGAAAGATAATAAACTATTTAAGGGACTTGACTTTATGTCATGAAACCTTATAGTAAAGTACTATGAACATAATCAGCTGAGGGATGACTGGAACTTTCCAGTTACAGGTTCATATTTTCAATGGTGCTATTTATATTAGCATGCATTCATAAGGAGTAGTGAAAGAAAGATTTGGTCAATAATGTATGGTACAAAGATCATCTATGTGTTACTAAATTTGGATCAGATCACATTGAGGATGGTATTGAAGCTAGGCAAAGACAAAAGGATAGATTCAACATTAAACCAGTTGTAGTATTATAAAAAAGTCAATAGCAATCAACAATAATAAAGGGTAGCCATAAATGACAAAAGTCTAGCTTGCAAAATAGTGATATCATATTAGAACAATCATGGAAAATATATACATATATTTCATTGGGGATTTAGATAAAATCATCATCAGAGAACATATCTTGAGGGAAATAATGTTATTGAATGTAATATATTTAATGGGAATCGAGTACAAATTTGTGACATAGCTAGTCAAATGAATCACAATATAATCACAACAAAGATACAGTTAAATCAAGATGGAGAACAAAGCTACATAACTAATATGTTCAATTACAAATAAAAGATTAACTAAGATAGTCCCAAGCATCATGGCCATGATATGGAATAGTGATCACATTCAGTTGGCAATGCAAGTTAATGTGCAAGAAAGGTGTCATTAATGACCCTATCATCATAACATGTAAGAAAAAAAAGAAATGTCATTAGAAGGAAGAAATTCAATAGATAAAATCATTGTCATGTTGGTATAGAACATGGGGTATATACAATTCCATTTCCAATGAATAGTAATGTATATACAAAAATGATGTGTCAATCAGGAATGTAGTTTCTATTGGTTCTTTTTTACGCTGAGATTACTGAAAAACAACCTTTTCACTTTGCAACGGATCTTGAAGAGTAGCCAACTCCAACTAGTTCACAATAGAGTGAAAAGGACCAATTAACAAGGATGCAGATCCATCCTTCTAGGCTTTAGGTTCTGCAAAACCAAGGGGGGGACACCCTTTAAAGCCTTCAATATTTTTTTTGGCATCAATCAGCAGATATCTCACAAAGGCTCAACACGACTGACAGATACTAGGTAACCAGCTAATCACCCATTGAATATCAACCTTGAAGTGGAGCATGAGATTAGTACAACACCATAAACCACATAAAAACTTCAAATATTCAGAGTTTATTTATTTAAATGCAGAATATAGCCAGACCCACCAGATATGCATTAATATGGAAATACTAATCCTTGATCAGTGCCTTATCCATTGGGTAATATTTTAAAGAAAACATAATACACAACAATAAACTATTGTCAATGATTCTAAGCCATGAATACAATTAATCTAGACTATTACTTCTTACAACAAATCCTTATGCAGACCTGATGAACTTATTTCATATCCATAGCTTCATTTAATCTGATCCTAGATCAGAACTAAGGAATAATAACATATACATAGATGGATCCATGCAATGAATCAGAAAATTCATAACCCACAAGAACAACACAGAGGAGAGATATGAATTTGGAACTCTCATATTAAGTATGAAGAAACACACTATTGTATTCAATCTTCTTCAGATAAAACCACTTCAATAATATGCAAAAGACCAAATAAAACTTCTATTCTATCTCAATACAAAATTGGTACAATCAATACTATATCCCTAATGGAACCATAATACTATTGGAAACTCCTAGAGCTAGTACTCTGCAACTCTCTATGGAGACCAAGAAGTTGGAACCCTATACCAATGGAAAAATCTGAATATAAATTTAGAGCAAAAGGTCTCCAGATATTTTCTTGAAACACCACCTGTCTTCTCTGCTTTAACCAATTTTCAGCTTAGTCATTCTTTCTTCATTTTGTTCAAACCACTTTGATTATGCACTTAAATTGATTGGAAAAATGCAATCCTCATACAGAGACCTTTCCAAAGATATATTACACTTTTTGTTTTGATAAAATTTTCCCCCCTAAATCACTAATCAAACTTTTCCTCCTGTGCATATCTTTTCAATAGTTTGAATAGTTTGAAGTATTCTTAAACTTAATATTTGTGCACAACACTTTACATTCTGCATTTTACTTTATTTTTGTGCTTATTTTCTGTAGGCTTTTGACTTTATTTATCCGCACCTTATCTCTATTTAAATTTGCATTCTGCATTTTCCCATTAATCTATTTGCATCATAATTTTCCACGTGGCATTCTCTAACTGGCTCTGCAGCTCCACCTAGGCACCTACATCATCATGTTGTCTCTGGATCACCACCTATCCAAATGCCGCGTGTCATGCTATCACGTTCCCTTAATGACTAACTACCTTGCAAATTTGGTTAGCACCAACATGTTTGCTATCTGATCCTACCTCAGGATTTGTGCCTATCTTGGATGTCTCAACTGTGTAGCCACCACCTCATCACCACCTAGATGCCACCTTGACCACACTGCTATCGGCCCCGCCACATGTCACGTTGGCACAATACCTTGATGATATCTTTCTTGCATCTTTTAGATCCAGGCATCGTGCTAACCATTTATCTCCTATGCCTTGGGATGTGTACTACCTTTTTTTCCTATGTGCCACATCATGTGCCACATCATCCTCACAGGCCCCGCCAAAATTTGGTTGTTATCACTGAATTCATTTGCCTGGCACAATTTTTGAAGCACCTCTGCTTCCACGTGCATGGATAGCCTCCGGGATTCTCTTCAAATTACATACTACGGCTTTTACCTTATAAACACTGTAGAATTCCCCTTCCTAGAAAATGTGGGATTAAACTTTTTTAGTTTTTTAAAGGTTATATTCATTCGCACGCCAAAATTTGGTTATCCTCCAACCGGCTAGCACCCACTAATCTCCCACCACTATGCGGTCACCAAGAGCTCTCTATCTCCTTCTTCATATCACATACCAAGCATTTTGTTATATAAACATTGTCTATTATTATCGCACAATGCATGTGGGACAAAGGTTTCATTTAAAACCTCTCTTTACAATAGCCTGCACAGCCTTCACTCCAGCATTCAAAACCTATGACTCCATCCTCACATTCACCACTTGCCAATTGTGTTTGCATGGAGTTTTAAACTCCTCCATACACTGTGCATCACCCCTCCAATTTTGTAACCTCCTTCAATGACTTATACAGCCCTCCATTTTTATTGCATAGGCCCCTGCATACATTGCGTAGGTCTCTAATATGCCAAACTCCATTTGCTTTGAAATTTAAATCCTTTGGTGTCTGGCTTAGCATGGGGTCCTTTGATCTTTTCACATTTTGTAGCCTTCGCTATTTACTTTTCAAAGTAATTGATCTGGTTTTACACCTATCTATTGCATTCATTTGAAATTTTTGAAGGCCTTTTCAATATGTAAACAAAATGCAACCTTCTTCTCATTAGCGCAACCTTCTTGGCATGTTGTACTAAATGTTTTTTGCAGTTTTTTTTTTTATGCTTCAAATGCCTACATAGCTCCCCAATTGTCCAGTGTTGATATGTTCTCCCATATGTTGCATGGACTATCATTGCTACGCAGGAGCTTTCCATTATTTATAACTATAATTTGCATTTGCAATGTTTTAAATGTTTAAACTTCTCCTTAGAATCAGTGTGGGTCATTTCTCAGCATTTGAATTAGTTCTATTTTTTTTTAAATTCCTCTCTTAAACCATATGCAATCCTTCCCCAAATCCAATGCAGGAGGCTTCTTACCAAACAGTTTGCATGCTTTGTCTATGTTCCCATCACAGGCAGCTTCCCAATGTTTACAATACCATTTGCATTTATTATATTGAAATGCTTCTCAAAAATTATGTGCAGGCTTTTGAATGGTTTAAAAATGTTGCACAGGTCTTTACATGCTCCTCTCCAAGGCTTACGCAGCCTCCCAACTATCAATTGCATTATGTTTGAAGGTTTTTTTAAATATCTTGTCCTACCTTCATTTTCTGCATAGACTTTAAACTTCTATTCACCTCTCCTTTTATACCTCTATGCAGACTTCATTCCACTTCCCACGCAGCTAAGACAAACTTGGAAGTGTTGTGCTATTTAGTTCTAAGACCTACCAGTTGATTTTTATTGAAGTTTATATAAAAAAATTCTTTACCGCGCAGCTTTGTATGTTTTAGAAGCTATAGCATTTGGTTTTAAACCTGCTCTTTGCATTTTGCTAAAAAAAATTAATGTTTTTATCTTTGTAGTTTTGCGTAGGTTGAAGACTTAGTGTTTCACACCTTATCAAAGGCTAAGAAATATCACTTGTATTAACAACACCCACTGGCTCATTCATTATTTGTTGTCTTCACAAGTTGTATTCATGCTTTTGACACATCCATTCTCCGACTGGAAGCTTGCAAAAGACTCATGATTTTGCATTTTGTGCCAATCACAAACTATCAATTACCATTAAAACTTGTGCCAAGAACTGTGAAAGAATGGTGTGTTTCCATAACTTCAAATTAGGCTCAATGAGAAGTAGGCCTCTGAAAGTCTCTGTGGGTGCTCATATAATGGTAAATTCACCTTTCCATAGTGCTATTTATGTGTATAGAGATAGATAATTCCTCCTCTTCGCACTATGCTCTGTGTTGTCAAGATCTGGAGTATATTTGTAATCATATCAGGCTTTACTTTGAGTTACCTTATCAGAGAGTCAGAAGAAGCTGGTTCTTCCAACCCACATCAGAATCTTGGGAGAGCGTAGGAGCTTCTTATTTGGCCTGAAAGTAACTTCAGAACTTAACAACTTTTATATTCATCTTCTTTTTTACCCCAAAGTGATAAATGACCTCTAGAAAAGACTTTTAAAAAATGATTAAATCACTTTGTCGAATCATGTAGTTGAAAACCCATGCTCATCTCCAACATATGAGCACACACACCAAAGGGATTTTCTCAGATTGAAAATTAAATGCATGATATCCACAATCAAAAGTGATCATTCTGAAACACTGCAAATGCCGATGTCCAAACTGTACAAATTACATTTGGATTTGCTCTTGTAAACATAGTAAAGTATGCATTGGAGCCTTCTCACAAAACAAAGGGAAACATTTACAAATAGAGAGTATAGATCCATAACTGGCATCCCAAAACCTCTTCTTGATGTAAAGCTTCAATCCTCTGAAAATAACTACTTAGCATTTCAATTCTGTCAAACAATGATAATCTGAATAAATTGCCTTTTGATTTGCCCTTGAAAAGATATCAGATTATGTCTTGAGGCTCGATCCTTGATCTTGGTAATATATTTGGATATAAAGAATATAGGGAATCAACTTATCTTCTATAATGTTCAATGGGCATCAAATTTTTGACCCTCAAAGTTGATCCCTCAGAGAGAATCTTTGTTGTGCTTACTGAAATATGAATAAATCTTATTTGGATCTTACTTCATGAACCTATCAGATGAAACACTTAAGATTTGAACTCCTGGATACGGATTCACTTTCACATGTAGAAAAAAAAAATTCAATTAACTTGTTCTGATTCTCAACTAGTCAATTAGTATGAGTCCCTAAAGTCAGCCTCTTACCAACTTTTTGAATTAAGACACAGTGAAAATGAATAAATTTGATTTGGAATCGACTGAGAAAACTAATCAGATGGATTGGCACAGGCTTGCAAATATTTGTGGAGGTACATTTCCATATCTACAATATAGGGGAGCATTCAATTCTTCATGACATTCAATCGGGTGCAAGTTATGAGACCTCAAAGTCAGCAACTTCATAATTCTGCACTTTCACATTCTGAGAAGTTGAATTAATAGCAAACATAATAGCCTTGGGAAACCTATCATATGAATTCATAGGGATCTATAAATGGAGATGGAGACTCTCTCTCATGCCTACAACATCTTAGAGTAATCCTTAGATCGTGAGAGTTAATCCGGTTAAAAATACAAGCATGCAAAGTAGGTCATTTGCTATAATGAGGATATGTGCAAAATGCAGATTTAATTGAACACCTCCAAATGACCCTCTTCAAAACTCATCAAATCTGATATCTGAAAGTTGTAACACATTACATTTACTCCATGATATGTTTTTCACATGTTCCCCAATCAGTATCTCATAAAAATCATCAGGTCACATTTTACTTGCACTCCAAATAGGCATCTTCAAGGAGTTTTTTAGTGGTACTCACCTTGCCTTAGAGAAAAATTTAAAATTGGTCACTCCAAATTTGTGCCAAATTTGTGAGTACCAATAGTTTCAATACCAAATTTACACATAAAAAACAACATTAAATAATGAAGGTCGAGCCATATAAAATGGAAATGAGAAGCTCTCAAGATCTAACCTTTGCGTCTTAATTGTTTTAGCATGGGAATATAATTTGAGTACATGAGAAGGGAAAAAATGTTCCAATTGATTTAAGGGTTAGAATGAGCTAAAAATGGAGCAGCCCTAGTCATATTTTAGTAACATGATATAGTGTTCAAATGCAGATACATACTATGAAATGCAGTAATGAAAAAACAAATCACATACATATTAACCAGAACAGGTGCATTAAAGTGATGTCTTGAATGTTAAAAATCAATGCGCATACATTAATTCAAGGCTACTCAAGGGCATGTTGTTATCAGAAGAAAAAATCAAGGAAGAGTAAAGGAATTTAATGACAATACTATCAAGTGTTTACTTTGCAATAGCTGATAATAATAGAATAAAAAATGAGCTATTCATTATCAGATTTGATGTTATCTAGACATAATGCATTTAGTGGTTCTTTGAATAGTAGAAGATTTCTAAGATCAAAGTAATGGTTTTTGAAGGACAATGATCAAATTGTATACAAGATAACAAGCCTACAAATGAGAAGCATAAACTTTTTTCCATGAAGCTAGAGTATATAAAGGAAACACAAGAATCACTACTATGGAATGACTATTGTGCAGTTAAGGCATGTAATGAATAACTCATTGATATCATGTGTCATCACCACTACTAATCAATGGCGTATATCATTTTATGAATAAATCATCACATGAGAAAATGGATTGTATTTCAAAAGAATATTTACATGTACAAATGCATCAGCAAAGAAATATTATCACAAATACATGTACCAGATACAGAAATGAAGATAATCATAGTCAAATTAAAAAAAGATATATACAAGTCTCTCAAAAAAATTTCATATTTTCATGTGTTATAATAGTGGGAGTTTTGATCATTTGCAAATTAGAGAGGTGGCCATGAAACCCTTATTTCAAAGAAATGAAGGAGCATGAGTTTCTTGAGTTTTTGGTGTTTTTTAGAAGTATGAGCTACAAGTTATAAGAGAAGAGGAAAATAGAGAAAACCCAGATTCATTTAAGGTTTTCAAACACAAAATAAACATCTTGCATAGAGCATCAAACATGGAGATCTCCAAGAACCCGCGAGTATCAGGTTGTGGCCATAAAATAATGACTACATAAAGAAAAGCACAGATCTTCCTCAAGTTTCTTAAAAATATCAAATTTTCTCAACCCACGAAGCCTTAGAGAAAGAAAATTGTCAGCAAGTAACAATTCATGGACAACATTGAACCCTCATTGAACATTGAACAACAACAAATGAATGGATAATTCAAACAATGTCAATATATAGATAAAGAGATGGAGTTCAACAGCTCAGAGTTCTTTTGTGTTTAACATAGTTATAGAAATGGCAAGGGCGGGAGGGTTTTATCTTATTAGCAAAAGGTTACCAGAACTTTCAAATTCACCCCAAATCCTCTTTTCGACATATTCAGAGCATAAATATTTAAGGTTATCAATGTTCAAATAAGGGAAAAAGATAGTACTTAAAAGAAATCCTCAATTCATGAAAGATGCAACTTTATAAATAGCAAATGGCTCAAAGTCCGAGCATAAATATTCAAGGCTATCAATGTTCTAAGAAGGGAAAAAGATAGTACTTAAAAGAAATCCTTGATTCATGAAAGATGCAACTTCATAAACATAAAATGGCTCAAAGACCCCAAAAAAGTGGACTCACCAGAGCACACACTTAACCTGCCTTCAAATCTGCACAAATTCTATTATTTTTTCCTTTGAAACAATAGTTAAAACCCTCAGTTCCCAAAGATGCCAATAGAACTCCAAAACAAGGAATGCAAAAATGAAGATGGAAGAAATCAAAATTAGGGTTTTTTCATGATTTGGGCTTCAAGCCCTAAATATCACCACCAAGTAAAGGATTTGCCTTAAATTTTATTTTAGGTTTCCTTTGAAACAAATGCCTACGAGGAAGAAAAGGGCTTTGTGCCTTAATAATAAAATGTATAATTATATTTTTGTTAATATCTACTGTATAACATAAGGCTATTACTTAATAGATATTAATGAAATTTAAAATTTATTAAGTAGTATTTTTATGTTATATAATAGTTATTAAGTTAAAAATAATTATAAATTTTCTATCTTTTGCATGCGATAGAAAAATGTAATTTGATATTTATTACTTGATTTATTCTATAAACCTTGTAAGAAAATATTAAAATTTTAAATGCAAAATGGGAAACATCTTCTTAATGGAGAGGTGTTTTCTTTTCCTTCATGAGTTAGGGATCAATTGTGAGGTATTTTGAGCAATTTATGAGCATTTTGAGAGTGCACACTAATATCTGCATGACTTGAGTTGAATTTTGGAGCAGTTGATTATTTGTATATCATAGTTGAGGCCCTATTTTTTTGGTTTTTCACTCATATCTGACCCAAGGGGTTTTTTGAGTTTTTCATGTAATTTTATGGAAAAAAAAAATAGTGACTTTAGTTCTACATTTGTTACACCTCAGTTTGCAGTGCAGTTCACATTGGAATTGATACAAGACTTTTCTATAAGGCTTATTTTCTTCATTATTTTGAGGGAGTTCTTTCTTTTTCTAGGCATAGATGTAGATTTTGAACAACTCTTTCATGATAGAGTTGTATTGAAACTCTTGGGTTTCCATATTTTTGTATCAACATTGCACCTTTATTTCAGAATAGAGTACAGAGCTTTCCTTCACTCTTGAGTATCAGACTTATGATTGTATATGTTTGTTTTCAGTAATTTTAATTGTGAAGAATTATTTTTCCCTTTTCATAATTATTGAATATTAAGACCTTCTTAAAGATCTGGTGTTGCATGTGGGTTGTGAGAGTTTAATTCTATTCAAGTTTCATTGTGATTGCAATCAGTTGTTCAGTTTCCTGGGAATTCGAAGTCTTTGATGGATCACCTTTTAGTTTACACAATTTTGTTTTTAATGCAAGTACTTCTTAACCCTTTCCTTATCCAAGTTAGTTTCAAGTGATCATACAGGAAGCCAGCCCACAATCAATATATTCACTTTCTCTATAGGTACACCCACATGCTTGAGAGTCTTTCATGTTTCACAAGATCGTCAGGTTCACGATCCTGGCATAACAAGTGCAGATCTTCATGACAATAATTTCCTTAACCCTTATTTATTCTCTCTCTTCCTCAAATGTTTTTATAATCATTTTGGTAGTTTATAATGTCTTTAATTATATGCAAATGTGTTTAATTTATTATTTCATTACACTCTTAACTATTTGTAAATTTACAAATTAATAATTTTTTAACTTATTTTTTCTTCAAATTTTTTATTGATCCTTAAATGAGTATTTTTGTACTACCCAACTTCATTAATAATTGTACTACACTATTTTCTATTACCAACAAATATTCATTCTAATTATCCTCATGAAATCCTAAGTCATGAAATGATATTATACTTATGTTAGAAATAATTCAAAAATCAATTATAAGAACTACCTTTCAATAGAATTATTCTAAAATTCACTCTAAAAGTATTATTGTAACTCCCACTCCCTTTTTTAATAATCTTTGATCTCATCTAAGAATTCATTGTTAGCTATTTGTTTAAAATTTTCAGCAATCTTAATCCCATTATTAGGAACTCTTAGATCATATTTCAAATATTCATATTTTTCAACAAAGTTATTATAGAGCCCTACCGCACATGATTCTTGAGTTGAGACACTTTCTTCTTCATGGAAGTGTTTTAAGATTTCTTCTTTATCAACTTTAGGTTCTTTAATAACTTTTTAAAAAATGATGTTATCTTCTCTTCTTCCTCATGTTCCATTGTGACAATATCTTGCTCTCATCACCATGCTTTTTGAAATGAAATTTAATAGAAGTTCTTCCCTTTTACCTTGTGTCATAGGAGTATAAATCATATTTGTTTTCCTAGATCTACATTATTCTCCTTTTCTCACATTAGCCAAAAAAACTAATAAGAGTAATTGAGAAAAATCATCACTTCTGTTCAAAATGAAAGACATAATTATTTGCATTTAGGGTTACAAGATTTCTCTCATGATTCATACTAACAGTAGAAAATGAATGTTAAAATGTTTTTAAGAATAATATTATAAAATTTTGCACTTGACATCATAACACATAAATTGATTGTAGCAATAATTTGAAAAGGACTTTTAATATTTTTCTAACTTTGAAAAATTTCTACAGTCAACTCAAATAGTTCTTATTGGAATTTATGGAGTTGTTAATCTTTTAATTTCACTAAAGAAACTGGTAACTGTAAGTTTCACATCTTTATTTGGATGCCCCATGAGCTAGGGCTTAACCATATCAATCATTGATAGCTTCATTGTGTATCTCAAAATATTAGTAACTAGCATATAATTATTTTACTATAGATAAACAAACTTCCACTTCCTCTAAACTACTAAGTAGAATATCTTTTGATTCAAGGAGATGTTCCATTTTATTCCCTAGTCTATTAAAATATTCTCAAATTGTCTAAATACTAAAGAAACTAAAAACAAATTTTATTAATTTTCTATCATAAATTAATGATGTCAACTCAAAGAATGCAACTCAATATCTACAAAAAGTGTTACCTTCCCAATAGGTTGGAAAGAGCACAAGCTCTAATATCACTCTAATAACCGTACACCAAAAAAAAATGTTATAAAAAATGTAAATGTAATTTCATGCACAATCCAATCATAAAGCTCCCAATGTGGGCAAGTTGGGATTGTATGATGTTTGGGTAAGACACACTCTATCTATATGAATGTACTATTTAAATGTAAACATAAAAAAATTATCAAAGCATAAAGGTGGAAAATCCTACCAAAATCAACACATCTTTGACAAAAATCTTTCATAGAGAATGTAGAGCCAATAGCTTATTACAATAAAAAGTCATCAAGATAAAAATGCTTTGATTACATGTGAATCCGATCAAAACCAAAATAGGCTTAAAATGCAAAGGAGTCCAATATTAAACTAAAAAAACCTTCAATGATAAATGAATTAACTGACACTATACATCCAATTTTATACTTTCTTAAACATGAAAGACACACATCTCTAGTGGTACTACCATCTAAATTTTCAATAATATGAGCCTATAAATTATTAAGTACAATTGAGAATGATGTCAAGAAGAGGAACTAGATGCACACACTAATAATGTTATTCAATATAATGAACACATTTTTGCATATACATTGGTTATTCTAGGCTTGAATAGCTACAAGATTGATTATTTTCAGGTCTGAAAGGAAAATAACACAGAGAATCAAAAATTAATTAATCAAGAGAAAATGTTTGAAAGTAAATGTTATCATTTAAGAAGATAGATGAAGAGAATTCACACCAAGACCAAATACAAATACATAATATTTATGTTGGGGAAACAACAAAGTAATAATTCCGCCCAACCCAATATCATGTAGATGCAAAAATCCTAAAGAATATACATTGTGTGTGTGTGTGTGTGTGTGTGTGTGTGTGTGTGTGTGTGTGTGTGTGTGTGTGTGTGTGTGTGTGTGTGTGTGAGAGAGAGAGAGAGAGAGAGAGAGAGAGAGAGAGAGAGAGAGAGAGAGAGACTTTAAATGCTACCTTAGAAGAAATGAGAAAAGAATTTCAAAAATATAGAGGTATGAGTGGAGTTAAATGTAACTCCCAAGTCTAAGGATGTTATCTAACTTCCTCTGTGTGCAAAGTATCACAATCCTCATTAGGAGGAAATCAAGTATTACACTTGTTTGGAATAAATAAAATGAGTTATGCTCATGCATGTGAAAGCTCAAATAAGAAAAAAGAGATGTAAGGATTCCTTAAAAATATTTCTACAAGAAACGAGGAAATTAAATTTACCAAATAAAGATCAATTATTAAAACAAGGTCACTAAATTATTGAGAAATTGTGATAAATGGTTTAAACTAAAGAAGAATGAATACTCTAGCTAGCATAACTCTTATTTTTAAGAAAATCCAAGTGATTCATGACATAACTTACCTTCAACTTGCACACAAATTGATTTATCGTCTCTTAAAATGAACAACTAACAACATCATTGATGGAAATTATTTTGATAAAGAATGTGTTATGGATTATACACACTTGATGATCAAATCATTTTCTAAGCTACCAAGAGTCATTGTTATCATTTGAGTTGAAACATACACTTGTTGTCCCAAATTGTTTAACCTATCAATCATGATCATTTGGTGATGGTTTCATGTGATTTTTTGTGTCTTCCTGAAGAAGCCATATTTTGTATTCAAGTCAAAGTAGAAATTATCATAAAATGTTTTCTAGTTTCAAGATGGAAAGTTGTGCTTGGTATATGGTGAGATACACGCATCTTTTTCCTTGCAAAACATGAGGATTAAAAGTTTTTGAAAATCATGAAATATTTTTTAAAAGTGCATAAGAATATTGTGGACAATAATACTCCTGAAATTATTTAGCGAGAGAAATATCATTTTATAGGAGAAGCATCCAAACTCTATGAGCATCATAGAATGATTCATCATATTGGTACAATAAAAATAAAACTTTGTACTTTCTTGAAAATTAAAGATGCAGTTTGGTTAGCGCGATATGATAGCTTTTAGGAAAATGGTTGGTAAAATATGTTAATGTCCTTTTCTATGAAAATCCAATATGTTGGTTGAATTTTGATGAAGGTTACTCTATCATTCTTGTGAGAGTGCACCCAACCCAGATGGTGGGACCAATATTCATGTGTCTATGAGGGTGCTAGTTTGTGTGGGCACTAGGGGAACAAAAATCTCACTTTTAATGTTGATGGATGTCCTTCACCATCAATATAGAATTTTTTCATAGTGATTTTCCTACTTAGTATCAGATCCAAGGTCTTGAGGTTGATCCCTATGGAGTGTGGTGGAAAATTAATGTCCATATTGGACAAAAACTCACTATATTGGTTAAATTATGGTAGAATATTTATTTGGCGTACAATTCAGTATGTACCTAAATCAAATGGTAAGGAGAATAGTCATGGGAATCAAAATAAACTTACTTCATTGTCTAAGGGTGGTAATTACTATGCAGGCATAATGTGCTAACCTAGGACATTCTCTAAAGAAGACAGTTGGAAAATATAATGAATCTTGTTGTTCCATGGGAGTTCCAAATCATAGACCACTTCTCTTATCCACTTCATAATTCTATATGATCCATAGTATCAGGTATTCACCCTTTCATTTTCACACTTCTTAATAGAACTAGTTACATGGTTGTAAGCTCAAGATAACCAAATCTCTCACCTCAAAATACCTCTCTATTATATTTTAATGTACATAGGTTGTAAGTTGGTTTTGTGCTTGTTGTAGTTTGTCCTTTAGTTCCCTCAATATTTATTAACTACAAGCCATCAAGTCACTTATTATATGTGCCCTACTATCTAAAAGTAATACATTAGTAAAAGTGTTAGTCCTAAAGGTCCAAGAATACTGAGAGAGGGGGTGAATTAGTATACTAAGATATCTGCAAACTTTTACTTCTTTAACTCAAAAAAAACATTCACAAGTTCACTGATTGATAAGCAAATGAAACTTAACAAATAAACACAACCACCACAATGCATGCAACAAATAAAACAGATTTTTTCATGTGGAAACCCAAATGGGTGAAAACCATGGTGAGAATGAAGACCCACAAATAATGTACTCTTCTGAAGTATGCCTTGTAAGGAGCTTAACCCTATTACGAGTTTACAAAGACACGGGTAGGTGCCACCCAGTTATGGGATTTTCCTCTAGTCCTGTTAGGACCTTTACCCTATTAGGAGTAATGTTGTTAAGAGATTTTAAACTCAATTTAATGAGCCACTTTGTTAAGAGATTTACAAATAAGACCTATTAGGGTCCACTCGGTTAAGGGATTTACAATAAGAAACCTATTAAGGTCACTTGATCTAGAAATAAAAACTCATTTGCTTGATCAAATCCTCTAAAATACATACATTCTCTTCTCAGATTACTCTGATATACCCTGGCTTGATTTTATCCTCACATCCATGATCTACTCACACAAATATTTGATTTCATGATATAAATATCACTGCTCAATTCTTAAGGCGGCCACCGCCTTAAATCTCACCTAACCCATTTGAAATAAATTTTCAATCTTTGCACTCAGAGAGATCACGCCAAAACACACATCCCAATTTAACAAAAAATTCTACCAAATAGGTCAGCTACAAGATAAACCCTTACAATTTACTTTATCAAGAACAGTCAAACATGATTTGACCAACATAGCCTTCATATTGATAAAACATCTACCTCGATCAAATTAATGCCAAAGCATCATCATAAATGAATCAAGACATGTCAGCATGACAACTAGAGCCAAATTATTTATTGAAACTTGATCACTGATCACCAAAAGAAGATCTACCATCGGTAGTACAATAACACTGACACCTTTCACTGAAACAATTTTGTAACCACAAAACATGCTCATCAATCATCCAATTTAGTTGAAATCATAACCATGTGATTAATAGAGTATCAGCAACACAATCCTATGATCACACTACCTAACTCATCATAGATTTGATAAGCCAATAAAATCACTCATTTCCATTCACAGATTATTCTAGCAGTTTCCCTATCATACTTCAATCAAGCATAACATACACAAATCATATATACAATAGTTGTGATCATAAAATTAGCATCTAAAGACATTCCAAAGTCTCCCTTAAGGATCACAACCACTAAAACCACTTGAAACTCATTGTTCATCCTTCTCAGATACTTGGAAACACACTAAGAACGCTAGGTCAATAGTTGACATTGTTGACAACACAATAATTGACCATATCAACATCAAATATGTATCATCACATCATCAGTTATGCCAAAAATCTCCCCCTTTGGAATTTATGGTAACCCAACAATCTTCTCAATCAGACAACCTACTCTGCTTATGTTCTTGCATTGAATATTCATCTCTGATCTGTCTGCTCACCACTTCTCAATAAATATCTCCCCCTTTGACAACAATGCCAAAGATTTCATACCTCTTATCACTTCACCTCTAGTAAGTAATCAATACCTTTACCACCAACTACTCCCCCTAAGGAGTAGCCCCTTATTACATCAATCCAAAAGAAAATTTTAAAAAAAAAAACATTAGACTAAGGCAACAACATCACTTTAATTCTTCTCAGGTAGGGGAATGACCCCCAACTTGCCTCTTAGATACTCAAATGTATCCTTTGGTAGTGGCTTTGTAAAAATGTTTGCAACTTGCTCCTTAGTTGGCACATACTCCAACTGCACCTCTTTCTCTTGAACCTTCTCTCCAAGAAAATGGTACTTAATTGCAATATGCTTTGTCTTAGAGTGCATCACAAGTTTCTTTATATGTTTATAGAACTAGTATTATCACAATAGATAACCACTGGTTCAGTTACCTTCTCCTTAGTACCTTCTACTATTTGCTTCATCCTAGAAATTTAAGTGCAGTTAATAGCAAGAGAAATATATTTTGCCTTAGCAGTAGATTGGGAAATACAGTTCTACTTTTTTCTTGTCCATGACATAATTCTCTTTCCAAGAAATAAATCTCCTCCACTTGTGCTCTTCTTGTCATCCACATTGCCTACCCAACTTGCATCAGTGAACATACTCAAAGTAAAACCTCCTTTGTGATCATACCAAAGACCATAATCTTCAATCCCTTTTAAGTATCTAAAGATTCTCTTTGCTTCCACCACATGGGATTCTTTTGGATTAGCTTGAAATCTTACAACTATCCCAACTGTGTGATCTATACCAGGCCTACTATGAACAACATACTGCAACTTACCAATCATTTTTCTGTATAAAGTTGCATTCACCTCTTTAGAATCATCTTCCTTTGATAGCTTACAACCAATCACCATCAAAGTTCCAACTGGTTTAAAATATTATAACCCAAAAGTCTTCAACACTTCCCTCACATACTTTCTTTGGCTGATGTAGATTCCATCACTGAGCTGAGATATTTGTAGTTCAATAAATAATTTGATCTCTCCAAACATTGACATGTCAAATTTTGTCCTCATTTCATCTGCAAATCCAATGCTCATCTCATCATTTCTCCCAAAAATGATGTCATCCACAACGACTTCAGCAATCAATAATCAGTCATCCTTCTCAATATTCAAGTAAACATTGTTGTCTTCACTTATCTTGATCAAATATGAATGGAGTCTCTCATACCATTCCCTTGGTGCCTACTTCAATCCATAAAGTTCCTTTTGCAACTTTCACACCATGTTCTCATCTTCTGATAGTGAAAAACCATCAGGTTTTTCCATGTACAATTCCTCTTCTAGACCTCCATTCAAGAATGCAAATTTTACATTGATTTGGAAAAATTTAAAACCTTTGTAAGAAACATAGGCTACCAATATCCACACTCCTTCAATTCTAGCTACAAGTGAAAAAGTCTCTCCATATTCCAATCCTTCTTCTTGTGCATAGCCCTTAACTAACATTCTTTCCTTATTCCTGACTACTTCACCATCTTCATTGAGTTTATTTTTGAAAACCCACTTAGTTCCTATCACATTCTTATCAACGAGTCTAGGAACAAGTACCAAAGTATTGTTCTTCTCTATTTGATCCAATTATTCTTCCATGGCCTTAACCAAATCTTCATTCTCTCATGCCTTTTTTACTGATTTAGGTTCATGTTAAGAAATCAGACATGTACTTTCTCTGATCTTTATTCTAGTCTGAAAACCAACATTCTTATCTCCAATAATTTGATCAACAAAATGATTCAACTTTACATACCTTGGAATTGATGATTCGGGTCTAGGAGCCTCTTCTACCGGTTGAACTAGTTCAACTCCATTGTTCTGATTTTCAACTTCTTGCTCCACCACTTGAACATATACAATCCCCTAATCATATGTTGATTTATTCTTACTGTAACCATCATTCGGCTATGATAATTCATCAATCTTCACATTTTCACTTTCTATCATTTTGTTGGTTCTCTTGTTTAAAAACTTGTATAATTTTCTCTTTGAACAGTATCCTAGGAATATTCCTTCATCACTCTTAGGGTAAAATTTCCATGTCTAATAATCTCTCTTTATATAGCATCTGCTCCCAAAAATTTTGAAGCATTTCATACTAGGTGTGTGACCAAACCATAACTCATAGGGATTCTTATCAGCTCCCTTCTTCACATGTACCCAGTTCAATATATAAATAGCACTATTGCCCACTTCTCTCCAAAACATATGAGACACATCTCTTTTAATAATCATGGTCCTTGCAACATCAATAATAGATATGTTCCTTCTATCTACAATCCCATTTTTCTAAGGTATTCTAGGTGCTGACATTTTCCTCTTAATACCTTGTTCTTCACATAACTCAGTGAATTCCATATATGTGAACTCGCCACCTCTATCAAATCTCAAGAACGTCAATGTCTTACATGTTTCCTTTGTTGGAAAGTGATGTATTTTTGGAATGATATGGGACACTTGAGGGTTATCATTTATGGAAACACATATGGTATGATGATCGCTTGGATTTTTTTACAGTTTTGGAGATGTAGATTGCAAAATGACTAAGTACAGTGAACAGAAATACAGAGTATAGCAGTACAGTTTTGGAAAACAAAGATAGTATATGATGAATTATGACATGTGAGATTACAGGAAGACATTTTGGGATATGTATGATCTTCTGCTAAGGTCACTTGAGTTTTGGTGTTGATCGCAGTGAGTTACGGTGTTTTGAAGACATGCAAAGACAGGGTAATAGAGATACATGGTAGATGAACATCCGTGATGATTAAGGGAGTATGACATGCAATCCAATCATTCTAGTTTGGATTGGGGTTGTAGATAACCTATTATTTGTTTGTATAAGGTTGTAAACTTTTTATTTACTCTTTGCATAAATATTAATTCTATTTTTTAATGTATTAGAGAGTCGACTAGATAATGTAATATATATATATATATATGAAGAGATTTGTGTAAAGCAAAGTGTGAAAGTGATGAGATGATATGAAGTAGATGGAATGCATGGATGCATTGTGATGTCAGACATATGCGAGCTACAACTAGAAATATCTTTATATGAAAAAAACCTACCTATTGGGAGCACGCTCAGACATGCAAACGTTAGAGATATAAATCAAATAATCTACACTAACATGTCAAAACATACTTTAAAATAAGAAGCTTTCACCATAACCTCCTATGAGCCAAAAAAGGGCACCCAAGTCTTGTTGATTTTCTCTTAGAGAAGGTTGTGGATGTGCTCTCCCAACACAATATAATATCTCACTATGATAGATTGTTTTCTATAGAGTGAATCCTATAATGCAAATTAATGAATGTGATAAAGAACTCAAGAACAAGTATGAGGAACTTGTCTCAAGCCTTAACCAAATGATGAAGAAGAAGAATGAAAAACTAAACTAGAATGATTGTGCAAGATCAAAAGAAGCTAAGAATCATTCACCATTAACCTAGCATGTGATTTCTAGATTCAACAATGAACTAACTATGAAAAACATGAAAATGCAATTCTAGAGCAATACTAACATGATAACAATGCATAAAGATAATGGGTGAATTACTCTTGGAAAGGCTCCTATTTATAGGATTTTGGAGGGCTTGGGTGAGGTGGAGCAGATGTGGCATCCACATAGGTGCCACATGAGGGACACATAATCCATGCAAGAGGCCAAGTTTTCTCACACATGTGTGAGAAACTTGTGGTGTGATGGGTTAATGTGTACTTGAAGTACACATGTAAGAGATCTTATCATAGATGTGTAAGATGTGTAAGAGTTTTTGTCCAATGGAACACTTTTAGAAAGTATAATAAAGTGTCATCAAGGTTGTAAGAAACCTTGTTTGTACCAAATTAGTATTATTTGAAAAGTCAAATTTTGAAAATTTGCTCACACATGTGTGAGAAAATAATTAGGACTAATGGGTGTAGGAATCCTAAAATTAGCCTAATTAACCTTAGTTAATTATTGAATAGGCTTATTTGGTGAGAGTGATGTGAGGTAGGGTAGGATCTAGGTTTAGATTTTAGATTAATCCAAATTATATTTAGATTAATCTTGGTTTAGAATAATTAAGGCATGTGGAGGAATAAATAAATTATAAATTTATTTAAAGGGGGAATTAATGTGGGAAGGCATTAAATTTAATTTAATACACTTTAGGGGATAAGTATTTAAATGAAATTTAAATACTTTTAAGAAAGTGACCTTAATTTAATTAAATAAGTGAAAAAAGAAACAAATATAATTAATTAAAATTAATATAATTTTGTAAAGGACTATTTTAAGCATCTACATTTTTCCCCTCTTTGATGTGATGTTGAAAGTGGTGTCACTTCAAAGAAAAAGAAAAACAAGATGCCCCCAGAGAGAAAAGAAAGTCCTATGGCAAAGATTAGTGATGAAGGAGCGTGCCCCTTGAGAAAATAATAGAAAAATAATTTTTTGTAAAATTTTCTCGAACAGAGGATAAGAAAGAGGGAAAAAAGGGACAAATGCATGACTTATGTGAGGAGGAAAAACATAGGGAAAAATAGGGTCTGGAATAGAAAATGGGCCCCTCAAGACCTACATATAGTCCATGGGGGCCCTAGGAGGGGTCATTTTCATTCACAAAGATCAAAAAGAAGAGTGGAGTGAGAGAGAAATGGTAGACCCACATGACCGTACACAGCTTGGAGAGCACATTCGGACCTACCAGCGGTCAGCAGACGCAGACCCACCGGTGAGTTCGAAACCCTTAGTGCATTTATGATTTTATTTTTGTCTTTTAGATTATTTATGGCATCCAAACAAGGACCAAAAGATCATTGGGGTGGAGACGATGATCGATGGATCGTCATCTGCAAAGATGACGATCGACCAATCATCATTTATGCAGATGATGATCAATCGATCATCGTCTCCATAGATGACTATCCCCAGATATTCCTCTATGAAGATGATGGAAGAATGCACAGACGTCTATATTAAACAATTGTCTGCACAGACTGGAAAATACCAAAGATAGCGGTTATGATCTATCGTCTTTGTCAATTGGCGTATGCGCCAATCATTGTCTGCGCGGTCAATGGGCATCTACGCAAATTGACCCAAAAAACCTAAAGAAAGACTAAGGGGAGAAAATAGAAGAAAATATCAGGGGGGACAAGGTGCCCCAGACAAGAAAAAAATGACTGATATGCATGATTATGTTTGTAGGAGGACGTGAGACCATTTCAATCACAGGAGTGTTGGCCTGAGACTATGGCACTAAGGGATCAGCTGATAGCCGTAGAGTGGGCTAGGTTGCTTTATGTGGCCTAGATTACATACATCTATGGCCATGATTGAGAGTGCATAATGCACTCATGACCACACTATTTGAGAGGTGGTATAGCCCCACCTCTAGTTTCCACTTCCCAATAGGGGAAGCTACTATTACATTGTTAGATGTGTTAGTGATTTTTCCCTGATTCTATCAAGGAAAAGGCTAATTAACAAGGATCAAACAATCCTCCTTCACTTGGAGCTTAGAGGATTAGGTGGGTGTACCGATTGGATTTACTTCTTTTAGTGAATCATGGGATGGATTCCTGCCCATCAAACTAGATCTAACAATCATGCACAGCTCTTAAAATAGAAAAGTAAAATGATTTGAAATTATGAATTGATGATGAAACATGCATAACCAGAAAAGACCAGTGCCTTATCTATTGGGAAACATATTCAACTAAACATACATCCATAGAAAATCCCCTAAATCCAAAGAGACAGAACCCGAATGAAGTGCCTTACAAATCACTCTTTTCACTCCAATACCCAGACATCAGATTCATGTGCAATCCTTGAATTCTCAAAACTTGTATTCAAGATTAACTCTCTCCTAGAAAGAAACTTAAATATAGATTCACATCTATCTTATAACTAGTATATTAAAATCCCTTACAACTTAATACACAAGAATTCAAGATCAAACACAAAAACATCACCAATATGGACAAGGATTCCAATGTTTCTCATTAAACTACTATCTAATTCAATACATTTACAAACCAAAGAACTCAAAAACAAGACCCAGAATTAGAATACTAACTTGCAACATTAATTTCACCATCCATGTACAATTGAGAAGAATAGAGATATAGAGAATTGAGAAGCCAGTTTTGCAAATCAACACCTGTCTGTTCCCCCCAAAATATCTGAAACTGCTCTCTTCCTCAATTTCCCAAATTTGATTTGATCTATACCCAAATAGATTGCAAAATATAAGTCCTCATTCTGAGACCTTTCCAATAGTATATGAAACTTAATATTTATGAGAAAATTTGGCCATTTAACCATGAAAACAAACTTCTTTCTTCCCGTGCATTCAGTTGAGATTTTGAAATTTGCAAATCATAATATAGTTTGAACTATGAAAATATCTAATTTGATTGCACAAATATTACTTTATTCATTTATGCACATTCTTCCCAGAAGTCACTATAATTTTCCACACCTTGCTTCCTAACTAACCCTATCCGACCTCCGTGAGTGCACGACGAGCTCGGTCACTCACTCGCGAGCATTTTCTATCATCTCGCCAAGTCTCTATGACTGCATGAAGAGCTTAGTTTCTCACTTGTGAATCATCCATGAAGCCTCTGCAACTATGTGACAAGCTCAGTTTCTCACTCATGTGTTGTCTGCAACACCTTCGTGACTGCACAACGATCCTGTTTCACCTGCGTGATTGAGCGACTGACCTTGATCACGCGCTTGTACACATTTTGACCTGAACCGTCCAACCTGCACAACTGAGCGATGACTACCTCTATGAGTGTGTGATGAACCACCATGTGTCACCCTCTCGTGCACTCACAAACATTTTCTTGGACCTCCCTTCTTTATCTTGAGTGCGTGACTGGTTGACATCTATTCGCCATGTTGCCACATCATCTTTGTCACTTGTCTACAAAATTGGGTGTTCTTTGGTCACCAGGACGTTTCCCAAGGCATCACCACCTACGCGCACATGGAGAGAGCCTCCTCTTCATCTTTAGACTACCTTTTGAGTGCTCTTTCTTATAAAGACTACAAATTTCCTTTGCGGCACCAATGTGGGACTAATATCTTGAGTGTTTTTAAAGCCCTTTATGATTTTCCACCCAAAAATTGGGGTGCACCACTGCCAGAATTCTACTCACCAATTATTCCTCTTGCCAAGGGGCATCTTGGCTTCTTCTTTTCAACACATTAAAGTTTTGGTGTATTTAAATACCACACAACCCCACTCCCTAGTGAATGTGGGATAATGGCTTTTGCATGTCTGCACATGAAAATAACCATTGCATTCACATTACCCTACGCAATCTTTCGTTGCATCCTTTTTAATGATTTTAATAAATCTTTCCACCTCCTAATAGCCCATGCGCAGCATGTCTAGTTTATAATTACATTTCAATTTTTTAATTTTAAGCCTAGAAAACTTTCCTCTTGTTTCCTTGCACAGATTGTTCTTGGCTTACTTCACGCAACATTTGACTTTAGAAATGTTTTGTATTGCATTGCAATGTTTCAAAGGTTATAAGTATCCAATGGAAATTTCTACGTAGCATTGGCTTTGTCCTACTGTTGCGCAACCCCTTTTGAAACTCCACGTATCCATCCAAGATGCATATTGCGCAGGCTTACCTTTCAATTTGCATTTGTTTGTCTATTTAAACCCCTTCTTATTGTGCAGGTATGTAGTCTATGTCAGAATGTTTTTAAAAACATGTTGCACTCCACTCAAAAAATGTGCAGCCTCTATTGCTTGTATTTGTTTTCAATGCTTTGAAATGTCTTCTTTCAAAACTAGTGTGTGAGCTCCTCCATTCATGCCTTCCTTTCCCAGCGTAGGCATTCTCTTTACATTACACCTGTCAGTTGTTGTTTGCAAGAAAATTTTAATGAAAGTCTTTATGATTGTTGGCCTCCTCCACCTTTGTGCATGCACGGGCCATGTTTGTCATCTCCACCATGCGTTGGTTATTGTGCATTTAGTCTTACACTTGCCATATGTATTGGAATTTGGTTTTTTTTTTAAAGACCCTTTCCACTATATAGTGCACAACACTCTTTCACTTAGCGCAACCTCTAATTTATGCACCTGCCAAATCAACACTTGGTTTGAGTTTTGTAACATGTTTTAAAAGACATTATGAATGTGTGGACTCCTCCAAATATAATGCGCTGACTTCAGAATTTGATTGGTAAGTTTTAAATTTTATGTTTCCTTCCTGCACCATGAAGGTACTTGCAATGGATGTTAAACACAGGTCTCTAATTTCAATTTCTAATAGCGCACATTTCATCATTTACCATGTACTGGCAATATGCATTTGCTTGAAAGTTCAAAGTGTCCTGACTTTGTTATTTTGACTCTACTCAGCCTCTAATCAAAATAATGAGAAGCTTCCTTCATCTACTGTGTGGACATCTATCTTTGGACTGCTTGGCCTTTGCTTTGAAATGCGCTGGCTTGCTATGTGCTGTGAAGTATTCATTCAAACCTTCAAACTTTAGCGTAACTCTTTCAAATTTGCATATTGCACAAGCTTTGATTCATGTACACCTAGCATAAATATGGCATAGGCCTCTCTTTTCCCTTTCCATGCACATAGAGTGCTTCTTTTCCATGCATACAAACATCAGACGTCATTCTTTTCCATGAATCCAGCATCTACTTGTGAGGATGGGATCCTAGTAGACATAGGTCCCAATCTGCTCGAACTTGTAGATCTTGTGCCCCTTCATCATGCTTTCACATCTCTCCCATAGTTAGTACTCCTAAATGCCAATTTAAACTTTGAAAAACCAAACCTGATCAAATGTGAAATTTGGACTATAATACATTGAGTTGGCGATCATTTAAAACTGAATTTTATATCCTTGCAACCTAATCTCACAAACAGCAAATGGCCTCTGGAAACGACCTTAAAACCTGATCAAAGAGCCTCATAGAAACATGCAGTCTAAAACCCTTTCTCACTTCCAACATGTGAGTACATATTCCAAAAGGATTTGCATGACAACATCAGGGTCGCAAGATAATAACATTCAAAATGAGCTACTTCACTTATTCTACAATTGGAAGTATTCAAACACACGCAAACCCTACCCAAAATACAACGTGGAAAGATACTGGATCAACTCCTGAGGATTTGTCACTTGGCATAGTGATTCTTTAGATCATACTGAGTATGCACGCAAAAGGGCTTCACCAGATCTTATTCCATGTGCAAGACACAACTAATCAAACTTGGCAATTTCTTGAATACTGTATAAGTAGAAATGCCAAAACAGCATAAAATGTGAATGGATTAGCCTTTTTCGTAAAATTGAAAACTTGTTTTGAGGCTCCACCACTAATCATAGTAATACATTTAAGTACAAGGATCACAAGGAAACAAATTTCACCTCAAAACCAAAATTTTACATGAAGTTATGACCCTCTTAAAATGACTGCTCTGTGAATGTAATTCTGCCAACGATGCCAATCCGAATAAATCACTTTTGATTCTGATTTCAAAAACTTATCAAATGAGACCCTTATAGTCTGAAACTTTGGAACTTGATTCATTTTTACATACAAAATGCATAAATTCAATTATCTCATTTTGATAATCAACTAATCAATTGGCATTAATTTTCAAACTCAGCACTTTAAACACCTTTTGAAACCAAACAGTAAAAAATGTCGAAACTAGTTTTGGAATCGGCTAAGCAAAGCAGTCAACTGGATTGATCAAAGTGTAGAACTCTTTGAGAAGGTACATCTCCATGTTTTAAATGTAGGGTAACACTCAATTATACATGGAATTCAACTGGGTACAACTTGAAAGACCTCAAATTAGGCTATTTCTTTACTCTGCATTTGACACTCAGAGAAACTGAATAAGTTGCAAACGGAATGGCTTTAGGAAAACCTATCATCCGATTTCACAGGGATCTTAAAATGGGTATAAAGGTTCACTTTCATGCCTAAAACACCTGGGAACACTCCTTAATGTTATTCTTATCCATCTGGTCAAAGATAAAAATAGTCAAATTAGGTCACTTAGATAAAACTGGAAAAATGCAGACATGCAGATTTGGGTAATGACCTCCAAATGGCTATCTCCAAAACATGTCAAAACTTAAATCTGAGAGTTGGACCCTATTAAATTTTTTTAATGAAAGGTTTTGAAACCACTCTCCAAGTGGTTTCTCATAAAAACAGTAGGCCTCTTTTTGTAAGCATCCAAACTAAGCCTTCTCCGCAAGTTTTTTGGGGGATATTCACCTTGCCTTACAGAAATTTTTATTTAGTCACTCTGAATTTCCCCAAAATTTGGGAGTACTAATAGTGGCTCTATCTAGGGATGCATGCCCCATGCAGGCATGTAGAGAATTCATAATTATTGGTAGAATCAGACCATCCAAAAAACAAATCAGATTTTCTCTTCTCTCTTAACTTTCAAAACTTCTCTCTTCTCTTTTCTCTTTTCAAAGACTGGGAATCCTTATTGAAAGAAAACACACCACATGAGTGAAAGGAAAGAAATTGTACATACAGGGAAATTATTTACAAAAGGCCCAAAGCCCCAAACTGGAATCAGCTCTTACCTCTATCATACATTTGATTCTCATCTCCATAGATCAAAGGTAAACTGAAATTATTACTTGCATTAGCATGATAAAAAACGTTGCCCTAAATCTTTAGCAAATCAAAAAAAAAAAAATTAGAAAACTCACTATCATTAAGTGCTAATAAATTTCCAATATACCACAAGTTTTGATCACTACATGACACCAAATTGTCACACCCTTCACTACCACCAACAAGTTGAAAAGAGAAATATTCCAGATCCTCTACATGGCTGGAAACATCAGACGCATTCTGCATACTAATTTGCACCAAATAAAAAAACTCATTTATAATAGAAGATTGCAAAATAGAATGAAACACATCTGAATAAAATTTTGACTGCATAAAATTGGAGACAACTTGCTAATCACAATTTTTGACAACCTCCTCCAAATCTGAAAAATGTATTGTCAAAGACTGGCCCATTTATCATTTGTAAATATAATAAAACACATTTAGATTTATTGGTTTCTTTAAATAAAAGGTTAGCATCAGATTCTTTCATCGCAAATCCACCCAATTCAAAAGTTACATCAGTGTATGAGTCTTCATACTCGTCATATACAACTTCAGCAAACTTTTCACACTTATGTGCACTTTGATCTTGCACAATATTTGACTCAGGGGTAGGAAAAGAAAAATCATAATATATATCATGCTTCACACCCATCAGCATATCCTCTTTATCAAAACATATATCCATTGGGCATGAAATTCTAGAGTTTACATTAGGCACATACCTCTGAAAATTAGCAGCCAAGAGTTCAGAAATTCTCTCACTGCTCAATAGACATTGGACCTGATTTTCACCTTCTTTGGTTTCTTGTTCGATGTTGTAAACATTTTCCTCATTGGAAACAAGGACTAAGATTTATTTTCTCATATCATATTGTGCAATGAATCACTACAACAACTAATGTCTGCATCATAATCATCCTTTTGTTGTTCATACTAAACTTCTTTGAACTGAAACAAGAAATCTGCATTATCATTATACTGAGAAGAAGAAAAATCCATAGGTTGAATGGAAAAATTTCCAACTATAAATTAGTATTCATCATCTTGTTGTTCATTGACTTCATTGTCAGCATCATAATCACAACCATTAGCATAACCAGATTCAGCATCACTATTATAATCAGATTCAGCATTTTCTACATAACTTGATTCAGATTTTTCAATTGAATCTATCCACTTTCTAGAACGCTTAATACCTTCTTCTCTAATGGATGCAGACCAATAGGTTGATTCAGGTATACACAGCTCTATAAACACATCAATACAAGCTGATCCTTCAAATTCAATATCCATCGAAATCTCATCAAAGGCATTACAAAACCTCTTATAAAACAAATACATTGATTCTCCATTCTTTTCTCCTATCAGCATTTTTAGAATCAATATGGCTTCCTCTTGAAGGATTTTTTTAACAATGCATTTTCCCTATTAATTTCTTCAAGATTTGCCATATTATTTACAGATCTAGGAAACACATCTAGATCCATTAAACTTGGAAACTTTATTGAACCATTATTTTAACAAAACATCTCATAACAACAACATACTTCTCATTCTGATGACTGAAACTTAAACCAAGAAGTATGACAAACTTCAAAACTATTTTCCTTTCTTTAGTGACTTCTTCACCTCATAAGGAACTTTTCATTCATAAAAACATGAGGATTACTTGGGAATAAAATTGCAGTTGCTGCTCATTTCTCTTTGACTGGAAACATGGAAGATCTAGAGCCTTCCTTATTGCTCCATCAGGTTCTTTTCAACATAGAGTCACCACCTCCTTGCAGAGGAAAATTTTCAAAAATTTAAAACCATTTGACACATATTATTTCTGGTTTTTCTCCAACCAGTAAAGCCGCACAATCTTCTTTATAATTACTGTAAATAAAGTCACCTCCATGGTATCCTTACACAAATCTGAAATAAATTTTAGATTCCATTACTTGACTCTTTCTTTCAACCAGATTTTGGGGTTAACATAACAAAGCAAGGAATAATTTCTCCTACACTCATAGACCATTCTAGTACAGCAATTCCCTAGTAGAGTCACCATTTTTTTAGCAATTTTTCCCTAATTCTATCAAGGAAAAGGCTAATTAACGAGGATCAAACAATCCTCCTTCATTTCAATCTCAGAGGCTCAGGTGGGTGTACCTATTGGATTCACTTCTTTCAATGAATCATGGGATGGATTCTTGCCCATCAAACTAGATCTGAGAATCATTCACAGCTCTTAAAACAGAAAAGTAATATGATTTGATTTTATGAATTGATGATGAAACATGCATAACCAGCAAAGACTAGTTCCTTATCTATTGGGAAACAGAGTCAAATAAGCATACATCCACAGAAAAACCCTCTAAATCCAAACAGACAGAACCCGAATGAAGTGCCTTACAAATAACTATTTTCACTCCAATACCCAGACATCGGATTCATGTGCAATCCTTGAATTCTTAGAACTTGTATTCAATATTGACTCTCTCCTTGAAAGAAACTCAAACATAGATTCATAGCTACCTTATAACCAGTATATTAAAATGCCTTACAACTTAATACACAATAATTCAAGATCAAACACAAAGACATCACCAATATGGACAGGAATTCTAATGGTTTTTATTAAACTGCTATCTGATTCAATACATTTACAAAACAAAGAACTCAAAAACAAGACTCAGAATCAGAATACTACCTTGCAGCATTAATTTCGCCATCCATGTTCAATTGAGAAGAATAGAGATATAGAGAATTGAGAAGCCAGTTTTTGCAAACCAACACATGTTTGTTCCCCCCAAAATATCTGAAACTACTCTCATCCTCAACTACCAAAATATGATTGATATGTACCAAAATGGATTGTAAAATCGAAATCCTCATTTTGAGACCTTTCCAATGGTATT
Organism: Thuja plicata; assembly: GCA_018584345.1. Lineage (NCBI taxonomy): Eukaryota > Viridiplantae > Streptophyta > Pinopsida > Cupressales > Cupressaceae > Thuja > Thuja plicata. Next base: position 1,261,086 of record MU223627.1, read on the forward strand.
TGACACTTCATATTTCTGAGAAAATTTGGCCATTTAACCATGAAAAAAAACTTCTTTCTTCCTATGCATTCAGTTCAGATTTTGAAATTTGCAAATCATAATATAATTTGAACAATTAAAAGATCTAATTTGGTTGCACGGATATTACTTTAATCATTTCTACACATTCTTCCCAGAAGTCACCAGAATTCACCACATGTTGCTTCCTAACTGGCATTGTCCAACCTCTACAAGTGCGCGATGAGCTTGGTCACTCACTCATGAGCATTTTCTATCATCTCACCAAGTCTCTATGACTGCACGACAAGCTCGATCGCTCACTCATGAGCCATCCACAAAGCCTTTTTGACTACACGGTGAGCTTGTTCTCTCACTCGTGCGCCATCCGCAACGCCTCTGTGACTGCGCGATGAACCAATTTCACTTGTGTGACTGAGCGACTGACCTTGATCGCGCACTCATGCACATTTAGACCTGAACCATCCAACCTGTGCGACTGAGCGACAAGCTTCCTACCTCCATGAGTACATGATGAACCTCCATGTGTCACCCTCTTGTGCACTCGTGAGTATTTTCTCTGACCTCCCTTCTCTGTCACGAGTGTGTGACTGGTCGCCATGTGTCTGCCATGCTACCACGTCATCGCTACCACTTGTCTTCAAAATTGCATGTTCTTTGGTCACTAACATATTTCCCAAGGCACCACCACCTGCGCACACATGGAGAGAGCCTCATCTTCATCTTCAGACTACCTTATGAGTGCTCTTTCTTATAAAGACTACAAATTTCCTCTATGGCACCAATGTGGGATAATATCTTGAGTGTTTTTAAAGCCCTTTCTGATTTTCTGCCCACAATTTGGGGCCCACCACCATCAGCATTCTTCTCGCCAAGGATTATTCTTACCAAGGGGCCTCTTGGCTTCTTCTTTACAACACATTAAAGTGTTGGTGTATTTAAATACCACACAACCCCGCTCCCTAGTGACTGTGGGATAATGGCTTTTTCTTGTCTGCGCATGAAAATAACCATTGCCTTCACATTACCCTGCGCAATCTTTCTTTGCATCCTTTTTAATGGTTTTTATAAAATCTTTCCACCTCCTCATAACCCATGCGCAGGATGTCTAGTTTATACTTGCATTTCAAGTTTTTTAATTTTAAGCCTAGCAAACTTCCTTCTTGTTTCGTTGCGTAGATTGTTCTTGGCTTACTTCACGTAGCATTTGGCTTTAGAAATGTTTTTGATTGCATTGCAATGTTTCAAAGGTTATAAGTATCCTATGGAAATTGCTACATAGCATTGCCTTTGTCCTACTACTGCACAACCCCTTTTGAAACTCCATGCAGCCATCCAAGATGCATATTGCACAGGCTTATCTTTCAATTTATATTTTTTTTTCTATTTAAACCCCTCCTTATTGCTCAGGTATGTAGTCTATGTTGGAATGTTTTTAAAAACATGTTGCACTCCACTCAAAAAATGTGCAGGCTCTATTACTTGTATTTGTTTTCAATGCTTTGAAATGTCTTCTTTCAAAACCAGAGCTTGAGCTCCTCCATTTACACCTTCCTTGCCCAATGTAGGCATTCTCTTTACATTACACCTACCAATTGTTTTTTGCAAGAATTTTTTAATGAAATCCTTTATGATTGCTAGCCTCCTCCACCTTTGTGCATGCGCAAGCCATGTTTTTCATCTCCACCATGCGCTGGCTAATGTGCATTTAGTCTTACACTTTCCATATGTATTGGTATTTTTTTTTAAAGACCCTTTCCACTATATATTGTGCAACACTCTTTTACTTAGCACAGCATCTAATTTATGCACCTGCCAACTCAGCACTTGCTTTGAGATTTTTAACATGTTTTAAAAGACATTTTGAATAAGTGGACTCCTCCAAATATAATGCACTCACTTCTGCATTTGATTGGTAAGTTTTAAATTTTATGTTTCCTTCATGCACCACACAGGTACTTGCAATGAATTTTAAATGCAGGTCTCCAATTTCAATTTCTAATAGTGCACATTTCATCATTTACCATGCACTGGAAATATGCATTTGCTTGAAAGTTCAAAGTGTTCTGACTTTGTTATTTTAAATTTGCTCAGCCTCTAATCAAAATAATGAGAATCTTCCTTCATCTACTGCGTAGACATCTATCTTTAGACTGCTTGGCCTTTTCTTTTAAATGCGTTGGCTTACTATGTGTTTCACAGTATTCATTCAAACCTTCAAAATTTAGCGTAACTCTTTCAAACTTGCATATTGCACAAGATTTGATTCATGTACACCTGGCATAAATATGGCGTAGGCCTCTCTTTTCCCTTTCCATGCACATAGAGCAATTCTTTTTCATGCATAGAAACATTAGACATCATTATTTTCCATGAATCCAGCATCTACTTGTGAGGATGGGATCCTAGTAGCCATAGGTCCCAATCTTCTCCAACTTGTAGATCTTGTGCCTCTTCATCATGCTTTCTCATCTCTCCCATAGTTAGTACTCCTAAATGCCACTTTAATATTTGAAAAACCAAACCTAATCAAATGTGAAATTTGGACTATAAGACATTGAGCTGGTGATCATTTAAAACCAAATTTTATATCCTTGCAACCTAATCTCACAAATAGCAAATGGCCTCTAGAAACGGCCTTAAAAACTGATCAAAGAGCCTCATAGAAACAAGTAGTCTAAAACCCTTTCTCCCTTCCAAAATGTGAGTACATATGCCAAAGAAATTTACATGACAACATCAAGGTCGCAAGATAATAACGTTCAAAATGAGCTACTTCACTTATTCTTCAATTGGAAGTAATCAAACGCACGGAAACCCTACCCAAAATACAACTTGGAAAGATATTGGATTAACTACTGAGGATCCATCACATGGCATAGTGATTATTTAGATCATAATGAGTATGCACTCAAAAGGGCTTCACCAGATCTTATTCCACGCACAAGACACAACTAATCAAACTTGGCAATTTCTTGAATACTATATAAGTGCAAATGCCAAAACAACATAAAATGCAAATGGATTAGCCTTTTCTTAAAATAGGAAACTTGTTTCGAGGCTCCACCACTGATCATAGTAATAAATTTAGGTACAAGGATCACAGGGAAACAAATTGTACCTCAAAATCACAATTTGACATGAAGTTATGACCCTCGGAAAATAACTGCTATGTGAATGTAATTCTGCCAACTATGCCAATCTGAATAAATCACTTTTGATTCTGATTTCAAAAACTTATCAGATGAGACCCTTATAGTCTGAAACTTTGGAAATTGATTCATTTTCACATATGGAATGCATAACTTCAATTATCTCATTTTGATAATCAACTAATCAATTGGAATTAATCTGCAAAGTCAGCACTTTAAACACCTTTTAAAACCAAACACAGTAAAAAATGTCAAAACTAGTTTTGGAATCGGCTAAGCAAAGCGGTCAACTGGATTGATCAAAGTCTAAAACTCTTCAGGAAGGTACATCTCCATGTTTTCAATGTAGTATAACACTCAATTATATATTTCATTCAACTAGGTACAACTTGAAAGACCTCAAAGTAGGCTATTTCATTACTCTGCATTTGACACTCAGAGAAACTGAATAAGTTGCAAACGGAATGGCTTTGGGAAACCTATCATCCGACTTCACAGGGATCTGCAAATTTGCATAGAGGTTCACTTTCATTCCTAAAACACCTGGGAACACTCCTTAATTTTATGCCTATCCATTTCTTCAAAGATAAAAATAGCCAAAGTAGGTCACTTAGATAAAACCAAAAAAATGCAGATATGCAGATTTAAGTAATGACCTCCAAATGGCTATCTCGAAAACCTGTTAAAACTTAAATCTAAGAGCTGGACCCTATTAAATTTTCTTAATGAAAGGTTTTGAACCCACTCTCCAATTGGTTTCTCATAAAAACACCAGGCCTCTTTTCGCAAGCATCCAAAGTAAGCCTTCTCCGCAAGTTTTTTATGGGATATTCACCTTGCCTTGGAGAAATCTTTATTTAGTCACTCCAAATTTCCCCAAAATTTGAGAGTACTCACAAGATGTATGGAGGATATATCACATTCCCATCTGGGGGGTCATTCCAGAGTACCTGTAGGAGGGGTCAAATCCACACTTTGAGGTGGTGTTTGGGTGACTCCAAGACCAGAATCCCACTTATAGACAATGGTTATCTTGGAGGGTTACGGTGACAGTGCGACCTCGACTGTGCCAATTGGCATTGTACTTAGCGGGTTTGATTGGAGGGAATATGATTTTCGACCATGAAAGGCATATATTTCCATTAGGTTGGTCATGCATTTTTTGTGCGATGTTAGAGGATGAGGATGAGCAGTATTGTTGGGGATACACCATCCTTGGACAGTTGTATTAGGACCTTGATATGTGTGTCTACCATAGAGGCAGGACATTGGGAGTAGGAGTGGCGCTCTTATTAGTTTGGGTGTGGGATCATATCACAATGATATGCCCCATCTAGACTTTTGAGACACAAGTAGCTTATGAGCCCTTTGCATGTAGATATAGTCCACCGGTCAGATACAAGTTGACAGACTCAGTAGGCTACTAGAGATGATTGCTTGACAAGATGGTAGTATTTGTTTGGACACCATATGCAGGGTATAAGGTGTGGTGTTACCAGATACCACAGTAGCAATATTATAAAAAGGAAAGGTTGTTGGACCCGTACAATTTCAGGTATGTCTAGATAGACTGCTGGCTGATTGGTAGGACAACCTATATGATTTCTCGATACATGCCCTCTCGAGTATGGAGATAGTTTGGTTAGGTACACAATGTAGTACTAGATGGATTTCCACATCCACTAGTCACACAAGAGGTATGGAGCCTCTAAGAGATATGGGTAGATGTGAGGAGAGGTCAAGCTTCATGGCTGGGGATGGTACCATTGTCATGGCAATAGGGACAGGATGGGGTAGCAGATGCAGGTGTGACCCCAGAATATGTAAAGTGTTGGGTCGTACATAGGCTAGTGAGGTTGTTAATCCCAAGGGTCATACATGAAGGAGATAATCCTGAAGGAAGGAAGGATGGCGGTGGGGTTTATGGGGATGATGATGATAGGGATGAGGAGGGAGGAGGACCAGGGAGAGGGCAGCCATAAGTGGCGGCCCAAGGGAGGCGAGGTCAGGTATAGATTCTTGTATGTAGGGCTCCCCTAGTATTATAAGGATAGGGGCCATAAGTACAAGGGCCACCATAGAGTCTAGGTCCACTAGCATAGGGACCACAGGTACAAGGGACACAAGAGCCACCTGCAAGCTATGTTCCGCTGGTAACCCAGGATATTGTTGTTGCATAGTGAGCCAGCTTGCAGACAAGGGTAGTATGACTACATGGGCTATTATCCACCTTACAGATATCAAAAAAGAGCATGCAGACAAAACTAGCCTGGGTATAGGGCTTACTTCTTATAGCACAAGCATCAGAGAGTAGTATGTAGACAGATTTGGATAGCGTTCAGGGATTATTGGTTGGTGAGACTACACGAGTAGACAGTTCTCAGAGTGTACTAGATATACTACATGCTTTGGTGGATAGGGGTGAGTTTACAATGATTAAGACCCATACAGGGGCCATTTTTTAGGATCAATGGGCAAAGAAGGTACAACAGAAGTTAGAGGCTATGAGGAAGGAGTTACAGAGTATGAATGTGGAGAAGGATACCTTCAGATGCAGGGTTGAGGAGTAAAGGGGATAGGGAGATATCATTGTACAAGATGTGACAAGGCCAAGACTGATGCAGGTATTGTAAGAGCATTTATCCACACATAGATGAGAGACTCAAGCAGTTTGGGAGATGGAGTACTATTGCCAACTATACTATGAGGTCATACTAGAGGGCCAGAGAGAGCCTTCCTATATAGAGAGGTCCTCATCACAGACCACAGGTGGGGGAGCTTCATAGGCCTCAATCAGGATGAGACAACCATGGGACAGAGGAGGGGATGGGAAAGGTGAGGGTGGGCCATCCTCACGGCCAGCCACATGATTCAGCCCAATTTATAGTTTATACACATGCATTTTTTATCTTGAGTTATATGTACAATCATATTTTGAGATATACATGTTCATATAGTTTTGACATCGATGTACTCTATTGGACATTTTTATGATATATACAGGTATTTTGATTAATGGTCCTATGATGTATGATATATGAGATTTCTATATACATATGACGATGATTTTATGACTGACATGTGTGATGTAGGATGGACTATGTGATGATACTAACGTATTTGTGATGTAGGATGGACTATGTGATGATACTGACGTATTTGTGATGCAGGATGACATGTTAATGTGTTTTTTAATGTTTTATATGCACGTGGATATAATTTTTATATTATGGATGTAATGTGTATATGATGGATATGATGTTTAATATAATGTGGAATAAGTGGATGAAAATGAATTGTTGATATATGATATAATCGGATAATGATGAATGCAATGTAATGAACCTAATGTGGAAAATGAAATTATTTAAATAATTAATAAATGAACCTAATGAAAAGATGAATGCAAAGTAATAATGGACCTAATGAGTAATGTAATGATTAATGAATCTAAATGTAATGATTAATGGCTAATGATTAATGAAATGATTAATGGACTGAAATGAATAGTGATTGATAATTAATGAAATGATGAATCTGAATGAAATGAGGAAGACAACGCAATGCAACATAAAAATGAATCTAATTAAATGAATAATGATTAATGAATAATGGCTAATGATTAATGAATAATAAGATAATGCAATGCATCTAGATAGGTAGGATGAATTTGAAGTCAATACTCAAACTCATGATGAGTTAATGAATACAACTAAATGAAGACTCAATTTTTTTTGTGTATACCAACTAGGACTGAGAGAACTACATATCTATCTTTAGAGGGAACAAATAGGAATCTTGCCAAGAGTAACCAAAAATGTCATCGTGACCTAATTTAAGATGAAACCTAACTACATGATTTTTCGTGGGATTACGATGTGTTAATGTTGGAGAGAACACCCTAGTTTGATTTTGCAAAAGGAGTTATACACAATGTGTTAGAAAACACAAGCAACATTGTTCCTTTGCATGAAAAGACTCTCAGACATATAGTTTGTTAAAGACATAGATGTAATATTTTGAGTCATGAGGAACCAATGACATTTCACACATGGAAGAATTCAATACACCCAAATCTTTTTAGGGATGTGGTGGTATGTGTATAAATTTTGTCCCCAGTGAGGCATACACAGCCATAAATACAGACTAAACAAGAGTGCACTTTAAACAACTGTGAAGAACATATCATACCGCAAAGACTTACATTCCAATAGACATCATTCATGACGAACCAAGATATTAAGGATCCAGGAAATCATGAGGAGGATATATTAGAACACAAAAAATAAAATCAATAGAAAGACATCATGAACAAGTAGTCATTCAGTCCAAAATTTCTTTCCATGAACATGATTATGTGATGGAGGATTGATAAGCCGACATCGAAAGGATGCATCCTAACGGGCAAGGATTGATTGAGTATTGAAACGAGTATTCACTGGCAATTTCTTGTGAGTGAAATAATAGTTTTAAAATTCAATCTGTCAGTTGATTTGTGAGAATGCTTGTGATCACTATGTCAAGGAAAAAGCTCAGTATTGATGGGGTAAGCTCATTCGTGTAGGAATAAATTTTTATTGCAGATGCAGAGATGGAATGAAACTACTTGCACAAATATGGGTAGTATAACATGTTTATTAGGACAAGGGGTTGGATGGTATGTAAAGGAGGGTACAAAGATATGGTAGATCTAGTTACACATGGCACCTGAAACAAGTTTCACGATGGTACTTTATCCACAACATCACCGAAGTGATTTTCACAAATGGACGATTTTATTTCTCTTTTTGCTTTTTTTTTTGCTTTTTTACTTTTTTCCACTGATTTTCTGGTGTTTTTTTATTTTCACTTATTTTCAGATGTTTTTGGATTTTTCACTGATTTTCTGATGTTTTTTGGATTTTTCACTATTTTACTGATGTTTTTTGGATTTTTTACTAATTTACTGTTGTACAAAGGACTATGAACAACCTACGTATAGAAGCATTTGAGATGTACAATATTCATAGGACCAGGGATAGGAAATCCCTCTGGTGTCATGATCTAATAAGTGCCAGAGCCAAATTTAGCTATAACCATAAAGGGCCCCAACCAGTTAGGTTCAAACTTGTCTTTCTTTTCAGGGTTCTAGAGATTCTTCATATTGTGTTGTAGGAAAACATCACCCACCTTGAACTAATGAGGTTTGATCTTCTTATTGAACTACAAGAGGAGGTTGAGGGCATTAAGGCATCTTTCATCAAGGATTTCAAGCTCTTGTAAGCGAGCAACTCAGGATTCTTCTTCAGACATTAGATTCTTCGTGGAGATTCTAAGGGAAGGGAGCTCAATTTTGATGGGAAGAATGGACTCAGTGCCATAGACAAGGGTTCATGGAGTGGCTCTGGTAGGGGTACAGATAGAATTTTGATAGGCCTAGAGGGTAGGATTGAGGCAGAGGTGCCAATCATGCCCTTCTTTATTGACTATTTTTTCAAGGATTTTCAAAATGGTTTTGTTGGTATCCTCTGCATAGTCATTACCTTGTAGAAAGTATTTGGAAGAGGAATGTTGGGTAATACCAAATTTCTTATAGAGTTTTGGGACATCCTTTTTTTTTAATGGGGTTCCATTATCAGTGATAATATCTTGAGGTATGTCACAACAATAGATAAGGTAGTTCAAAATGAACTTGGAAATCTATTTTCCAATTGTATATGTAAGAGGAATAGTCTCGGCCCATTTGGTAAAATATTTTGTGGCGGCAAGGATGTATTTGTGGCCATTGGATGAATTTGGAAAATTCTAGCCAACAAGGTCAATTCCCTAGCGGGAGAAAGGCCAAGGGTTGATGGTGGGTTGGAGGGATTGGGAGGGAGCATGTATCATATCACCGTGTTGTTGATAGGACACACACTTCTTCACATAATGATAGGTGTCTTGTTCCATTGTAGGCAAATAGTATCCAGTGCGTAGTAATTTCTTAGCCTAGGTGAGACCACTAGAATGGGACCCAGAAATCCCTTGATGTACCTCCTCTAATGAAATTTGCACTTCATCATAATTAAGACACCTTAGAAGAGTTTCGTCAAAGTGTTTTCAAAATAGGGTATCACCAAGGATTGTATAGCGTGAGGTTTGGAAAATGAAGGTTTTATGTTGATTCAAGGTTAGGGTTAGCGGAATGACCTTATTTGTCAAGTAGGAATAGATTTCTTTGTACCAAGGGGAATTAGGATAAGAAATTTCACATACCATTTCAGCATTCAGTTGGTCTTGGATAGGGACCGTAATATGCTCAATGAGAAACTTGTATCATGAACTATGTTCAGGGATGGATATCAATGACCCAATTGTTGTCATTGTGTTGGTTGCTTTGTTGTTTGTCTAAGGGATTTGTTGGAAGTTAAATTCTATAAAGTGTTGTTTCAAGCCTTCTACCAAGCTATTTTAGGGAAGCAGCTTGTCATCCTTGCTTTGATACTCATCCAAGACTTTTTTGATAACTAACTGAGAGTCACCAAGAACATGTAAGCTAGAGATTTTCCACTGGATGTCTTGGCCAAGTCTGATCACCAAAGCTTCATATTCTCCAATATTGTTGGTGCATGGGAATTACAGTTTGTAGGATTTAGGGATGAGAACCCCTTGAGGTGTGATAAACAAGATGTCTACCCCCAATCCCTTCTGTGTAAAAGATCCATCAAAATATAGTTTCCAAAGGATAGTCGAGGTGATAGTGAGAACTGATAAGTCTAGAAAATCTGTGATGATTGTGGTGGTACCCTAAATTTTGATAATTTAGAAGTCTCAATTCATTATTAAGAAGCATGTTTCTCCATACTAAAAAATATCAAAGGAAGGAAGCTTTATGACACAAATAAATAGAACTAACTAATCAAAGCCTTCAGAAAATGCTGGAATTTACACCTGCTACAAAGATGATTTTGACAGAGGATAAAGATGGTTGAATTTTAAAAATCTAAAAATGACCCAGTTTGGGAAATCAAATTTCCTATCTCCAAAATAAATATTAGCTTTTCACAAGGTGTTTTGAATTTTCAACCAAAGCCAAATCTGAAAGTTAGGTAGTTATTTTTTAGTTAGTTTATTATTTTTTCAAAATAATTTGTAATAAGAGTTGTGTCTTTTCACCCTAAAGAGGTGTGAAATCCACTCAAACACATATATATACATAATGTAAAATGTAAAAAAAAAATAGAATACAATATAATACAATTTCACATATTTGGATAGTTTTTAATCAACAAGTATAACATGGACCTGGATGTACTATTTTTTCAAAATTAATAAAGATAAGTCTTTTTTCTTCCACATGTGTAATAGTTTCATTATCATTTTACAATTAGTCTCTTGGATAAACCAATAGAACTTCTTCAAAGTGATAGTTTGATGTGCATGCTTCCTTATTTGATTCATAGTCTATATTTTCAATTGGT
>MU223627.1:1279065-1316707 GCA_018584345.1 Thuja plicata
TGTTTTAGGTTGCATGTACATTCCATAACACCTTTGAAGTGATAATTTTTCTTGTAAAACTGTCTCTGAGGTTGAACATAAGATTGGAATGATCTTGACTCTATTGCCCATGGTAGAATAAGGAACTTGTCTAATCATTATTTGGATTGTAGTTATTCAGTTCATTGTTTATAGTTTTAAGATATCTTATCTACCTATTCATTTCAAATTATATACACATTTACTAAACATTCTTTCAATTACTTAAAGTATTTCAGTTTACAGTTCATGATATATTGCTTTCAGTTAGATTTCTTTCCATTTCCTTGCCATACTTGAGAGAGAAGGTTAAAGTGTTTATTATCTACTATAAAAAGCCTTGTAACTTGAAGGATAAGTCAAGGTATAGGCCTACCAACCTTGGTTTTGCAGAGCCAGAATTGCAGAAGTTCTAACCTTGCTTTGGTTGTGACTTGTTAGTTGGCCAAGTCACTTGGGTTTCCAAGCATTGGATTGGAAATTCCATAGAAAATCTAATTTAGAATTTTTGGGCATTAACAGATTGGATGAGCCCCTTGAATAGGTGCTTCATCCAATTGGTCTATGATTAATTTTCCTTTGATAGATTTGTGGTCCACATAGGCGATGTCAAATTCACTCAAGATCATGACCCACTTTGTAGTGCACCCTATGAGAGTGGCTTTTGATAATAGCTATTTGAGAGGGTCAATTTTAGAAACTAGTTGAATCTCATGATTAAGCATGTAGTGGCACAATTTATGTGTACAAAAAACAATAGTCAGATAGGATTTTTCAATGGGTGAATAATTCAGTTCATAACCCACTAATTTTTTGTTGAGATAATAGATTTCTTATTCCTTTCCATCATCATCTAGTTGTGCTAAAAGAGCTCCTAGTGCAACTTCAGTAGCTGATATATACAAAATGAGAGGCCGACGTAGGCCAGGTGGCACCAGCACTGAGGATTAGCTAGGTATCCTTTTAGGCGATCAAATATTTTTTGACATAGGCAATCCCATGAAAACTTGATGTTCTTGTGCAACAAATGTGAAAAGGGATGTACTTTATCTGCTAGTTGTGACATAAACCTTCTGATTGACTAAAGCTTTCCTTGTAGACTTCACAATTGTCTCAATGTTTTAGGAGTTGGCATCTCTAGATAATCTTTTACCTTCTTTGGATACACTTCAATACCTCGGCGAGAGACAATGTAGCCTAGTAACTTACCAAATTACACACCAAAGACACACTTTTTTGGATTGAGTCAAAGCTTATGTTTCTCCAATTGTTCAAACATTCTGGTGAGAATGGGTATGTGTGCATCTTGTGTCTTAGATTTTTGTAGTAGATCATCCAAAACATCTTCCATAATGACATGCAAGAGATCATGAAATATTGTGGTCATGGAGCACTGATATGTTGCACCTGCATTTTCAGACCAAAGGGCATGACCTGGTAACAGAACGTACCCCATGGAGAGGTGAATGCAGTCTTGTTTTGATCTTCTGGTGCAATCCTTATTTGATTATATCCATAAAATCCATCCATGAAGGACATCAATTCATGTCCAGCAGTCAAATCCACTATGATGTCAATATTAGGTAGTGGAAAATCATCCTTAGGATATGCTAAATTTAGGTCTCTGAAGTCAGTATAGATATGGATGCCCCCAATAGGTTTACATACTGGTACAATATTAGAGACCCACTAAGAATAATTAATTAGTCTAATGATTTCAGCATCAAGCATTTTTTGTAGCTCAACTTTGACTAGCAAAGCAACTTGTGGATGCATCTTGTGTAATTTATGCTTGAAAGGCTTCACTTTAGGGTCAACTACAAGGTTTTGGACAACACGATCTATGTCTAATCTAGGTGTGTCTTTGTAAGTCCAAGAAAATTTGATTTGTTGCTTCTTTAGGAACTCATTCATGACTTTCTGTTCTTGATCACTGAAAGATGCGACAATATATGTAACCTTTGGATTTTCTTATGTGCCAAGATTGACTGTTATTATGTCTTCAATCAAGATGGAGGAATTTTATGAATGTGAGGATATGAAAGGAAGGTCAACTTCTCCCTCCTCTAGTGCCTCAGAAAGGTTTTCACTAGAGGATACATCCTTTATTTTCTCTTTTTTTTCATCCGAAGGTTCCTGTAACAGGTTTTCACTAGGGGATGTTTCATTTTTTATTATTATTTTTTCATTTTCTATTTTGCAACTAAGAGCATTGACCTAGCTACCAAAGTAGGTTTTCTCATTGTAGTGGATCTAATGTTCATACTCTCAAAGATTCTTAATTCTAAAGAGGGGTAATATTGCCTCTTCCAAATCACATATGTCTAAAGATGGTAGTGAGTCTTGTTGATCCCAGTCAATTAGTTCAAGTTTTGTGAGAGGAAGGCTAGGGGATTAAAGGTCATCTTCTATGATGGTAAAGACATGGACAATTTCATTGATGTCATTTTTGATATATTGGAAGGGTAATTCAAATAACTCCTCTTCAATGTCTGAATCTCTTTCAACTAAACAGTAGTCTTTAGCGAAGTTAGTCTTATGTTTTAAGGAGCCCAATCCTTTGCCTCGTGGATAGTTGCTAGCTACAATGAGTTTTATTCTCCATGTTCCTCTAGGTCCAAAGCCAGTACAATGATATCTCATACTTTCAACAATGGGGGTGGCTTTGATATATCTATCCTTAGGGAAAGTCACTGGTTTTTATTCTTCTTCTCTATAGAGCCAATCTAGAACATTAGACTCCATATGTTCATAAAATAGCGATCCCCAATGTTAAAAAGTAGTCTCCTTGCATTTCATGGTGCCTTTGTTTTTTGAAGGAGCAAGTTGTGATGGTTTTCCATAGGACTTTGGTGATAAAGGGAGTTGTCCAATGCATATGGCACTTTAAATTTTGTATTCTCCCATGCCTTTATCTTTGAATGTTATTTTGTTTTTGGGCTTAGGAGTCTTTTCTTCAACAAATTTCTCTTTTCCTTTGGATTGTTCTAAAGGATTCTTAGATTTTCCTTCAGTACTCTTTGGTGGGATAAGATTATCCTTTTCAATGGATCAAGAGAATTCATTTAGAGGACAATAGTTGAATTTTCATCCTTCCAATATTTTGCAATACTAGAAGAGTTCAGCATCTTTGGGAACAGTGATTTCTCTGCCATAATGTGGGAACTTTAAACATTGATGATATGTGGAAGGTACACCTTTAATAGTGTGTATTCATGGTCATCCCAACAAGATGTTATATGGAAGATCTAGATCAAGCATGTGGAAAAAAAATTTGATCAGGGTTGGGCCCACTTGTAAAGGAAGTGTGATTAAACCTTTTCTCTCCCTTTCTCTATCATTATAGGCTTTTATTGTGATTCTTTTATCTACATCAAGGAGGTCTTCAGAAAGACCAATGTTTCAGATCATTTTCATTGTACACAGATTGAGGCCAAATCCACCATCTGTAAGGACCCGTTTGATTTTAGTGAAGTGTACTTTGGCTTCAATAAGGAGGGATTTATTGTGATTGAGGTCTGGGCCTCAGAATTATTTTTCAGTGAATACCAAATACTCTTGTGTTGTGAGGTTTCCAATCATAGCTTGGAATTGGGATGCGTTAATGTTTTCAGGGACAATGAATTTATTAAGAGCATTTTCGAGGACTTCCTTGTGAATGGGTGATGTTCACAAAATCTCAAGGATTAATATCTATGCAAATGTTTTTCCTAACTAGGCCAATAAATCATAGTGTGAAGCAGGCCATGTAGCTGTTGATGGTGTAGATGGTGGATTTGCAGAGGTTGATGGATTATTGGCAGCTTAGACAGTAACTCTTGGTTTTCAGGTAGTAGCATTGTAATTGGCACCTTTAAGCGTGAGGGTGTTCACATGATTTTTAGATTCCTCAATGCATCCAAAAAGAGAATCAAAATCAAATATATCACTTTCTTCTAGACTTCCACACATTTGATCATCACCTATGATGGTGTTCATGGAGTAGTCATAAGAAACAACATTGGACGCATTATTCTGATTATGTTGAGGAAATGGTTCATTGTAGACTTTTAACTTGGCATTAGATTATGATGGATTTTGTCCCTCAACCTCAATTTTTCTATCATCTATGAGGTCTTGAACAAAATGTCTCAATTTCATGCACTTCTTGGTATCATGTCCTTTGATGCGATGATAATCGCAGTACTCGTTATCTTTGTACCAAGCAGGTTTAGGTTGATTTTTGTCAAATGGTTGAGTGTTAGGATATACCATCATACCTTGATCCACTAATCGTTGAAAGACCACATCTAGTGGTTCTGCGAGAGAAGTGAATTATCGGTGTTGTCTGGTATTATTGTTGTTGTTGTTGTTTTTGTTGCGAGGAAATAAGTAGGACTAGTTTCGAGGTTGTGAAGAATTGTTATGATTGTTAGTATTGTTGTTCGGATTGTTATTGTGATTGTTGTTCTGATTGTTCCAATTGTTCTGATTGTTTTTATTGTTGTTAAATTGTTTTGATTGGATGCTTGTACAGTTTGAACATGTTTAGCATCTTTTACCCCATCATTGACAACTCTTTTTTTCTTGGTCCAAAATTTTGGTTTGTCGTTGTTGGCGAAAGGGGTATATTGTTTAATGGCACCTTTTTGCAAAATTTCATCTTCAATGTTCTTCCCTTTTTTGACAAGAGCTTCAAAATTATCAAGAGAAGCCATCTTTAGTTGGAATGAGATTTCAAATACTAGATTTCTAGTGAATATATCGATCAAATGATTATCAAGTATTTTCAAAGGCATGCGATTCACAATATGTCTCCATCATTGTAAGAAGCTAGCAAAGGTTTCTCCAATATTTTGCTTAGTAATACATAGGTCACTCAAGGATGCTTGATGTTCGATGTTGTTAATATTGACCAATGAATTTTTCTTCGAGAACATAAAATGTTGATATGGAACCATGAGGGAGTTGTTAGGAATAGTCCCAAGAGATAACTGAGAGGGGGGGTGAATCAGTTATCTAGTAGTTTTAATTCTTTTCTCCAATTAAGTACAGAATAACATTAAGCATAAATACAACAAGATAACACAGAATAGAACACCACAATTTTGGTTACGGGGAAACCAAAATAGGTAAAAGTCCCGGTGGGAATTAGCACCCACAAAGAACTGCACTAGAGTATAATGATCCCTATTAGAAGATCTTACAACCCTGTTACGAGTTTATCTTTACAATGCAATAAGTACCGTGACCTGGTTAAGGGTCTGACCCTGTTAGGATTCTTTTACAAATAATCCTGTTAGGGGTGAGGACACACTGTCCAAAAGCACACTGCTGAAATGATGAAGGCTGCAACCTTCTTCAAAATAGATATACACTATATCTGGTAATTGAACTATTTAAATAGACCTGTTGTCTTAATCAATTCCAGTGAATTATATGCACTCTCTTCTTCTTCACATAGATCTTTAATTGATAAATGAAATAACTTTACTATCCCAAAACAACCAGTATTCTGCTCTGTTCTTTTTCTGTCTCTTTTCTTCTCATTCACACTTAGTGATCACAAATGAACTGCTATATGTATCTTCTTCAAAATATATGATCACGTTGGTTGTAGGAATCCCTTAAACACTTTTCTTGTTGGCTAAACTAAGCACGTAACATAATTAGAACCGTACAACTCAAAATGAATAGATGCATTACTTCACATAGTTGGCTCCACCAAAATCACTCAAACATCACACTTTAGATGAAACACGTTTAGTGTCGTTGGTTAATCATATTTGACTCATAAATAAACATGAATCTAAACACGCATATCCTAAAGATAGGTGCAACTGGAGAATCAATAAAATTACTATCGGCTCTCAAAAACAATCCTCTGAAACTATGGCTAGTAAACAGATCAACATAACTCAACTGTAACTAAACTTCTGGATCTGCATGTATGAACATGGTATAATAACTATGTCTTCAACATAAAAAAAACCACACAAGGCTCCAACATATCCATGCTAAAAATTGAATACAGTATGTTGTTGTATACTATATGTTGTCATCAATGACAAACATACAGTCAACTATTTGCACATGGGCAAATCTCCAACATTCTCCCCCTTTGACATTGATGGAAACATATGATATAAAAAACACCATCAATCCAAAAGTGTCTTCTTTCTTTTTACAATCTTCTCAATATCCTCATCAAAGGTTCCTCTTAACTATTGTATCTTTTTTTACTGTGTTTTTATGACTGTATACTCCCCCAAAGTATATGCTCCCCCTTACTATATACTCCCCCTTTGACATCAATGGCAAAGGATGCCAAATAAAAATAAGCACAGGTACTAATCTAGAAGTAGAGTAGTCAACCACTCATCAGTCACCAAGGACTGATGCACTTGTTGTAAATTCTAATTAGACTCAGGAAAGGGAATTACTCCTAGCTTCTTCCTGAGATACTCAAAAGTATCTTTTGATAAAGGTTTTGTGAATATGTCTTCCAACTGATCTTTGGTGCTCGCATAATCCAACTTTACTTCTCTCTCTGCAACTTTTTCTCTTAGAAAATGATATTTTATTTCTATGTGTTTTTTCTTTGCATGCATCATAGGTTTCTTTGACATATTAATAGTGCTAGTGTTGTCACAATGAATGACACTAGGATAATTAATCTGAATTCCAAAGTCTTTAATCATCTGCTTGATCCAAACCATTGTTGAACAATTCAATGTTGCTGCTACATACTCAGCTTCTATTGTTGACTAAGAAATATAGTTCTGCTTCTTTCTTGTACAAGTAACCAACCTGTCTCCAAGAAATACTACTCCTCTTGAGGTACTCTTTCTGTCATCAACACAACCTGCCCAATTTGCATCTGTGTACACATGAAGTTCTACATTTTCTGAATTAGGATACCGTAAACCATAGTCTATAGTTCCTTTTAAATATCTGAATATTCTTTTTATTTCCACTAAGTGATTTTGTTTTGGTTCAGCTGCAAATCTTCCAACAATGCCAACTACAATAGAAATATTTGGTCTAGATTGAGTGAGATATATTAGTTTTCCAATCATGGAATTGTAAAGTGTTTTGTCAACTACTGTGGAGTCATCATTTTTAGAAAGCTTTCTTCTTGTTATCATAGGAGTTCTTACTAGCTCGTAATCTTCCATCTTGAATGTCTTCAATATCTCCTTCACATATTTAGATTGATTTATGAATATGCCTCTATTTGTCTACTTTACATTTAATACCAAAAAGTATTTTATAGCTCCAATCATGCTCATTCCAAATTTTCTCTACATCTCTTTGGAAAATTATGCACTAAGCATGTCATTACCTCCAAAAATAATGTCATCAACAAAGATAGCAACAAGTAATAATCCTTCAGGTGTTTCTCTTATGAATAAGTTATAATGTGTTTCTCCCTTTTTGAATCCAATCTTTGTCAAGTACCCATCAACTCTCTCCTACCATGCTCTTGGGGCCTGTTTAAGTCCATAGAGGGCTTTCTTTAGTCTGCATACCATGTCTTGTTTGTCTGATAATTTAAATCCTTCAGAATGCTCTATGTAGACTTCTTCCTTTGAGTCACCATTCATAAATTCTGACTTAACATCCATTTGATATACTTTAAAGTTTTTGAATGTTGCATAAGCTAAAAACAACTTAATAGCTTCTAGTATGTTCACAGGGGGAAATGTATTAGAGTAGTCAAATCCTTCTCTCTGTGCATATCCTTTACATACCAGTCTTTCTTTGTTTCTGATCACTGTACCATCTTCATTCATTTTGTTTATAGATATCCACTTAGTTCCAATCATGTTTTTGTCACAAGGTCTAGGGACCAATTCCCAATTATCATTCTTAATTATTTGATCTAATTCCTCTTGCATTGATTTTTGCCAATCTGAATCATTACATGCATCTTCAACACTTAAGGGTTCAATTTGTGAAATTAAACATACCTCGCCATCAACGGTTGAACCTTTTTCTCTAAATCTTGTCAAAACTTTACTGCTCTGATCTCCAATGATATCTTCTTTTGAATGGTATCTAGATTTTTATTTTGGATTTTTAGGTGTGACACTCTCATCTGTAATCTGTGATTCCTCTTCACTTGGTTCAGGGTTATTGCATGATACATCAATACAGTCAAACATTTCTTCAATAATTGTATCTTTATTGATAGGTCTAGGTTCATCTTCAATCATAGCTGCATAATCATAATATCTCTCTTGAATCATGAAATTCTCATCGATTTTCACATGTGCACTTTCAATAATTTTCTTCATCCTTAAATTAAAACATCTATAAGATTTTCTCTTGGTAGAGTAACCAAGAAAAATACCTTCATCGCTTCTAGCATCAAACTTGCCAACACCATCATCTCTCTTGATGTAGAACTTACTTCCAAATATTTTGAAGTATTTTACTATAGGTACATTACCAAACCAAATTTCATAAGGTGTTTTGTCTGTGCCTGGTCTTAGTTGAATTTTGTTGATAGTATAGACTATTGTATTGACTGCATCTCTCTAATAGGTGTGTGCAACTTTTCCTTCAATCATGATAGTGTGTGTTGTGTCAAGGATTATCTTGTTTCTTCTTTCTGCAATTCCATTTTGTTGAGGGGTTCTGGGTGCACTTAGTTGTCTTTTGATCCCATGTTCTTTGCATTACTCAAGAAACTTGTCAGAGGTGAGTTCTCCTCCTCTATTAGATCTCAAACATTTTATCTTTAATCCAGACTCATTTTCAACTCTAGATTTGAATATTGTGAATTTCTCACAAGCTTCAGATTTATCTTTCAATAACGCAACCCACATCATTTTGGAGAAATCATCAACAAAAAAAATGAAGTACCTTTCACCATAGTATGATCTTTTTTGAGTAGGGCCACATAAGTCTGTATGCACTAGATCTAATTTGTTCTCTGCAGAGTTTTGTTTGCTTCTAAATGAGTTCCTCACATGCTTTCCCATCACACATTCCCTGCACATAGTATCAACAGGTCTTGGAATACTAGGAAGGTCTCTTACTTCCTTTACATTTCTTATCTTTACTATGTTGTCAAAATTGATATGACAAAGTCTTTTGTGCCATAACCAACTATCATCCACTTTTGCAACAAAAAAACTTACTTTGGAGTTGAGCTGAAAAAAATTACCTTTGGTCTTTGAACCTGATGATGTCATGTCTCATTTGTTGTTAATAATGCACCTATTGTTTTTGAATTCTAACTGATATCCTTTATCAAGCAACTATCCAACACTTAGTAAGTTATGATGTAAACCATCAACATACAGAACATCATCTATCTTGTTCTTTCCATCTAAGGTAATATATCCTCTTCCTATGATAGGTTTGGGAGTGTTATCTTCAAATCTAACCATGCCACCTTTGTACTTATCTAGATGTAAATACTATCTTTGTCTCATGTCATGTGATTTGAACACCCACTGTCTATGATCCAGTCTATTCTAATGTCTGCTTGTAAAACTAAATCCAATTCTTGTGCTTTCTTTTCATCTTCAATTTCTATTTCATTAATAATTTTTTCAATATCTTTAATTGAAATGTATCCAATTTCATCCTCTCCTGAATCATCATCAGTCACACCATCTTCAGCATGATAGCATTCCGTAGTATATTTGGGCTTGTAATCTGATCTGGACTTCTTGACTCTTGTAGGACACTTGGATGCAAAATGACCAACTTGTTTGCATGAAAAAAATTTGAATGGTAGTTGTCCTTCATATTTTCCTTTACCTTTCCTTTCTTTCTTAGCAATCATAGCAATGATTTCTTCTAGTTATGTATCCACTTCTTCTTTCTCAATATTACTAGAGATGCTCAAGGATTTCTTACCATGGACTGAGGCTTTTAAAGTTGTTTCAATTTTAGGTTTTGTCTTCAATCTTAGAATCTCAAATGCTGAAATTTTTCTGATCAAGGTTTGTCGTTTGAAGTATTTTGAAAATTACATGGTTTCATCCAAGATGTTTATCTTGTTTTCATAATCTATTGTCAATGTAGTCATCAATTTGTCCATTATGTCTTCCTCTAAAATGTCTCCACCATTGTTTATGATTCCTAAAATTGCTTCATTAATCCTCTGATTGTAAGCTCTGATGTTTTCTTCAGGTAGCATTTCTAAATTGTTTTATCTTTTCTTCCATGTCTTTCTACGTGCATTCTTGGCTTGGATGTCTCCTTCAAACATGTCTTCTAGGTATTTCCATATAGAATATGCTTTTTCTGCCTACTGAATCTCATAAAATTCACTGTTAGATAAGGTGGTGATTAGGGCTTCTTTGGCAATTGCATTTTGGGTGAATACTTCCTTTTGTTTAATAGTAGAATCTTCTTCTGCAAGATCTTTCAAAGCAGGAACATTAATTGCATGAGTAGCAACCTCATAAATCTCATAACCAACACAGTGTAGATGTGTTATCATTTTGTTTTTCCAGTCAAGATAATTTTCTCCATCAAACTTAGGACTCTCTTTTTTGAAGTACGCCATATGATCTACCTTAAGCTATTAGGATTTATCTCCAAGGAACTTGGCTCTGATACCAATTGTTAGGAATAGTCCTAAGAGATAACTGAGAGGGAGGGGGTGAATCACTTATCTACTAGTTTTAATTCTTTTATCCAATTAAGTACATAATAACATTAAGCATAAATACAACAAGATAACATAGAATAGAACACCACAATTTTGGTTACGGGAAAACTAAAATAGGTGAAAAAATCCAGTGGGAATTAGCACCCACAAAGAAATGCACTAGAGTGTAATGATCCCTATTAGAATATTTTACAACCCTGTTAGGAGTTTATCTTTACAATGCAATAAGTACAATGACCTGGTTAAGGGTCTGACCCTATTAGGATTCTTTTACAAATAACCCTGTTGGGGGTGAGGACACACTGTCCAAAAGTACACTGCTTAAATGATGAAGCCTACAACCTTCTGCAAAATAGATATACACTATATCTGATAATTGAACTATTTAAATAGACCTAATGTCTTGATTAGTTCCAGTGAATTGTATGCACTCTCTACTTCTTCACATAGATCTTTAACTGATAAATGAAATAGCTTTACTATCCCAAAACAACCAGCATTCTGCTCTGTTCTTTTTTTGTCTCTTTTATTCTCATTCACACTTAGTGATCACAAATCAACTACTATATATATCTTCTTCAAAAGATATGATCATGTCATCTATAGGAATCCCTTCAAAACTTTTCTTGTCAACTAAACTAAGCACGTAACATAATTAGAACCATGCAACTCAAAATGAATAGACGCATCGCTTCACATAGTCGGCTCCGCCAAAATCACTCAAACATCACACTTCAGATGAAACATGTTTAGAATCTTTGGTTAATCATCTTTGACTCATAACTAAACATGAATTTGAACACGCATATCCCAAAGATAGGCGCAACTGAAGAATCAATAAAATTACTGTCAGCTCTCAAAAACAATCCTTTGAAACTGTGGCTGGTAAATAGATCAACATAACTCAACTGTAACTGAACTTCTAAATCTACGTGCATGAACATGGTATAATAACTATGTCTTCAACATAAAATCGCAAGGCTCCAACATGTCCATACTGAAAATTGAATATAATACACTTTTGTATACTATATGTTGTCATCAATGAAAAACATACAGTCAACTATTTACACATGGGAAAATCTCCAATAGGAGTGTCATGAACCACTCCAAGGGGGGACCACCAAGAATCCTAGTGAAGAGTCTCTTTAGATAATTTTCTTTATAGGTGACTTCTTGACATGCAATGTAGAATCCTTTAAGATGTTGTAATGGGCATGAATCACCTTTGTATTTTTCAAACTTTTGAATCTCAGAATTTGGAGGAAATGGTTGCATTGTAATTGATTTTTCAAACGGGTAGGGACATATATCTTAAAAATATAATTCCTTCTTCCCTCTATTCTATAGGCTTTGTACTAGATTCTTGAGTTTATTGAATTGTTGGTCCAAATCAAGGGCATTGTGAGATATCAATTGGGGCCCAATATATTGTCCACCTCCCAATTTTAGGGCTGAAAAGCCTATTGAAGTCATGCCAACCATAAGAGAAGGTGTATATTGATAAGCTCGGGATGAAGATGACAAAAATGTGAATGGTGATGAGGAAACTACTTGTGTAGACAAGAAGATGGAAGTGTATCCAATGTTGAAAATAGTAGCACCCGCGTTAGTAGTAGCAATAGATGTGGTATGAGTGCTATTGTGTGAAGTTATTTGGGGCATTACATTAAGAATTTGGTGAATTTTTTCCCTTGTTAATTAAAATGATGGTTGTGAAGTTGATGTAGGGAGTGATGTAGAGTGTCCACTACAAGTGGTCTTCGCTTTGTCTTGTGATGATTTTTGCATTTGATATTGCGGTCATGTTTGCAATGCCAGTAGCTTTGATAACATTTCTTATGAGGAGAGATTCATCAAAATTGGCTTGTACTGTGAACCCATTCTTGATAAGGTTCATGAAAATCTCTCCAAAATTTTGACTAATGGATTTTTCAACCATCTCTAGGTTATATGTATCACTGAGGAAATCATTCAATTGGGTAGATCATTCGTCTTGATTGACTAATTCATTTTCTTCAAGAACATTGGTTAAGTCTTCGGCTTGTATTTCTTCTCCTTGGAAAAAGGGATGAGAAAAAGGATTTGTTGGAAACACTAAGAGGGGGGGTGAATCAGTATTTAGCTAATTATTCCAATTCAGCAACTTAAACATAAATAAAATATACATCCAATGAATCTTAACACAAGGACACATAACACTTGATATGATTATGGGGAAACCTTGATTAGAGGAAAAACCCGGTGGGAATTAGTACCCACAAATATTGTACTAGTATAATGAACCTGTTAAAGTTCCTTTGCCCTGTTAGAAGCAGTCTTTACAATGTGAGTAAAATGACCTGGTTAAGGGTCTGACCTTGGTAGGAGTCTTTTACAAATAACCCTATTAGGGGTGAGGACTCACTGTCCAAGAGCTCACTGCTCAAAGAGAAGGAAGGCTACAACCTCCTGAGAATAGATATGCACTATATCCAAAAGTGAACTGTTGTATGTGACACAGATGTCTGATCAGTTCCAATTACGCGCTTATTCTCTTAACTTCTTTAAGGGTTCTATCTCATACTGATATCTTCATACTACTCTGCTATACATCTTCTCTGACTATTTCAATGACACTTTCAATATATCTTTGCATTACATATATATATATATATATATATATATATATATATCTTTATGCCTAAATAGAAGCGACTATAAACAAGACCTTAGTCGGCCCAAAAACAATATTCATAATGCTTCCAAACAATTTGGCTTAAGCATGTTTACAACAATGTTTAATTCATGATTACAAACTTATTACAATAGGTGCTTACCCTTTACATAACAAAATATTATACGCTAACCAAAATCATGAAGTTGGCTTCATACTCTATATTCTAAACTGCTAGTGTACTTGTTCAATCTGTAACTTGTTTGTACTTACATTCTGTACCATGCGTGTATAGGGTAAGTATAATAATATACCATAGGGCTTAAGTCTGAATGCGCATATCCTGATGTGGTCGTACGCACATGCGCTGATGCCCTGATTGACTGCAAGTCACTGTTCTATTCTGTCTTCTACAATTAGTCAATTTTCACTTCATAGTTTACTGTCAAAACTTCATATGACTTTGTTTCCATAATGATAACACAAAATAAGCCATATACTCCCTAGGAGTCAAATTTCCAACAATCTCCCCCTTTTTCATTAATGGAAACAAAGGAATGTGGCCAAGTTACTCAAAATTTGACTAACACAAAAACTGTATATCGTTATACTTTATAATATATAGTACTCCCCATATATACACATATTCCTTGTATATAACTCCCCCTTTGACATTAATGACAAAGGTGTCAAAATTGTAAGTCTCTAGATACTTACTCCATATATACATCTGGATATGCAACCTGAAGATTCTTTATCTCTTGCTGCCAGAATGCCTTCATTGCATCAACTGTCTAGAGATGGGTGCATAGAGCATAAGTGAGCTTCTCCATTTTTATCAGGTCCATGCAGGGACCTTGATTATATGTGACAATAGTGGCATTAATCTATTTGATGTTCTCATCCAGAACTGCCAAGGAGGGCGCTAGTGCATTTCTCAGTTGGGTCTGTCTGATATTTATCTTATTAATCTTGAATTTTGCCTTTTCAATCTTGTCAAGCTGACCTTGATAGATACTGTTGTAGATGTTCATGTCTTGTGTGGATGTCTCGACTGATTTCCTAACACTATCAACCAAGATATCTGCCTCCTCTATCTTCTTGATATGTTCAGAGGTGAATTTCACCCTGTCCATGTAGTTGGCTATTACATTTCCACCTTTAGCTGTCAACTCTTTCAACATAGACTAACCAATCTTAAATGACTTTAAATCTAAGGAAAAATTCTTTACTAGTTCATTCAACCTTTCCTTTCTGTACTCATCTTCTGCAATTCTAGTATTTGAGTCTACTAAGCTTGTAAAATGTGCTTTGAAGCTGGTTAGTATATTGTCTACATCATCAACTGACTGAATTTTTTCTACTTTCTTGTCTATAGGTACTAGGTCATTTAGGATTTTTACTGATTCCAAGAAGAGAGGGTTTCTCATAACCTATTTCTCTTTGGCTTTTTCCATGGCTAGGGCACTGATTTTAATTAAATCCTCTTCTCCCCATGCATCCAGACTTGCTGAGTCGGGAGTTAAACTTGACAACAATGAGGTAGATGGTTGAATGGATGGTGTGAATATGGTATTCTGACTAGTATCCATGCATTCAATTTTGACTGGGATCTCCATGACTGGTGTCTCATTGTTTTTATTATCTTCCTCTTTGTTCAAGTCTGTTGAATCTATAGAGGGAACTTTATCTTGTTGCAAATATGTATCATTAGTGCATGCCTTCTCTGTCTCTTCCAAGTTTACAAATGCTTTTACAACTTTATCCATATCATTATCAGAAGTGGTCATAGATATCTTGATATCATCAATCACTATAGTATCCCCTGAATCTTTTGTTGTATTAGAGGCTATTAAGACTAAGGGCGCTGAAACCTATGGACCTGTCTTAGGTGCATTCTAAATTACTGGTTCTACAACCTGTTTAGGAGGAACTGGAGTTGCCTTAGCTATAGGCGCCATTGACAGATACATATGTCTATGTAGAAATACCCACTCAAATTCTTTATGAGTCTCTTCATTGACAAGATCATACTCCTCGCTCATGATATGAAGAATTCTTATTTTGGTTCTTAGGTGCGGCTTTACTAAATCCAACAAAATGACTTTCTCATCATGCGAGCACACTGGGAGAAGACTATCCAATGTTTCTTCTCTTATCCCCATATCCTCTTCAATTGCTTTCCTCTTTAACATATCAATTATGTTCCATACCTTTTCTGGTATGACAGTCTTGAGTTCCAATACAATCCTTTTGAACTTAATCATGTGAGAAATGATCATAGAATGAATCTTTGATTTGTCTATCTCTTGATATTTGTCATCTACATTCTTGAGAGACTCTAGTCTTCCTTCATTGAAAATTTTGTTCCTTAAGACATTAAGACTAGGTCTGAAACCTACCTCAGGAGGAGCTTGGATGACTAGTGGGAACTTGCTTCCTTCCTCTATACTTATTGCTAGGTACTGATGGTGGAGATCCATCCAGATCAATGGTGGTTGATGGCGCAGATGTATCTTCATTTAATTTCTTCTTCTTCTTGGGAATATCATCAATCTTTTCTATTTTTACTTCTGTGGGAGTCTTCTTAAGTTCTTTGGCTATCTTAGCTTCTCTAGCTCTATCAAGATCTTCTTGTGTAACACTATAAAATTTTAGGATATTTGAGGTAATCCTAGATGCCTTCCTTTTGTTCTCAGCACTGTATAAGATAGAATCAACTTTATTTTTCTTTTCTCTGTAAGTTCCCCATCGAGGTTCACTGGGATGCTTGGGTGTAGATAGCAGAACTTGTGCATAACCTTCCAAAACATGTTCTTTGACTTCATAACCAAGAGGGTGAATCTATTTTGTCCTAGGTTCAACTGCCTCCATGCAAGTACAGTCAGTCTCCACCATGAAGCATATGGTTTCTTTGTACTTCTCAACTATTTTCTTAGGTATCCTAAACCTCTTCGTCATCTTGATCCTGAATGTCTTGATGTCCATGTCAATAGAATCCTTCCCACTACTCTTTGATGTGGCTTTTAGTGAAATCTATGACATAGTGGATTTGCTTTTGTCTAGGTAGAGATTTGCAACCTTTCCTACTATGTGGAAGTAGAGATATATGATCAGTGAGCCAAGCCTGAATATCTTTCTCTTGTCATGCTTAATATCTCGGATGTTGTCGATCAATTGAGCGCGCAATATCTCACATAGGTTGTATTGAGTATTATCATTCACCATTTGTATTGCTGCTAAGACAGTAGCTGCAGATACACTATTTAGTCTGCTTGTGTGTTGAAATTTATAACCTAGTATCATGGTAACTAGCTTTATGTCATCTTCCTTGATGGGATCAACTGTCATACCACGCCTATCACTCCTGGATAAGCATGCCTTCTCAACTTGTTTCTTAACATCTTTACCAATTGGAAGAACTAGTCCAGTCTTGGGAAGTCCAGTCATCTCATGAATTAGATCTACAGTGATGCAGATAGGAACCTCACCTATCCAGTATAGATCATCATGTATCCTACTCAGTAATATCTTCACCCATTCTAGCTCATAAAACTTGTGCGCATTGGAATACTCAAAGATAGGGTTATCAGTGAGATGCATGTATTCATCCTTGAATGTATAATATGGTTTCATCATAGAACCCATGAGAGATGCAATGTTGTTGTCTCCAACTATTTCCTTCTTGCAATAAACATATGCGCAGATGTCTTCTACATGTATGACTCCTAGCGGAGTCCTAGAGAATGCTCCTTTGACATCATCCAGTATGGACTTGAATGGATGCTTCTTAAAAACAAATCTCTTCCTCTCAGCGATGTCGAATACAATAGGGGTTGTAATACTTAATTACAACTAGGTTAAGTAGGGTTTCACGGTGATTCTAAAATGACGCGACTGCTAGGGTTCTGTTCCAAACGTAATATGTTCACAAACCAACTAATCCTTCAAGCTGTAGTGCTTTGATGCTTAATGCCTATCTACTTTCTGAATGCTTCAATCTTAAATGCAAAGTGAGGTTTTTAAGATCTTTTGCCAATTTATATAAAGATTAATTGCATTTAATGCTCATTGTCGTAAAGTGGTTTATAGAGAGAATTTAAACCTTTGTTCTGAATGAATTAAAGGCAATGCATGAATGCATAAAACCTTAATTTGTTATTACATGCATGAATCCATAGGCACATACTCTGAGGTGAGTATACCAGCCATGCAGGGGTTCAGAGCTAGAATAGCTCCCCCTAAGACCATAGGGTCAACTATTCAGAATAGAAGGTGTGTCCACTGAGGATACATCTACTACCTTGTTCTCTTCATTATCCTTCTTTACTTCAACCTATATTTTATCTGAGTTAGCTTTTGCTTCCACAAACTTGACTTCTCCTGATTCTTCAAACAAAGACTTCTTGGGATTCTCTTGTCCTTTTGTTCTTGATCTGCAAAACCTTGAGATATGTCCAGCTTTTCCACATGAGTGACAGATGATAGGAGGTCTAGTGTTGTTATTCATCATGCTGCATTGCTTGGCTGTGTGTCCATTGTATTTACATATCTAACATGTAATATTCTGCAAGTTTCTTTGAGGTTGATTTCTCTGATTGAATTGAGTTTGATTTCTTTGGTTCAGTTGTGGCTAATTTCTTTGATTTGTTCTACAATGAATAGCCCTATGACCAAACTTATTATAGTAGTAACAGTAACCAATGAAGGGTCTTACATTCTTACAATCTCTTGCCAAGTTTCCATGCTTGTTATAGGCATAACAAGTATGGTTGACTGCCTTGTGCTTATCTTTTGGTGATTCTACTTTAGTCTCTTCATGATTTTCAGTTTTCTTTTCTTCTTTAGATTCTGCTTTAGATTCTGTTAGAGCTTTCTTTCTTTCTTGTAATGAGTTGATCTCAATTTTAGCTAAACTGTATCCCATACCATTGGTGTCACCTTTTAGATTTTGTGCATAGATTTGTGATTGAATTAGATCAGAGCTTGTGTGTAGTTTATCAATCTTATCTTTTTCTCCTAATAATTCAGATTCAATTTTGTTCTTGATATTTTCCAATTCCAAGATTTTCATATTGGCTTGCCTGATTTCTTCATCCAAATATTTGTTTTCTTTGTTCTTCTCTTCAATAGTTGTTAAGCTATTACTTAACTGATCATTCAATTCTTTTATCTTATCTTTCAGAGACATATTCTCTTCATTCAGTTTCAAATCATTGGTGTAGCAATCTTTTAGTTCATTCCTTAGTTTCTTGATAAGCATTTGTGAGCCATCAAATTTTAGCTTAAGTTCTTCATTTTCTTTCTCAGATCTGTCTAGATCTTCAAGGGTTACTTCAAGATTCTTTTTCAGATGTTTGAATTCTGCTGAATCCATGATCTCCTCAAGTGGTTAAACTTTTCTCTTTGAGGACCAGGCTCTGATACCAATTGTTGGAAACACTGAGAGGGGGGGGTGAATCAGTGTTTAGCTAATTATTCCAATTCAGTAACTTAAACATAAATTAAATATACATCTAGTGAAGCTTAACACAACAACACATAACACTTGATATGATTACGGGGAAACCTTGATTAGAGGAAAACCCCGGTGGGAATTAGTACCCACAAATATTGTACTAGTATAATGAACCTGTTAAAGTTCCTTTTCCCTGTTAGAAGAAGTCTTTAGAATGCGAGTACAATGACTTGGTTAAGGGTCTGACCCTGTTAGGATTCTTTTACAAAAAACCCTGTCAGGGGTGAGGACTCACTGTCCAAGAGCTCACTACTCAAAGAGAAGGAAGGCTACAACCTCTTGAGAATAGATATGCACTATATCCAAAAGTGAACTATTGTATGTGACACAGATGTCTGATCAGTTCTAGTTACGCGCTTATGCTCTTAACTTCTTTAAGGGCTCTATCTCATACCGATATCTTCATACTTCTCTACTATACATCTTCTCTGACTATTTTGATGACACTTTCAATATATCTTTGAATTACATATATATATATCTTTATGCCTAAATAGATGCGACTATAAACAAGACCTTAGTCAGCCAAAAAACAATATTCACAATGCTTCCAAACAATTTGGCTTAAGCATGTTTACAACAATGTTTAATACATGATTACAAACTTATTACAATAGGAACTTAGCCTTTACATAACAAAAGATTATACGCTAACCAAAATTATGAAGTTGGCTTCATACTCTATATTCTGAACTGCTAGTGTACTTGTTCTTTCTGTAACTTGTCTGTACTACCATTCTGTACCATGCATGTATAGGGTAAGCATAAAAACTACCATAGGTCTTAATTCTAAATGTGCATATCCTAATGTGGTCGTATGCATGTGCATTGATGCCCTGATCGACTGCAAGTCACTGTTCTAGTCTGTCTTCTACACTTAGTCAATTTTCACTTCATAGTTTACTGTCAAAACTTCATATGACTTTGTTGTCATAATGACAACACAAAATAAGCCATATACTCCCTGGGAGTCAACTTGCCAATAGGATTCTCATCATCATGATTGGTGTTCAACTATGTTCACCTCATGTTTTTAGCTTGGGATCGAGTAACTACCATGCAATGGTAAACTCAAAAGGATGGAGGAAATATGGAAGATATAGGATGAAAGAAGAGGAAAGAATAGATGGTTGATGAAGGAAGGATTCATGATGATTTTTGGAGCAAATAGTTTGGACTTGGATTGTAGATTGGATTTTATTGATTGACTAATTTTGATTTGATTTGAATTGATTTGATTTGATATGGATTGATTTAATTTTATTTGGATTGGATTTGATTTGATTTGGATTTGATTTAAAGGTTTTTGGATGAAAACCTAAGTGAGACAAGACCCTATGATGGTGTAAACACAAAGGATTGATTTTAGATAGTGCCTTCTTCTACTTGGTGATAAACTTGTGACCCAAAGCAAGATATGACAATACCAATGGATTTTATTGCTTAAGACAAACTGATGTTCTTATAAGAAATATTGTGTTCACTAAGGATGAAGGTCTGAAACACATTTGATTAAGATCTTCCAACCTAAAGATGATGAAGGTATGAAAGATAGGATTTGATTTGATTGATTAAGTCCAAGATTTGATTGATTTTTCTCCAAGGAATGATGGTTTTTTGAGAAAGAGGATTGGAAATGAGGTTTACCTAATCATATTGTTCAAAATGGATGAAGGCATGATTGGTGTGATATTTGGACATGATACAGGAAATTTTGAAATTGTATATTATAGCGTCAAATTTTTGAAAGTCTTTGATCTCTTGTTGAATAGATTTATTGATATGTTGATATTCTCTATCTTTTCTATCAACTTATTTCATCTCTCTATGAACACAGGGGACCGAAAGCTTGACTTTCTTGTGTTTTCTAGAATCAGTCATATCCCACAGAGAGAAATATCAATTTTTTCTGGTCAAATGAATGTTTATGCCAAACAAATCTAGGGTCTCTTGGAAAACCAAATTTTGAATGTTTCTGCAAGGTCAGACTGCTCACTATATTTTGGCAGAGACGATTGTTCTCAGACGTAGATGACAAACTATGGAGACAACTGTTCTAGGTTGGAGATGAGTGTTCTCAGACATAGATGCCAATTCTAGTTGGAGATGACAGTTTGTGATTATAGCAGTTTGTGTTGAAATTTTGATTGATTTGTCTTCTAATTTTAGTTTTTTGGTCAATTTGTTCAATGGAAAGAACTGATTTTAGTCACTCAAACCAAAAAACAATAGTCATATGTCTTAAAAACAATCCAAAAAGGGACAAAGCAACCTTGAGTATACAAGAAATTGTGACAAATTTAACTGGTAGAACATTTGTGTTTGTTTAATTTTATGATGTTGTTGCAAACACTCAAGCACAACCTACCTATGGAATTTGGCTTATTCTGAAAATACTTGCCCACAAACTTAGGCACACACACAAGAGCTAATCAAAATATAGTCATCACCAATCACGCAATGACTCTAGTCATGATGTCATATTAGCCGACTCCAAATGTTCAAGGTGGCACAAATGTGTGAGTGATCTTCGAAAGGTTACTATCCTCCTTGCACATTAATTATCAAACTTTCAGGGGTGAACTAGGTAGGCTTCTACTTTAACAGTTCTCAGTCAGGGTCTCCATTTGAATATGTCCATTGTGTTTGTGCAAGCATGATTAAGGTATATATCCCCACAAAGCACCTTGGCACAAGTACTCACGTAAACATGATTAAGACTTTGCAGCCCCACTTTGTGCTAGGCGTGAGCCAAGTATAAGCTCAAACGATATCTGACTCCCGAGGATTTGGCCCCAAAGAGTAAATTTTATTAATGTGAGTTGGAGTGGTCAGCTTACACCTCATTCTCACGTGGATCATTCCCGAGAGATTTTTTCCTCAACCAGCAGGCCCAACTAAAGGATTAAACAAATAGCATGGATTGGCAATGAGAGGGGTCTAGAGTTCTGATTTTCCCAAAGTGAAAAGAGCATACTCTCCTACCCAATGTCATTTTCTCCCAAACACATCAAAAATTTCTTTCTCAAGGTTACTTTCTAAGTGAAGTGTCAAATGATTCTAGGTTTCTGATTATCTAATCAAAGACAAGAGAACACTCCCCTATCACTTAGAAAAACACTACAAGTGAACCCTTTTGAAATGTGCCTAATAAAACATTAAAATAATCACAAAGTTTGTTTGTATCTCCTAGGAAACCTGCAAGAACAATATTAGTAGTTTGAGTTTTTGGTCTTCTTCTTAACATCCTGCAACATACAATATTAGTAGTTTTTGAAAGATTAATCTTCAGAATCGGTATGCTGCAAAACTCAGAAAATATTAGTAACACAAAAATATATTGTAAACTAAAAATTAATTATGACAGAGCACAGATGATAATCCGTGTGGATGACAGTCTGAGATTGCAAATGATTGTTAAATAAAATGCATAGTTGATAGTTTACAAAGTAGAATTTATTATTCCTGACAGTCCAATTTTTGGAGTGCACACACGATAGATGTCATCTGTGGAAATGAAAGTCAACCTACATAGATGATAGAAAAATAAA
Organism: Thuja plicata; assembly: GCA_018584345.1. Taxonomy (NCBI): domain Eukaryota; kingdom Viridiplantae; phylum Streptophyta; class Pinopsida; order Cupressales; family Cupressaceae; genus Thuja; species Thuja plicata. The sequence continues at coordinate 1,301,424 of MU223627.1, forward strand.
TAAAGTCAACTAACTATGATTAAAATAGGGACATCTTCATTTTAAAACTTTTAGTAGCATTTAACTCTGTAAAATGAAGGTACTGTCAGAAACCCGAGAGTTAGAAAAATAGAAAATGCTAAAAATGCTTTTAAATCACTAAAGAATCAAAGTTAGCTTTTAATAGAGCAGAGATGAGAGTCGTCTGTCAGAGACAAAAATCTGTGCAGACAATGATCTGCGAAGATGACCATTTAGTAGAGATGACAGTTCCAGGGTGGAGATAGCTCTATATGAAATTTTCTAGAATGTTATGGAAATGCAAAATTTGGTTTGAAATTTAGGGATGTGGGTCCCACCAGGCGTGCCAAAATGTATATGCTCAAAACCTACCTATTGGGAGCATGCTCAGACATGCAAATGTTAGAGATATAAATCAAATAATCTACACTAACATGTCAAAACATACTTTAAAACAAGAAGCTTTCACCATAACCTCCGAAGAGCCAAACAAGGGCACCCAAGCCTTGTTGGTTTTCTCTTAGAGAAAGTTGTGGGTGTGCTCTCCCAACACAATATAATATCCCACTATGATAGATTGTTTGTTATGGATTGAATCCTATAATGCAAACTAATGAATGTGATAAAGAACTCAAGAACAATTATGAGAAACTTGTCTCAAGCCTTCACCAAATGATAAAGATGAAGAATGAAAAAATAAACTAGAATGATTGTGAAAGATCAAAAGAAGCTAAGATTCATTCACCATTAATCTAGCATGTGATTTCTAGGTTCAACAATGAACTAACTATGAAAAACATGAAAATGCAATTCTCGAGCAGTACTAACATGATAACAATGCACAAAGATAATGGGTGAATTACTCTTGGAAAGGCTCCTATTTATAGGATTTTGGAGGGCTTGGGTGAGGTGGAGAACATGTTCCATCCACATAGGTTCCACATGAGGGACACATAAGCCATGTAAGAGGTCAATTTTTCTCACACATGTGTGAGCAACTTGTGATGTGATGGGTCAATGTGTACTTGAAGTACACATGTAAGAGATCTTGTCATAGATGTGTAAGAGGTGTAAGAGTTTTTTTCCAATGGAACACTTTTAGAAAGTGTAAGAAAGTGTCATCAAGGTTGTAAGAAACCTTGTTGGCACCAAGTTAGTATTATTTGAAAAGTCAAATTTTGGAAATTTTCTCACACATGTGTGAGAAAATAATTAGGACTAATGGGTGTAGGAATCCTAAAATTAGCCTAATTAACCTTAGTTAATTAGTGACTAGGCTTATTTGGTGAGAGTGATGTGAGGTAGGGTAGGATCTAGGTTTAGATTTTAAATTAATCCAAATAAGATTTAGATTAATCATGGTTTAGAAGAATTAAGGCATGTGGAGTAATAAATAAATTATAAATTTATTTAAAGCGGGATTTAATATGGGAAGGTATTAAATTAAATTTAATACACTTTAGGGGATAAGTATTTAAATCAAATTTAAATTCTTTTAAGAAAGTGACCCTAATTTAATTAAATAAGGAGAAAAAGAAAAAAATATAATTAATTAAAATTAATTATAATGTTGTAAAGGACAACTTTAAGCGTCTAAACTATCTAAGCATAGTTGATTCTTGTATTGTTTATTTCTGAGATTGATTGTAACAGAACTATTTCTGATTGTAAGAGCAGTGTGCTCAGTATACCTTTAATAGGGTTTTGTATTCCCTAATAGGGAAATGTGCTAATGTAATATTAAGCTCCTAACAGGGCTAGGTCTCCTAACAGGGACACTATAATTTTAGTACATATTTGTGGGTACCATCCCCACCAGGGTTTTCCCTTGGTCATGGTTTCCTCGGCAAAAATGCATGGTGTTATGAGTTATGTGTTATGTACTTATGTTCTTTTCACTTCAGTAATTATATGGTTAAGTTGGAAATTATTAAGTTCATGTTTAAAGTGTTGTAATATTGATTCACCCCCCCCCCCCCCCCCCCCCNTATTAAGTTCATGTTTAAAGTGTTGTAATATTGATTCCCCCCCCCCCCCCCTTCCCCTCAGTATTATTTAATCCTAACAATTGGTATCAGAGCTTTCAGCCCTTGGAGAGAAAGTTTAACAACTTAAGGGTGATCAAGATGGATTCTGAAAGTTTGGAAGAAAACTTTGAAGCAGCACTTGAAGATCTTGACAAAGCTAAAGAAAATAATGGTGACTTGAAATTCAAATTGAGAAGAGCAGAGGGATTCATTAAGAAACTAAAAGAATAGCTTGAACTTTCCAAAATTCAGAGACACTTGATCTTATGGTTAAGATAAAAGAGGATTCAAACAATGATAATTTAGATCAGATAATGCAGCTTGAGCAAGAGAAAGATACTTTGAAGCTTGATTATGAAACTAATTCACTACATATGGCTAAAGAGATTCAACAAGAAAAGGATGCTAAGAAAAAAATTAAAGAAACCTTACAGGATGCTAATATCCAAATGGCACAAATGAAGACTAAACTTGATCACTATAAGAACAAGTATCTAGAATTAGAGAAATATAATCAGGTCATTAAAGGAGAACTTGTTGAGGCAAAGAATAATATTGAGAGACTTCACATGAGAAGTGACTTGATTGATGAACAGAGAGACAGATAGAAACCTAAAGGAGACATGACTGGTGTTGGCTTCAATGAAGCTGAATGTTCAAAGAATCAAGAAGAAAAATTTGATGCGAAGATTGATGGAGAAATACCTACTCTTAAAGAACCTAAAGAATGGATCAGACCTTTCAGAGGTAGATGTTTTGGATGTAACAAGGTTGGACACATGAGATATTGAAGAGTTAAATCCCTTGCAAACCTTTTTCTCATTATTTCTTTAACTATTATGCATATGGGCATAGAAAAGAAGAATGCAGGAAACCTGATCAATCAAGATACAAACCAAATTACATTAGTGAAGAGACAGTAGCTAAGACCACATGTTACAAATGTAATAACCTTGGGCACATCACAAGGTATTTTAAGTTGAAGGTTAATCACAACACATCACCTGCTATATGCTACAAATGTAACAATCAAGGGCATATAGCGAAGTTTTGCAGGTATAATGGAACTGACAATAGAAGAGTGCCACCTCCTATAGTTATAAAGAATAATATTGGTGATACTGGTAAGAGTCTTGTAGAGTACAGGAGTGAATTTGATAGTTGTTTCAAGAAATCAGAAGATATCATTCGTAATAAGGTATGCAAGGTAAAGGATTCTAGTGAGGAAAAGGTTCAGGGAGAATCAGTAGATGCTACTGAGTCTTTGCCTGATGGTAAAATTTCTACATCAACCTAGATGGACAAGCATGGCCTTAGGGGGAGCATTTGAAGAATACATCATAAATCTATCCAGCCCCTAAATTTGAGGATTAATCTCTTGCAAGATTAGGGAGAGCATGTAGAAATGTTTTGGAACACATTTCTCTGATTGCGTGGTTTTACAAGCCTATATCCTATGATCGTCAAATTGTTATTCAACTGGTTTATGTGAAGAAATGAGTTTATTAGGAACTATGCCATTTCTTCACTTAGAGAATTATAAGGTTAATAGAAATAACATAATTGAATATCATTTATAGATCAGAGCTTGAGGAGAATAGAGTCTAGATCAGAAGAAGGATTGGAGCAAGTGTGTTGAAGAGTATGATCAAAGCAGGGATTTGCATTTCAACAACAAGGAGGTATCTAGATCGATTGTGAAGCTTTGAAAATGGATACCCCTATGGTTTTGAATGTTGTAGAGAGACTTAGATACAAATTTAAGAAACATCCTTTCAAATCTACTGAGGGTGATCCCGAAGGCACGTTTTCTCAAACACCCTATGGCATTCTACATGTCAAATATATTTGGGCTTACATACATTGTAAGTATAAATCTTTGGGAGACAAAGAGATTTCTATAGAGATGGAAGACATGATAGGTGATGATATAAAGATGAAGGATCAGTTAGCACACCTAAATAACTTGAGTATTATGAAGATAACCAAACTTCATGACTTCGACAAAGAAGAATGGATAAAGATTATCTTGAGAAAAGTTCATGATCAGTTCATATGGCTTGGAGATCAGCCTTTGAAGAACTACAGTGACCTAATTCATGCCATAACAATATTGGAAAATACTAGTGTAGTACCTATTACTGATAAAAACACTAATAAGATGGTAGAAACCCTAATGCATTCGTAGTGGGATAGGAGAGTGATAACGATAAATGATATATTCCAACAGGATGTTGAATTAATTACTATGACTTTGGGCTATAAACTCCATTATAGAAGCTAACTCAATTTTGTATCAGCGTGAGTAATCTTAATGGCTTATAAGATGGTCAAAGAAAACATCAAGTATAATCTTTGTGAAGTCCTAACATGACAATACTTGGAGAATGTAAGGTAGATTAAGAAGGATAAGTCAAAAGGATTCAGATTTGGATATTTGTTGATACACATGTACATTCACATTGTTCACAAATTTTTTGGTATGCACCCTAAAGCAAGGAAAGACAATGTACCTACTGGTATTTAGGTTTCTCAGAGTTATAGGAGATAGAACAGCACTTAGGTAGATAGTGAATTGTTTGGTATGATCAAAATCCTACATAGAGAGATGAATGCAAGGGACAAAATTCTTGAGGAAGTGGTAGAATAATACAAGGACTCAATCTATTTCATGGTTAAAATCGATTGTGTGTTCTTTGAGGCAGTTATACCTAGAAAGAAGTGGTGCTATCCACTAGGCTATGAGGTTAGTTATGAAGTTTTGAATATGCAAGTAGAACACATTTTATCTTTAGAACTTGATTCATTAGAGGAGAGATGGGGTACTTATGAGGAGAAGTCTACAAAGATTAGGGAGGAACATAGTAGAGAATCAAGGAAGAGGAAAGTAGAGAATATAATTGATGATTATGTAGCCAAGGCAGGTATATCTAAGGAGAAAATGAAATAAGTTAGGAAGAAGATGACTAAGAGAGCTTATGAGTTGGAAAGCACTGTTGTTGCAGCTATTCCACCTCCAGAAGATGTGAAGATAATCAGTCCACTTCTACAGTGATTGATGTATCTACACCTTCACCACCTTAGCATACATCATATGAAGAGACAAAAAATAAAGTACGTAGAAGAAACACAAGGTCCACTAAACTGGACTCGCCTCCTAAGAAATAGAGGATAGAAGGAGAAGAGAAGAAAGTTGAAGAAAAGACCACTAATGTGAGACAACTTTGGAAGCCAGATATGAAAATGCTGGAGAAGAGAGTAATTGATCAAGGGAAGCTTGTTTCATTGAAAAAATACTATGACAGGTATGAGGGATCATAAAAAAAATTTATTGAAGACATGGTGATTAAACATTTACTTGTTTTTAAGAATAATTTGTTAGAAATTGGAGGTAGTATACCTGAGGAGTTATATGATAAATTGGAGATAAGGAAACAATTAGCATAGAAGGAAGATGAAGTGATTATAGAACAAGCAATTGAAGGCATGATGCCTATTGTATATGTTAAAGAGATGGAGAGGATATTGAGAGAACTTAAACCTTTATTGAGAACCAAGACAAGATTAGTAAAGATAATGGGAAGGAGATATGATGAAGTAAATAAGGAGACACAAAAAGCTATAGAAATGGTCTTGATGGGAACTAAAATTGAGAACATCTTGCCACATGCTCCTAAGCCCAAATATATTGAGAAAGGTGAATCATCAAAGAGAGCTGAAATCAACCTTGATAAATCATTAAGTGAAGATGCTATTTAGTATGTAAGAACTGTGAAGCAACCAGATTTCTATGTTTCTATTGTGCATGTGTCATTGGACACTCTGCAGGATGTGAATGACCCCTTTGTGCAGGATACAAACATTGAAGGAATCGGTGATAAGGATATGATAAAAAAGGGAAAATAGAAAGAAAACAATGATGAAACAGTGGAAGATACAGTGAATAAGGTTGAAGTGAAATAGGAAACTGTTACATATGATTCTTCACCTTTATTTTTGGAAAGTGGAGACAAGGCTTTGAGCACTGACATTGAGAACATGGATGTGGATGAGCTGATGAAGTTATCCTACATCGCATTTTCTAAAGCTAAAGAAATATCTGAGTAGAAAGAAGAGAAGAAGGCTAAGGTAATGACAAAAGTAGTTGACACTTTGAATAAACTACTTCCAGCACCTTTTTTTTTTCAAGTAAAATATGATGTAGAAAATTTGAACAAGGCACTAGATGAATTTTACAGTCACTATGAGTCATTAGAGAAGATCGCTGAAGAGAAGGTTGAGAAGAAATATCTCACAAAGAAATTGGAGGAAGTGTGCAAATCTATTTCATGGGACATGGGAATAGTGAACAAAACTATATCTGAAGCTAAAATTTGTGTTTCATAAGGAAGGAAGTTATACATTTATTGTATCAACCTTAATAGACATATCAAGAACATTGAGGACATAGTAACGAAGGATAGAACTACTCTGGATAAATTGATGGACAGTTGTGAGACCTCCTCACTATTTTTATTAGAGATAGACAAAGAGGTGTCCAAAATTTTGGACAAACTGAGTGTACTTGATACAGAAAGAGGGAGAGTTATCGCAAGGTTTGGTTTATTGAAGAGTCTAATCACTCCCAAGCTATCAATTCTTGACGTCCATATCTCTGACATGGAGAAGATAAGACAGGCCCTTATAGCTAATATGCCTACTGACCTAAAGGTAGCAAAGACTTATTCATTTTCACTGAATGGGCTGATTCATGTGAGTCAGATATTGGTGAAGACCTGGATAGAGGAAGTGAAGATCTTGGAAAACTCTTTCTGATATGTATTAAAGATGGTCTAATTTTTGGGTAAGCAGTGGTACAATTTTGGTATATTCTACATTTGTGTTTACCTTTTCCATTGATTTCAAAGGGGGAGAAGAGAAGAAATGAAACATGTATAGATAATTGTATAGAGTAAAGGATATATGTAAAAGATAGACAGAGATATCTTTTGGTATTGACACTTAGTTATTTTTCAGTAAGTGTTTCCATTGATGCCAAAGGGAGATATTGTTGGAAAGTGATGCATATTTGAATGATATGGGACACTTGAGGGTTTTAATTTATGGAAACACATCCGGTATGGTGATCGCTTGGAGTTATTTGCAGTTTTGGAGATACAGATTACAAAATAACTAAGTCTAGTGAATAGAAATACAGAGTATAGAAGTACAGTTTTGGACAGCGAAGATAGTATATGATGAATGATTACATGTGAGCTTAGAGGAAGACATTTTGGGGTATTTATGACCTTCTATTAAGGTCTCTTGATTTTTTTTGTTGATCACAGTGAGTTACAGTATTTTGAAGACATGCGAAGACAGAGTAACAGAGATACTGGGTAGATGAACAGTCACGATGATTAAGGGAGTATGACATGGAATCCAATCATGCTAATTTGGATTGGGATTATGGATAACTTATTCTTTGTTTTTATAAGGTCTCTGACTTTGTATTTACTCTTTGCAAAAGTATTAATTCTATTTTTTAATGTATTAGAGAGTCGACTAGATAATGTAATGTGTGTGTGTGTGTGTGTGTGTGTGAAGAGCTTTTTGTAAAGCGAAGTGTGAAAGTGATGGGATGATATGAAGTAGATGGAATGCATGGATGAATTGTGATGCCAGACATATGTGAGCTACAATAGGAACTATCTAATCATAGTTGATGCTTGTATTGTTCATTCCTAAGATTAATTGTAACATAAATATTTATGATTGTAAGAGAAGTGTTCTCTGTATACCTTTAACAGGGTTTTGTATACCCCTAACAGGGAAATGTGCTAATGTAATATTCAACTCCTAATAGGGCTAGGTCTCCTAATAGGGACACTATACTTTTAGTACATGTTTGTGGGTACCATCCCCGCCAAGGTTTCCTCGACAAAAATTTATGGTGTTATAAGTTATGTGTTATGTGCTTATGTTCTTTTCATTTCAATAATTATATGGTTAAGTTGTAAATTATTAAGTTCATGTTTAAAGTGTTGTAATATTTAGTCACCTCCCTCTTAGTATTACTTAATCCTAACATCCTTTTCAACTCATACTTTGAACACCTTCAACATATAGAATGCGTCTGATTTTTCTTTAATAAAAGTAACCCACATCATCCTAGAGTAATCATCAATAAAAAGCATAAAATACTTATCTCCATTATAGCTTCTTGTTCTCATAGGACCACACAAATCAGTATGTATCAAATCCAAAATACCTCCAGATGAAAAAGACTTACTAGTAAAAATAGAACTAGTTAACTTTCTCAATTGACATTCCTTGCACATGACATTGTCTGGTTTTACTAGTTGTGGTAGACCTCTAACAATATTCATCTTACTGACTTTGACTAGGCTATCAAAGCTAAAATGAAAAAATATCATATGCCATAGCCAACTATCCTCAACTTTTGCAATGAGACAACACTTTACTATAGTATTCAAATGGAATAAGTTACCTTTAGTCTTCATACTGGTAGAAATCAGATCACCAGATCTTCCAAGTATCATGCAAACACTTCCTTTGAACTCTACAAGATAACCTTTGTTATTCAACTATGCTACACTCAACAAGTTATACCCAAGGCCTTCTACCTAGTAAACATCATCACAATTTTTTTAACTATTTAATACAATAGATCCTATTCCCTTAACTAGGGAAGGAGAGTTATTATCAAACCTTACTGCTCCACCATCACAAACTTCCATTTTAGTGAACTTACTCTTATCACCGGTCATATGATGTGTACATCCACTATCAATTACCCAATCACCATCATGATCTATGCTAGAAATCAAATCTTTTTCACCATCTATAGGTGGATCCTCCTTAACAACAACAAAGACAAATTCATCATCTTCATTACCCTTATATTCCTCATCGATAACCCCTTCATCAGCAGTGACAGAGAAAGTCTTCTTACTTTTGTCCTTGAATCTCTTAGGATTATCATTCTTGTCACCATTAGGACACCTAGGAGAAATGTGTCCAATATTGTTACATATGAAGCATTTAAAAGGTGGCTTTCCCTTATACTTATTGGTTCCTCTAGGTAACCTCCTAGCAAAAAATGCTTCCAACTCTTCCTAATTTTTTTCCTCAGACAAGATAGAATCATAATCATTAGAGTGACTAGGCATAGCAGAAGATTCATGACTAAATTTTTTTCCTCTCGTAGTAGGTGAAAGATTCATAGATGCCCTAAATGCAATTTCAATCCTTGCAACACTATTATCATAATTGCAAAGCTCAAAAGCAATCAACTTTTTAATTAATGCATCAAGAGTAACACTACTAGTTCCTAAAGATCTTAACTCCTGAATAGAAGAAACCCTAATGGCATAAAGAGGTTACAAGGTTCTCAATACTTTACTTACCACATCATCATCTTCCATAGTTCCACCATCACTTTTGATATCAACAACCACTACTTTGATTCTCTGACCATACTTCTCAATGTTTTCATCTTCAGCCATCCTCATGTCATCAAATTTTCCTTTCAGGATGACAACCTTATCTTTCTACACATGTGCATCACCAGCATATACTAACTTCAATTTTTCCCATATATCATAAGTGATTTCAAAATATTGAGCATCAACAGACTCTACATCAAATAATGTACTTGAAATGGCTTCCATAATAGTAGTATTCTCTTATAGTTCCTTTAGTTTATCTGCATTGAGAGTACCAATAGGTACAACATATCTATTAACAACATGATTCCAATATTAATTTCCCATACCTTTTTAGAGAAATCTTCATTCTTCTACTCCACACCGAGCAGTTCTCCCTTGTGAACTTAGGACCTTCCTTCCTCATCATTCTTGGATCTTGACCTAAAGTTGTTAAGCTACACCACAAACAAGACCAATGCTCTCATACCAATTTTTAGTCCTAAAGGTCTAAGAATACTAAGAGGGGGGGTGAATTAGTAAACTAAGATATCTGCAAACTTTCACTTTTTTAACTCAAGAAAATATTCACAAGCTCACTAATTGATAAGAAAATAAAAATTAAAAAATAAACACAGCAACCACAATTCATGCAACACATAACATGGATATTTTCACGTGGAAACCTAAATGGTTCTAAACCATAATGGGAATGAAGACCCAAAAATAATTTACTCTTTTGAAGTACATCCTTTTAGAAGCTTAACTCTGTTGGGAGTTTACAAAGATACGGTTAGGTGTCACCTAGTTATGGGATTTTCCTCTAGCCCTGTTAGGAGTAACTCTATTAGGAGATTTAAAACTCAATTTAACGAGCCACCCCATTAATATATTTACAAATAAAACCTATTAGGGTCCACCCATTTAAGGGATTTATAATAGAAAACCTGCTAAGGTCACTTGATCTGGAAATAGAACCTCCTTTTCTTGATCAGATCCTCTAAAACTCATACATTCTCTTCTAAGATTACTCTGGTATAGCCTAGCTTGATCACACCTTTACATCCAAGATCTGCACACACAAATCTTTGATTTCATGATATAAATATCACTGCTCAATCCCTAAGGCGCCCAGTGCCCTAAATCTCACCTAACCCATTTGAAATAATTTTTCAATCTTCACACTTAGAGAGATCATGCCAAAACACACATCCCAATATAATAAACAATTCTACCAAATAGGTCGGCTACAGGATAGACTCTTACAATTTACTTTATCAAGAACATTCAAACATATTTTGACTGACACAGCCTACATCTTGATAAAAACATCTACCTCGATCAAGGTAATGCCAAAGCATCATCGTAAATGAATCAAGATGCGTCATCATGATACCTAGAACTGAATGATTCATTGCAACTCGATCACTAACTGCCAAAAGAAGATCTACCATTGGTAGCACAAAAACACTGACACCTTTCAGTGAAACAACTTCTATAACCACAAAACATGCTCACCGATCATCCAAATTAGTTGCACTCATAATCATGTTCTTAACAGAGTATCAGAAAAAAAATCCTATGATCACACCACCTAACTCATCATATATTTGATAATCCAATCAAATCACTCATTTCCAGTCATAAACTATTCTAGGAGTTGCCCTGTCATACTTCAATCAAGAATAACATACACAAATCATATAAGCAATAGTTGTGATCATACAATTAGCATATAAAGACATTCCCAAGTCTCCCTTAAGGATCGTGACCACTAAAACCACTTGAAACTCGTTGTTCATCCTTCTCACATACTTCGAAACACACTAAAAACACTAGGTCAAAACTTGACATCAATGACACCACAATAACTAACCATCTTGTTGCCCAACTTTTGGTCTACATATATTTCAGACAAAAGTGGATGTTTAATGTGTGGTAGTGATCTTGAAAGCTTCGTGTAAGTCCTAAGTCTAAGTCTAGGTATCCTCTTAGGATAGGAGACCTTTATCAGATTTCCCTAAATTGTCTTCTCTTTTGTGAGCTGGAGGGAATTTGTCTCTGAGATCGTGTTTCATTGGGTAGGTTGAGTTCCCAAATCCAGTAAAGGCCATTTTTTGAAGTATTCTAACATTGGTTTTGTATGCAGTTGAAGTATTTTTCCTTAACATTCCCTTTTGCAGCATTGGCAGAAAACTGGTTCTGAGCTTCTCCTAAGCAGAAAATCACTTACAAAGTGCATTTTCTGCAATTAAGAGACTTTAAAGTATCAGAGGTCAGTGAAAGTTGAAAATGAGAGATTTGGGAATAAGGAAGTTTTGGGCATTCAGATCAAATCTATTTCAAGAAAAAGGAATGATTGAATGAAGAAGAATTCAAGATGCAAGCTTACTGGCAGAATAGTGGAAAATGGCTTCTCCGCTACCCCAATAGGCGGGTTTCGACCCGCGGGGTATGTTTTCCGCCAAACCATTAAAATGGAGGATTTTTTAAGAATAATCAATCTCTTGACTAATCCAAGGTATAAGGAAAGAAAATAAACCAATCACATATCATTTTAGCAACTCAATAAGCTAAAATTCTCCTTCAGTGGATTTTTGAGTAGAGAACACTCCAAAGGCATTTCTCTGCTGAAAGGGAGGCGGAAAAGTGATTTTCCGCTACCTCCAGAAAGTTACCGTTATGGTTACTAAAGTGAAAGGATGTTTCTTAATGGCCCATAGGGGTAAAAGTAATTAATTCAAATTAAAGTCATTTTACTCCATAAAGGACTTCTTCATTAATGTCTTAGTCTTTTCGTTCCTGTGTCGCAGGAAGTTGGTCATTAAACTGTAAGAATTCAAAGTTATAAAATCAGCGAAGTATTCCAAACAGGAGCTACCATCGGTTTGATGAATTGTCCGAATTTGAAATTATTAGCAATATTTGTTCGTTGCTCTTACACTTTTGAGAGATATACTTCATTCCCAAGTCAGAATCAGTTGAAGCATGGCTACTAGATTTACAAGGTTTGATGAGATGAATTGCATCACATCTGATTGGAATAAGATTACATACACCTCCTTAAAGTTCTTCAATATGTAGAACTTTCAGAGTAGATTGAAGGCAGACTAGATACACCATGTCATTGAGAAGTTAAAGGAGAGTGGGTTGGTAGAAGCTATCATTTTTCCTATTTCCATTCAAGCTCTTGAGCTTGTTTGAGAGTGCATAGCTTGATATAATCTAGATACCAAGCAAATCCTCCTGCCCAATGACATGGTACTTCTATCCATTGATTGAGATTCTGCCCAGAACTCCCTGTGCATTATAGAGCAGGCTGAATATTTAGAAATTACATATAGCCAAGTGGTTACTGACTATGGAGCAAAGAAGGCAATGTGGAAGAAGGAAATAATGAATTTGTGGTTTCAAGAGTCGAGGAGGGCCAAAGGCGAGTTTCCCAAAACATTATACAGCACGAATCTGAAGCCGGATATTGTAGACATCTTGGTGCTACACCATAGGATCTGAGGTGAAAGTGACACACTAAACTTTGTTGAGCACCATTTCTTCTTAGTCCAGATGATCTGTTCTCAATACCATTTCATCGATTGGGCTCTTATGGTAAGAAAGAATCTCTCTAGTGCCCTAAGTAGAGCTAAGCTTCAAAATGAGTTTTACATGTCTTCAGTCCTTTTTTATATATTGGCCACAATTCAAATTTGGCCAGGGCTTCCTAGATTAGAAGAGTTCCCAGAAGATGTTAAAAGCTATGAATTTTTCCCTTGTCTAAAATTACATAATTTTTATGGTAAATATCTTAGAGGTAATGATGCATTCAAAATGAGACTGTGCAGGGAGCTACAAGGTTTCCCAGAAAGGAAATTTTCTCCTGAAGCCATGGCTTTTATCAGCCAATTTGGGTGATTTTTCATTCAATTTGTGAATTTCTCATATATTCATCTTGCAGGATTTGATGACTCCCCTTTGAAGTTTCCCAGATATCCTGATGACATGATCATGCTGGTCGAGGTGATGAGGCAAGCACTCCAAGTGAATCTAATTTTTGCTGATGCTAAGAAGGTGTGAGGCCTACCCCAGTCTGATATAATCTTAGCACTATTTCTCATTTATATGTTCTCTCTTAGCACTATTTCTCATTTATATGTTCTCTCTTAGCACTATTTCTCATTTATATTTTCTCATGTTGATACAAATTTTGTTATAGTTGGACTGTTGGGACACATGTAATTACATTCTGGATCTATTGAATTTGTTGCTTGTATACAACACCTGATTATGTAATCGGGGAATCTATTAGATACTTTGTGGGAGTGAAGCATATTTCCATTTAGGACTTAGTTTTTATCCTTTAGTAAAATGGGTTAGTAAATGGATGTTAGATAATATCAGTATGCAGATTTATTAAGAGTTAGTGTATACATGTGGAATAGATGAAAATATCGTTAAGTTCAATGAATCTTTGATGCAAGTGTGAGTGAATGTGTGTTCAACTTAAATTATGTATTCTATTATTTTTATGTGTTGGTTTATTGAAACTACTGATGTGTGCAATGAGTGTGCAGGAAAATTGACCATGGTACTAATCAGGGATTCAGAAATGGACCTATGTGAAAACTGTGATGCTAAGGTCATGTCTATAAAAAGAGACATGGACCTCATTGTATTGTATTTTTATTCATAAAAGTATGGTGTATGATTGTATTTTATTGAGTAGATGTGTAATAAGTCATGCTCGTGAGAATTTGTTGTGTCACTTGACACATGTGTACCTTGTGTGTTGGCATGGATAGTGAATGTGACTAGCATAGGCTTAACTTTACCTAGGAGTTACCTAGTATAGTCCCTATGCTTACCCTAAGGTTTAGGAAGATATGATTGAGATAAGATTGAGTCAAGGAAGATAAGGATGAGCCAAGAGAGATTATATTGAGTCTTGAGAGTTGGAATTCGTGATTTAACCTTGGGTGAAGTTTAGGAGGGTCATTTGGGCTCCTAGAGAGTAACTAGGATAAAAAATAACTACCCCACTTGGTACCTTAGGGGTTAGGGGTCATTTTCAGCCCATCAAGAGTCTTAAAACTCATTTATGACTCCCCTAAAGTCTTCATTTTGAGAAGTGGCGAATTTGAAGAGTTGGAAGACTTTGCTTAAGCCATCCTTTCTTCCCTTGCAAGCATTTAACTCTATTTATGGAGTAGGCAAGTGGGGAGAGTAGATGGATTAGGGTCTCCCCTCTATTTATGACTCCTGATATTTTAGGAAGAATGCCCATATAAGGAAGGCCTTAGAGGGAGTTTTGGGTACACACCCACTCTCTACATTTAGAGACAAATTATTTTGTAGGAATAAGTTTTGGAGAGAAGGAGAAGGATTGGAAGGGAAATCTCTTCACAATCAATTTTGTAATTTCCATAGCTTGGATTTGAGGTTAGTTTCCTTAGAGTAAATATGAATTTATGTTTTTAAGCATGTATATGGCTTGAGCTCCATTAATGGAGTCTTGTATGTGGTTTATGGACTACTCCATGTATGTTTTATTGAGTTCATGTTATTGTTTTCAACTTCATGGGTTTTCATGGAGTTTTTGTGTTAAGTCTTGTATGAAGTTTTGGTTTACTCAATGTATGTTTATTTGAGTTCTTGTTTATTTTGTATTTTATTTGTGCTCATACTTGTTTTGGGAGTCTTCAAGGCACACTCATCCTTGGGAGGACAGAGTACCTTAGAAGGGTGATAGGTTGAGACACCAGGAGTGTAGAGTCTCCAAGTGTGGAGGGATAAACATGGGTATATGGGTGCCCATGATGCCAAGCATGCCTAAGGG
>MU223627.1:1316747-1329777 GCA_018584345.1 Thuja plicata
ATGGCTTGAACCTTGTGAAGGTTGGTTGTTTAAATTCATGTGTGACTTAATTACAGTTTATTATGCTTTGGCTTCTCCTCCTGGGCTAGTACACTATCACCCCACTTTTGGAGAAGGTTTCTTGGAGACCCTCTTCTTGTTAAACCTTGGAAGGGAATTTCTTGATGAACTATTGTTGGTTTCAAAATTGTGAATACTTGTGTTTATGTATGTCTCCCGTTCATTTCTAAATCCCCTAGCTCAGGGGTGGCCTTGCAAAGGCCTAGGCTGGGAGGTGAACCTCCATGGTCAACCAAATATTTCTATGCAGGTTCAGTTTGAAGCTTTTGGAAGGCTTGTATTGGTGTTCTTATGGGAAACCAAATCTTGTGGTCTTGTGATCCATCCTTATAAATGAGCTCTTTTTTAAGCCAAAAATTTTTATTGTGAAGTCTTGTAAAGTTGTTTTGAGTAAGAGGGCTTTGTGTAAAAGTATTCCTTTTTTTTTGTAAGTTGTAAATCAACTATGTTATAGAGAGGTATTTATGTGAATACAAAAGAGAGAGATTTTTATCTATGTTGTTTAAATAATATTGATGGTTAAATAATTTTTCTAATAGAATAAAGTTGATTAGTTCAAGTTCAAAGAAAAGTATATGTTTAATAGATTAAGGTTTACATAAGCCTTATTCCTAATTTATGTTTGTGCTTATTCAATTTAAAGATAGTTTTATGCCATTAATGAGGAGGCAAAGTTATTTACATTAAGGGTGAAATTGTAACTATCTTCTTTAAAAAAAAAAGGCATAGAATACTTGGATTAAGAAAGTTATTATGATAGGTTTTCAATCTATTTAAATTGTAATATTGCAAAAAGGGTTTTATAAGAAAAGTATGACTTCAACTCCTTTAGTTAATTTAACTTATTTTAAAGTATTATAATTTCTTTATTTTATGGTAAGATTCCTTTAATTTTTAGGGCATGACAGAAGGGCTACGATTTCCTGATGACCATTGGAGCGTATAGTTGTGCATCTTGGTCTGAGGCAAAGAATTTTCTGAAGACATTCTCAAAGAGGTTTCAGTTGGAGACATATGATGTCTTGAGGCCACAATATGATCCTGTAAATTATGCCTGAGATTTCTTGCAAATAATTCATTCAATTCATCATGTTGATGATATTGAAGACTACTGGGCTAACTGCAAAGATGACTTAGAGAGTAGAGAAAGTTTCTATGCCAGGTTAACTATTGAACAAATCAAAAGGTTCAAAGTTAACATTTCTATCAAGGGATTAGAAGATGATGGCCAGCACATGTATGACAATACATATTTGGAGAATATTAAGCCCCTTCTTATAATCTCCAAACTCATGCTAGGTCAATCTATTATTGACTTGCATACCTTGATGGGTGGAATCTATAAAATAATAGAGAAGTGGGTTGAATGGACTGCAGGCAAAAGGAAGAGGTCAGAAAGGAAGCCTCCTTCTCAGTGAACCCCAAAAAAAGATACTTCAAGCACTGTAGAAACTTCTTCAATAATGATCCCAACTATGGCTAAAGGATCAACCCAGCTAGTGGGCAGAGGCGATGAACCTCTTGAGAAAGAAATCCCACTAGAGAAGACTTGTGGAGAGGGCCCACTTCTAGACATCAAGTCGACGGAAGAAGCAATTTCTACAGACCTGGTCAAGCCTGTAGAAGATCCCACTAAAGGTGTAGGACCTAAGCAATTAGTTAAGGCTAGTACTATGGTTACACAAGTCAACACTTCAACCCAAGATACTCCAAGGCAAGGATCCCCTGTTGTAGTAGAGGTGGGTGAAGATAGCTCCAAAACCTCAGCCACAGAATCGGATGAGAGGGTTGAGAAGTAACAAGAAGCTTCTCAAGTTATTAGCTTAGTTTCCTCTTCTCCAATATCAGTGAATCCATTTGCTTCCAGGCCTAAAGCTACTCCTCCGGTCATTAGGAATTTTTTCATAGAAGAATTAGTTTCTACTTCCAAAGTTACCAGTGTTGAATCCTGGATAGAGCATACTCTAGAACATAAAAGGAAGAGAGCAGAGCAAGGGAATTCTAGCAAAGCTACTCTCTCATGGGCCTTGCAACCCAACACCACTCTGGGGAAAGTAAATAAGGTGAAGACAATTTCTACACTAGGTCGAGATCCTCAAACAAGACATTTCACTATGGAGGTGGCCAAGCCTACAAAGGAGGGTAGATTCGAAGATATTACTACCTCCAATTTTTAGTTGTAGTCATTTGACATGGGGCTTGCTTGACATGACACCAAGGTAGATTGGTGGAAATCCACCAATGTGGTAATAGAAGAAGAGCTTGAGGAGATCAATACTACTAAAGTTCAACTTAAAGAAGAAGTAGTTGAGCTAACTAACTTCATTAGACAACTCATCACTTCGATAGTGAGTGTTCCCGGTACCCAGACCACTTTTGATCCTAGTGTTGTGAAGAACCAAGCCATCATAGACAAGTTGCAAGAGGACAAACACTTCAGATAGATTGGAAAGAGGTGGATCGAGAGGCTCAAATATGAGGGACTAGTAGTTGTCGAGCAACTAGGTAATGCTCTCCTAAGGCTGGAAACAGAAAGGAATAATATTGAAAAGAATTTGCAGACTCTCACATCAGAGAGAGTGAGATGTCAAGATTGCATAGTAATGTTGCACGTGGTGGTCAAATTGAAGACCAAGGAGGCATTAAAGGCCATGATCTTATAGAAAGGAGATGAGCCTTTGTTCGAATGGCTTCAAAGCTTGGAATTTAAAATCGAGATGATCATCCAAGCTAAAACAGGGTTGCAGCAGACAGATAACAAGATCAAGGAAGAGAAGAACAAAGATTTTAAACTCCTTCAAGGTCTACACATGGAATCACCAACAAGTGGTCAGGGAAAAGAAATGATCAGATTGGCTAACATGCATAAATCATTTTCTGATTATGTGCATAAGCTGGCAGAACTGTCTTCCACCCATTTGGACAAGATGCCAAAACTCCAACAGTTGAGTGGATGCATTTTTAAAGCCATGGAAGAGCTAAAGGATCGGACAGATGCGATCAAGATCCTGGCCAAAGAACATTCCAGATGGCTCATCAGATACACTAATGTCCATATCAATAGGCATGAAGAGCTCATCCCAATCATTACAGTTGTCACTACCTATAGGGATAAATTAGACAAGGGGAAGTAGACTGAAGCTTAGATAGATTCCCTCTTGTGCTAAATTTTGATAGTATTGTAATGGATAAACTTTTGTTTATCATTTCTGGTTAGGGAAGATGAACCATTTTGGTTCCCCCTTTTTGTAACGATCCAACTCTGGAACACTATATGTATTATTTCCAAAATCAATACAAGGGTCAGCTAAATTTTGGTGTGAAAGATAGCATTTTGCTGAGTCAAATTTGTATGTCTGAATGCCATTTCTTGAACTGCCCCACTACATTGCATTTATCTATCTATTAAATTTGAGTGTTTCTTTGGAATTAGATTTACATTTCATGGTTGAACCAGAATTCTATATTATGATTTGATACAGTTAATTATGGGGAAATTTGGTGTTATTCTAAGTCTGGGAGATGTCCCTGTGAAATAGATTGATTCATTGTCACTTTATCATTAATCTTTAAGTCTTGCATTTGTATTTTCATTATTGGTTATTGCATTACTAGTTTTAAGAAGTCATATGATTGATGAAGTCTTGAAATTGGCTAAAGTTAGAATTGAATTTATCCTGCCTGAGCTATTTCATGTCTAGGTTTAGCTTGGTTTACCTCTTCTATTCTCGAGTCAAGAACACACCCCTGTTAGAATAGGAAGGATCAATATTCATTGAATATCATTTACTTAAGGGAGATGTACCTTTAAATTCATAGGGAAATTAGTTTTTTAGTCACGATTTCCCAACTGTTGTATTCAATTGTTCTTAAATATTCGGGTAGTCTAGAGTTAAAGCAAAAAAGAACAATCTGTTTACCAACAAATTTTTGGCAACTCTCCTGGGGAGACAAAAAGACATTATACCAGAAGCATATCATGAGGAAAGATGGTGCTTCCCCATGAAAACATAATTCCTATTCTCCAACCGAGTCTTGGTTTCCAAGATGATCAAGAGGATCTCATTTCCTCGTTGAATACTTTTGTTTGGAAATACAGAAGAAACACTGAGCACTATAGAAATGCTAGTCAAGTGCTACAGCACGAAGAAGCTACGATAGAAGAACTTGAATAATCCATCTAAAGGATAAATCTGAGAAGGGCATGATGCCAAGCAGAGTGTGAAGCCAGATTAGAAGACTAGTTGGAGCCCTGGAGCCCAAGAGGTTTCTTTGGAGTGCAAAGAAAGGTGGTATGGACCCAGTTTTTGAGAGACTTACAAACCTTGATTTTTCTCTACTTGAAGTACCCCATCAAAAGAATAGAAATACTAAGAAAAAAAGCAGACCTTCTTCACCTCCCAAACAATCAACCCTTTTGTCTACCACTTGTCAAGTGTTAACTTTGCACGGAGTAGTTTCTCCTCCTATCTTCAATCTAACACCCTATCTACCTCCAGTAGTTATGGAGCTTCCTTGGGCCGCTGCACTTGGACTAGTGCAATTGGCAGCATATAATCCCCTCCCTTCAGGTTCAAGAAATAATTTCCCCAAATTCTTAGGAGATGGGAAAGTATCTACAGATGAACACATTGTTGCATTCTTTACTTCAATTAATATCTTAGCAGTGTGAGAAGAAGATGTGGCTGTCAGATTATTCATTGAAACCCTTGTTGAAGGTGTTTCTGATTGGTTCCATCACTTGCCTAATTCTTCTATCACAGATTGGGCTTCTATGAGAGCTGCTTTTGAAAGAAGATTTAAAACTGCTGAAGATGAACATGCTTTACTAAAATAGTTGACTTCTATCAAGAAGGAGCCTTCAATCAGTATGAGGTATTTTGTGGCCAAATTTAAAAAGCTTGTAAATTGTATCCCAACAGCCGACAGGCCTACTACAGGGAATTTCAAAAAAAAAATTCATAAGTGCTATGCCTCCTGACATCAGTTATGATTTGAGAAGAACAAATCCAACCACTTTGGACCTTTCCCAAAGGATTGTGGTAGAGTTAGAAGACCACATGATATCGGTGGGAAAATGGAAAAGAGAAATACAATCCAAAGCTGGTACTAGTAGCACCACATCATCAGATGAGATGATTGTAGAATTATCCAATGAATTCATCGCCTTCAAGAGGCAGCTTCCTATATTTAATAATCCCTATCAGTGAAACTTTCAAGAGTAGCCTAGAATAAAAAATGAAGGGAGGAATGCCAATGGAAAGACATTACAATTGACTGTACCACCAAAAAGGTTAGCTATAGAAGCTCCTCCAAAAAGGGGAAACATGTGTGCCTCCCACTTAACTACAGATCATGATAGATAAAGTTGTCCCGATGTAGCTCGTGCTTGGAAAATGCATCAAACTGACAAATGGAATGCTAGAGTGTTTGGAGCTGAACCAGATTCATACTCACATGGTGACTCTAAAAACTTATATTCAGAGTATGAATCAGATTCAGAACAGGGAGCAACATGTTATGCTACAATAGACAGGACCTCCTATATAGTCTTAACCCGGAGTCAGAAGGATAAAGGCCCTGCTTCAGCACCTCCACCTAAAAATAATGAGACATCTACCTCCCATTCTAAAGAGTCCAATCAAGGAGTAAGGATTCTACAACTATGTAAGGAGAAAAACTCTTTTGACATTATTCAATTTTATAGAGATTCCAGAATTCAGATTCCCCCCACAAACTATCTTAAATCTAATCCTGTAGAACTACAAAAGCTAGTAGATTACTGTAAAGAGGGGAATCAGAATGTAAATCAAAATGCCATGACTACCATAGAAAATGATTTTGTATTTGTAGACCCAATTGAGAAAGGTGAGCCATCTATGTTGGCTACTTTCCCAGGCCAAAATCCTGACCCATTCTATGTGTCATTGTATATTAATGGTTGAAAGTTAAGTAATTGCATAATAGACTCTAGAGCCTCAGAAAATGTAATGCCATCGACTGTAGCTAAATCCTTGGGACTTACCCTCACTAAATCATGTGGTAGGTGTTACTCTATGGATTCCAAAAAAGTACCCCTGGTTGGGAAAATCAAAGATGCCCAAGTGGCTCTAGCAGCACATCCTAAAAAATAAAATATTGTTAACAATATTTGTTGTTGATATACCCGCTAGTTATGGTTTGTTGCTAAGAAGGAATTTTTTGCAGAGACCTGGGAGGAAAAATAAAGCTAGATTAGTCTCAAGCTTTAATCCTAGTAGGTAACAAAAATATAAAGCTGGTCCCGGAAGAGAAATCTAAGTTTACAGTGCTGAAATCGAATGACCCTAAAGCCCAAATTCTGTATTAGGATTAGGATTTGGAAATTATGTGTTGTTTACAGATCATCATGATAAGGAAATTGAACTCAAGGAAGAAGAAGATCAGTTTTCCACTGAGGAAACACCATCAGAAATGTGGACCCTTGAATTTGATGGTAGTTACGCATCGTCAGGGTCTGGTCCAGGCATGGTCTTAATATCACTAGATGGAGTATGTGAGCCCATGGCTTATAATTTAGAGTTCAAGAACACCAACAATACTGTCGAGTATGAAGCCTTGCTGCTAGGAATTATTGCTACAAAAGAGAAAGGTGTGAAAATCTTGAGAGCTTGAGGTGACGTGGAGTTAATCGTGCGCCAAGTCAAGAATCAATACTCTATAAAAATCACAGATTAAAAAACTACAGGAATAGAGTATGGGATGAAATAGAAGCATTGGATGCATTCTTTATTGAATTTGTACCAAGAGAATTGAATTCCAAGGTACAATCTTTAGCAGTGTCAGCCTCATTACTCCTCCCTCACCCAAAGTTCAAGGATAAGAAGTACCAAGTAGAGGTTGTGTATCAACCATCTGTGCCTAATAATGAAGAATATTGGCAAGTGTTTGAAGATGACAAGAACCTCCTCCTCTTTTTGGAGAGCGGTGGCAACTTCCATAAAGATGCTCCCGGTGATCATAAGGAAAACTATCATGGAAAACAGAAGGACAAATTAGAGGTCATCTAGTTGCAAGGAAATATCATCTCTCTCCACTTAGTTACACTTGAAAAACTCTTAAACAGACATGATACTTTTGTTAATAATAAGAGAATTGAAAGAGGTCCTACCACTGGTGAGTATGAAGGAATTAATATCAGAAGTGAAAAGGACCCCAAGATGAGCAATATCAAAAAATGTTGCACTGAAGAAGAAAGGGAAGAAGCCAGGAAACTCTTCCTAGAATACCAAGATGTTTTCACCTGGAGTTATGAAGTTCTAAAAAGCTTTATGAATGGTAAATTCAAACACCAGATTCCCTTAAAAACTAAGGTTGTCCCATTCAGGCATAAATAAAGGAATTACAATCCCAAAGTTGCTGATGCAATATTTAGGGAAGTGGATAAAATGCTTAAAGCAAGGATTATCTACCCTATCCATCACTCTACCTGGGTGGCGAATATAGTACTTGTGAGGAAAAAGAACAGAGAAATAAGGATCTATGTAGACTTCAGAAATCTTAACCAATCTTCTCTGAAAGACAATTACGCCCTCCCCAACATGGATCACTTATTATAGACCGTGGTCGAAGCTGAGATGATGTCTATGTTAGACAGTTTCTTAGGGTACAATCAGATAGAAGTAGAGAAAGTAGACCAGCATAAAATGGCTTTCACGACTCCATGTAGCACTTTCGCATACCACAGAATGCCATTTGGGTTGATCAATATTGGAGCTACCTTTCAGAGAGGTATGGATCTTTCTTTCAGTGATATGAAGAGCAAAATAATTGGTATGTATCTGGATGATCTTATTGTGTTTTTCATAAAAAGAGTAGATCATATAAATGATTTGAGGAGAGTATTGCAAAGGTGTAGAGAGGTTGGGATTTCACTGAATCCCAAAAAGTTAGTTTTCTGTGTGACTGAAGGGAAATTTCTAGGTCACATTGTTTCCCAGGAAAGCATAAGAATTGATCTAGAAAGGGTGAGAGCAATCCAGAAATTGAGCTTCCCTATGAACAAAACTGGAGTGAAATCATTTTTTGGTCAAGTAAACTTTCTCAGGAGGTTCATTCCAAATTTTTCTGAGATTACCAAATGCATAGTGGACATGATGAAAGGGAATGTAAATTTCAAGTGGAATGACTCTGGTAAACAAGATTTCAAAAGCATCAAGAATGTCATAGCCAATGCCCTGGTGTTATGTCATCCAGATTACAAGAAGGATTTCATAATTTATTATTATTCTTCTGAACACACTCTATCAGCCATCCTCATGCAAGAGAATGAGGAAGGAGTTCAAGCTCCTATTTCTTTTATGAGCACACCTCTAAAAAACCATGAGTTGAGATACTCTCGGAATGAAAAACATGCTTTCACAGTAGTAAAAGCTTAAAATAATTTCAGATTCTAGATTTTACACTCTCACTCTCTTGTATATGTGCCTGACATTGCAGTAAAAAGCATATTGACTCAGCAGGATGTGGAATGTAATAACAAAGGAGCATGGGTGGCTAAGACTCAGGAATATGACATAGAAATCAATCCCACTAAGTTGGTGAGAGGAAATGCACTATGCAAAGCAATGGCGGAAAACCAAGTGGATGAAGACCCTGAAAATATTAGTCCTAGCAATAAGTATGTAAGATCCATGGTTAGAAAATATTATTCATTTCTTGACATATGGTGAATGTCTTGAAGGACTGACTTCAAAGAAACGAAGAGATCTAAAACTGAAAGCTTCTAAATATATAATTTGGGAAGATAGATTGTATAAGAGATCTCTAAATGGAACTTTCCTCCGGTGCGTTGACAAACAACAGCAAGGGAAGTTGTTAAGGGTGTTTCACGATGAAGCTTTTGGTGGACATTTCTCCTCGTCAGCTACTGCATTAAAGATATTGAGACAATGTTATTACTGGTCGGGAATGTTTAGAGATGCATATCATTGGGTAGTGAGATGTGAGAAATGTAAAATTTTTACTGGAAAACCATAGCTAGCAGCACTACCCCTTAGACTAGTGATAATCAAAGGTCCTTTTAAATAGTGGGGTCTTGATTTTATTGGTCTTATAAATCCCACATCTAGCACATGCCATACCTACATAATCACTGTGACTGACTACTTCATGAAATCGGTGGAGGTGAAAGAAACCAAGAAAACTACTTCAGAGGTAGTATCTGAATTCATCAAAAAGAACATCCTGGTAAGGTTTGGTGTACCTATTAAGTTATTTATGGATAATTCCGCATACTTTTCTTCTTAGGAAATCACTGAATTTTCTTTTGAATATGGCATTATGATCAGTCACTCATCTGAATATTTCCCTCAAGGAAATGGTCAAGCTGAGTCCAGTAACAAAAATTTGGTGAGCATCATGAAAAAGCTTCTAGCAGACAACTAGAGAACTTGGCACAAGAAAATCTACGAAGCCCTCTGGGTAGACAAAGTCACTCCTAAAAGAGCCATTGGTGTATCTACTTTTGAAATTGTCTATGGGATCGAAGCCAGTCTTCCATTGTCATTGGAACTGGCAACTTGTAAACTAGAATAGCAATAGAAGATGGTATATATGAAGATGGTTTGGAAAAGAGGATTCTTTACTTGAACAAAATTGAAGAGGAAAGGGAGAAAATGGTAGATCATATCACACGACATCAAATGCATGTGAAGAAATTGTTTGATAAAAAGAGCAGACCTTGGAAATTAATGGAGGGAGATACGGTGTTGTTAGGTATGCATGCAAAATTTGAAACATTGTGGAAAGGACCCTTTAAGATCCATCAAGCATTCGAGAGGAATTATTTTAAATTGACCTATCCAGATGTTGAGGCACTACCCCTGACATATAATGGTCATGGCTTGAAGTTGTATCAGACCTAAACTTAAAATAGGTAACCCCTGTATTGTACAATAGTTACGTTTAGTTCCTGCTTTTGTTTTCTTTAGCTAGGTTTCCTTTCTGCTTTCCTTTCCATGTCTTACTTTAGTTTTGTTGTGAGCCTCCTTTTTTTGAGCTTTGCAAAACTAGATACTTGAGTTCCTTGCTTGGACATGTGAATGTCCAAGTCCCCAGACAGAGCCAGTTGTTGCCCACTTTTGGTCTACATATATTTTAGACAAAAGTGGATGTTTAATGTGCAGTAGTAATCTTGAAAGCTTCGTGTAAGTCCTAATTCTAATTCTATCTATCCTCTTAGGATAGGAAGCCTTTATGGAATTTCCCTAAATTTCCTTCTCTTTTGTGATCCAGAGGGAATTTGTCTCTGAGATCATGTTTCATTGGGTAGGTTGAGTTCCGAAATCTGGTAAAGGCCATGTTTCGAAGGATTCTGACATTGGTTTTGTATGCAGTTGAAGTATTTTGCCTTAACATTCTCTTTTGTAGCATTGGAAGAAAATTGGTTTTGAGCTTCTCCTTGGCAGAAAATCACTTACAGAGTGTGTTTTCCACAATTAACAGACTTTAAAGTATCAGAGGTCAGTGAAAGTTGCAAATGAGATATTTGGGAATAAGGAAGTTTTGGGCATTTAGATAAAATCTATTTCAAGAAAAAGGAATGATTGAACAAGGAAGAATTCAAGATGCAATCTTACTGGCAGAAAAGCATAAAATGGCTTTTTCGCTGCTCCAACAGGCGGATTTCAACCTACGGGGTATGTTTTCTGCCAAACCATTAAAATGGAGGATTTTTGAAGAATAATAGATCTCTTGAGTAATACAAGGTATAAGGAAAGAAAATAAACCAATCACATATCATTTTAGCATCTCAATAAGCTAAAATTATCCTTCAATGGATTTTTGAGTAGAGAACACTCCAAAGGAATTTCTCTGTTGAAAGGGAGGGGGAAAAGTGATTTTCGCTACCTCCAAAAATTTACCGTTACGGTTACTAAAGTGAAAGAATGTTTCTTAACGGCCCGTAGGGGTAAAAGTAATTAATTCAAATAAATCCATTTTACTCCATAACGGACTTCTTCATTAATGTCTTATTCTTTTCATTCGTGTGGCGCGGGAAGTTGGTAGTTAAATGGTAAGAATTCAAAGTTATAAAATTAGAAAAGTATTCCAAACAGGAGTTACCATATGTTTGACGAATTTTCCGAATTTGAAATTCTTAGCAATAGTTGTTCATTGCTCTTGCACTTTTGAGAGATATACTTCATTCCCAAGTTAGAATCAAGTGAAGCGTGGCTACTAGATTTATGAGGTTTGATGGGATGAATGGCATCGCATCTGATCAGCATAAGATTACAGACACCTCCTTAAAGTTCTTTGATATGCAAAACTTTCAGATCAAATTGAAGCCAGACCAGATACACCCTGTCACTGAGAAGTTCAAGGAGAGCAGGTTGGTAGAAGCTACCAGTTTTCCTATTTCCATTCAAGCTCCTGAGCTTGTTCAAGAGTGCATACCTCGATATAATCCAGATACCAAGAAAATCCTCCTGCCCAACGACACGGAGCTTCTATCCATTGATTGAGATTCTATCCAGAACTCCCTGCGCATACTAG
Source organism: Thuja plicata (assembly GCA_018584345.1). Lineage (NCBI taxonomy): Eukaryota > Viridiplantae > Streptophyta > Pinopsida > Cupressales > Cupressaceae > Thuja > Thuja plicata. Next base: position 1,328,346 of record MU223627.1, read on the forward strand.
AGCAAGCTGAATATTCAGAAATGACATATAGTCGGGCAGTTACCAAATATGGAGCAAAGAAGGCAGTGTGGAAGAAGGAAATAATGAATTTGTGGTTTCAAGAGCCCAGGAGTGCCAAAGGAAAGTTTCCCAAAACATTATACGGAACGAATCTGAAGCCGGAGATTGTAGATATCTTGGTGCTTCTCCATAGGATCCGAGGTGAGAGTGACGCACTAAACTTCGTTGAACACCATTTCTTCTTAGTCCAGGTGATCTATTCTCAACACCATTTCATCGATTGGGCTCTTATGGTAAGTGAGAATCTCTCTAGTGCCCTAAGTAGAGCTAAGCTTCAGAATGAGTTCTACGTGTCTTCACTCCTTTTATATATATTGGCCACAATTCAAATTTGGCCATGGTTTCCTATATTAGAAAATTTCCCAAAAGATGTTAAAAGCTATGGATTTTTCCCCTGTCTACAATTAAATAATATTTATGTTGAATATCTCAGAGTTAATGACGCGTTCACAATTAGACTGTGTAGGGAGCTACAAGGTTGCCCAGAAAGGAGATTTTCTCCTAAAGCCATGGCTTTTATCAACCAATTTGGGTGCTTTTTCATTCACTTTGCAGATTTCTCATATATTTGTCTTGCAGGATTTGATGAATTCCCTTTGAAGTTGCCCAGATATCTTGATGATATGATCATGTTGGTCGAGGTGATGAGGCAGGTGCTCCAACTCAATCTGATCTATGCTGATGCTAAGAAGAAGGGCTACAATTTTTTTATGACCATTGGAGCATACAATTGTGCATCCCGGTCTGAGGCAAAGAATGTTCTAAAGATGTTCTCAAAGAGGTTTCATTTGGAGACATATGATGTCTTGAGGCCGCAGTATGATCCTATAAATTATGCTCAAGATTTCTTGCAAATGAGTCATGCAATTCATCATGTTGATGATATTGAAGACTACTTGGCTAACTGCAAAGATGAATTTGAGAGTAGAGAAAGGTTTTATGCCAAGTTAACTATTGAACAAATCAAAAGGTTCAAAGTTAAAATTGTTGTGGAGGGATTAGAAGATGATGGGCAGCACATGTATGAGGGTGGTTCCACAATAGTGTGTCCCACTTTTTTGAACATCCTACTTTTTGCTGAAATTGCACATTTTTAAGAAACTATGATGATTTAAGCCTTGAGAGGTCCCATTTGAAGGAGTAAATTCAAAATGGATAGATAAAAGCCTCTTGGATCAAAATCCCTTTGGTATAATCCCTCTACTTCTCACTTACACCTATAATTGAGTCTCCTTTGAACCCATCAAAATGCTGACAAAAAATTGCTTTGACATTAACTTTTTGTGGGATCAAATAAATTCATTTGAAAAACCCAAATATAGGATGATAGTACTCTGAGAAAGCTTTCCAATGATTATGAGATATATATATA
>MU223627.1:1329884-1355293 GCA_018584345.1 Thuja plicata
ATTAGGGGAAAAAAATTATTAAAAATATCTAGGAAATAGGTATTTATGTTACCTTTCTATCAAAAAAAGAATAAATGAATTTCGATATATAGAGATAGAGTTAGAGCGATCAAAGTGAACCTATGTCTAAATTTAAATTAATGTCACTTCATAACTCAATAAACTATTAAATATTCAACCAAATTGAATGAAACCAAATGGATTCCCTAGATATTTGTGTTGTAAACCTAAATTCAAAATAATTATGTTCTTATCAGTTTTAAAAAAAATGTTATGTTGATCAAAGTGAGTGTCACTCTTGAAAAATCCTGATTTTTTACAAAAATAATTTTTGAAGGAGAAGGAAAAATGGATACAAATAAATTCCAAATTTTTTAAAAAAAATATATTTATAAACTAGAAACAAAATTCTAAAAGTCACTATTTTACATCATCTTCAAATTCTTAATGGTTTTACGACAATAGATGTCCGAAAGCAAAGTTTTTTTTCAGAATGTTCATTTCAGTGTCAAAGTTGGCCAAAAAGTGGGACACAATTTTGTGAGATCACCCATGAAAATACATATTTGGAGAAGATTAAGCCCCTTCCTATAAGCTCTAAACCCATGCTAGGTCAAGTTATTAATGACTTGTACACCTTGATGGGTAGAATCTACAAAAGAACAGAGCAGTGGGTCGAATGGACTGCAGGTAAAAGGAAGAGGTCGGAAAGGAAGCCTCCTTCTCAGCAAACACTGGCAAAAGATACTTCAAGCACTACAGCAACTTCTTCAGTAATGATCCCAACTATCGCTAAAGGATCAGCCTAGCCAGCGGGCGGAGGCGATGAACCTCCCGAGAAATAAATCCCACTAGAGAAGACTTGTGGAGAGGGCCCGCTTCCAAACATCGGGTCGACAGAAGAAACAGTTTCTACAGACCTAGCCAAGCCTACAGAAGAGCCCACTAAAGGTGCAGGACCTAATCAATCAGTTAAGGCTAGTATTGTAGTTACACAAGTCAACACTTCAACCCAAGATACTACAAGGCGAAGATCCCATGTTGTAGTAGAGCTGGGTGAAGATAGCTCCAATACCTCAGCCACAAAATCAGATGAGAGGGTTGAGAAGCAACAAGAAGATGATCAAGTCATTAGATTAGTTTCCTCTTCTCCAACATAGTGAATCCATTTGCTTCCAGGCCTAAAGCTACTCCTCCGGTCATTAGGAAGTTTTTCATAGAAGAATTGGTTTCTACTTCCAAAGTTACCAGTGTTGAATCCTGGATAGAGCATACTCTAGAACGTAAAAGGAAGAGAGCGGAGGAAGGGACTTCCAGCAAAGATACTCTCTCATGGGCCTTGCAACCCAGCACCACTATGGGGAAAGTAAAGAAGGTGAAGACAATGTCTACACTGGGTCAACATCTTCAAATAGGACATTTCGCTATGGAGGTGACCAAGCCTACAAAGGAGGGTAGATTCAAAGATATGACTGCCTTCAATTTTCAGTTGCAGCCATTTGACATGGGGCTTTCTCAGCATGAAACCAAGGTAGATTGGTGGAAATCCACCAATGTGGTAATAGAAGAAGAGTTTGAGGAGCTCAAGACTGCTAAAGTTCAACTTAAAGTAGAAGTAGTTGAGCTAACTAACTTCATCAGACAACTCATCACTTGGATAGCGAGTGTTCCCGGTACCCAAACCACTTTTGATCCCAGTGCTGCGGAGAACTAAGTCATCATAGCCAAGTTGCAAGAGGATAGACACTTCAAAAATATTGGCAAGAGGTGGACCGAGAGGCTTGAATCTGAGGGACTGGTAGTTTTCAAGAAACTGGGTAACGCTCTCCTAAGGCTGGAAACAGAAAGGAATAATATTGAAAAGAATTTGCAGACTCTCGCATCAGAGAGAGTGAGATGTCAAGAATGCATAGTAATGTTTCACGTGGTGGTCAAAATGAAGACCAAGGAGGAATTAAGGCCAAGATCTTACAGAAAGGAGATGAGCCTTTGATCAAATGGCTTCAAAGCCTGGAATTTAAAATTGAGATGATCATCCAAGCTGAAATGGGGTTGCAGCAGATAGATGTCAAGATCAAGGAGGAGAAGAACAAAGATTTTAAACTCCTTCAAGGTCTGCACAAGGAATCACAAACAAGTGATCAGGGAAAATAAATGATCGGATTGGCTAACATGTAAAAATCATTTTTTGATTATGTGCATAAGCTAGCAGAATAGTCTTCCACCCATTTCGACAAGGTGCCAAAACTCCAGCAGTTGAGCGGATGCATTTTTAAATCCATGGAAGAGCTAAAGGATTGGATAGATGCGATTAAGAGCCTGGCCAAAGAACATTCTAGATGGCTCATCAGATACACTAATGTCCATATCAATAGGCATGAAGAGCTCATCCCGATCATTATAGTTGTCACTGCCTATAGGGATAAATTAAACAAGGGGAAGTAGACCAAAGCTTAGATAGATTCCCTCTTGTGCTAAATTTTGATAGTATTGTAATGGATAAAATTTTGTTTATCATTTCTGGTTAGGGAAGTTGAACCATTTTGATTCCCCCTTTTTGTAATGGTCCAACTCTAGAACCCTATATGTATTATTTCCAAAATCAATACAAGGGTCGGCTAAATTTTGGTGTGAAAGATAGCATTTTACTAAGTCAAATTTATATGTCTGAATGTCATTTCTTGAGCTACTCCACTGCATTGCATTTATCTATCTATTAAATTCGTGTGTTTCTTTGGAATTAGATTTACAGTTCATGGTTGAACCAGAATTCTATATTATGATTTGATACAGTTAATTAAGGGGAAATCTCATGTTATTCTAAGTCTGGGAGATGTCCCTGTGAAATAGATTGATTCATTGTCACTTTATCATTAGTCTTTAGGTATTTCATTTTCATTTGCATTTTCATTATCAGTGATTGTATTACTAGTTTTAAGAAGTCATATGATTGATGAAGTCTTGAAATTGGCTAAATTTAGAATTTAATTTATCCTGCCTGAGCTATTTCCTGTCTAGGTTTAGCTTGGTTTATGTCTTCTGTTATCGGGTCAAGAACACACCCCTGTTAGAATAGGAAGGATCAATATTCATTGAAGATCATTTACTTAAGGGATTTGTACCTTTAAATTTAGAGGGAAATTAGTTTTTTAGTCATGATTTCTCAACCGTTGTATGCAATTGTTCTTAAATATTTGGGTATTCTAGAGTTAAAGAAAAAAAGAACAACCTGTTTACCAACACATCTCAACATCAAATCTATATCATCACATCATTAGTTGTGCCACCAAAAAGATAGTGCGTTGTAACTATATAGAACCCTATAAGGTGTCATCTTAATGGATATGTGGTGTGAGGTATTACAATAGTATTCTCTCAAGTTAAACCATTTGATCCATGTGATTGACTGATATAAAACATAATTTGTCAAATATTCATTGATCCACTTATATACTATCTATCTCTGTCCATCTCTTTAGGGATAGTAGTTTGTACTATGTGTGAGATATGTACTTTGTAAATGAAATAATTTATGCCAAAGAGAGGTAATAAATTTGTTATGATTTTCATTGACAATGCCATGTAGTCTGTATATCTCCTTGAAGAATACATATGTAATTTGAGGTGCCTTGAAATATAAAGCAATAGCAATAAAATGTGCACTCTTTTTTAATCTATCAACTATAGCATAATTAGGTCTAATCTTTTCACTTTAGGTAAACTTGTGATGAATCCCAAGGACAAGCTCTCCCATTTCTACTCAAGAATTGTAGCGGTTGAAGTGAGCTTGGTAGAAAAATATGGTCTCCATTATTGGGTTGGAAAGTCATGCATTTTGTAATATTCTTATGGACATCCTCCTTCAATCCCCTCCATTAAACTTATCACAAATTTTCTTTTATATATTATAGTACCCTTGATTCCCTACTATTGGAGTGTCATGTAAGGCTCCCAAATATTCTCCTTGATCTTAAAGTCAGACACCAAAAAAATCTTCTTTTGTAGATGATTAGGTCCTCCCTCACAACATAATTTTCAACCTTCACAACCTCATCAATGATACTAACAATAAATTTATCCTTAACATTCTCAATAATAATAAAATTCCTCCAATCAACAGAAAGAGTAGATAACAAGCATAAAGTAGGTCTCCTAAAAAGTGCATCAATTGTTGCATTCCTCTTTCCCTTCATGTACTCTATTTTAAAATCATAATCTTTCACTTTTCTTATTGATTTTTTTTGGCAATAGTTCTAATTTCTTTGATGCAAGAACTTCAAACTATAATGATTAGTATTCATAGCAAATTTACATAAAAATAAAAATGTTTTAACTTCTCTTGTGCATGTATGACCAAATTCTTCTTATCATAAATGGAATATCTCATCTCTAAACTACTTACTTTATTTCTCTCAAAATGTATTAGATGCCCTCTTTGACTTAAGATAGCTCGAATGCCTTCTCCAAAAGAATCACATTCAACAATAAAATGTAATGAAAAATAAATAATTACAAGAACAAGGCATGAACTTGTTACATCTTTCAACTTGTTAAAAGTCTTTTGAGCATCTTCGAACAATCCAAAAGCTAATTTTTTTGTCAAAGAAATTAAAAAGAACAACCAGTCAAAATCCTAGACAAATCTCCTATGATAACAAAATAATACACGAACTCTTTTAACCGAGTTAGATCAATAGGTAGAGGTCAATCAAGGATCACCTAAATATTATCTTGATCTACCTAAACACCCTTGGAACAAATGACATGACTCAGATAAAAAATATAAGACAATCCAAATTCACATTTGTACAAATTAGCATAGAAGAATTGCTGCTCCAAAATGTTCATAACAATGTCTAGGTTTTCTAAGTGTTCCTTCCAAGCCTTGTTGTAGATCAATATGATATCAAAGAAAATTGGAACAAGTTTTCTAAGTTTCTTATTAAATACCTAATTCGTAAATGATTTGAATGTAGCTCAGGCATTAATGAGTCTGAAAGGAATGACCAAATACTCGCTTCAATGGTATATCAATCATTTATGCTACTTTATATTGTATCAATGATGCTTGTGTAAAACCCAAACAACAGTACAGATAGAGGTATGTGTTAACACAAAAGTTTGCACCCTTTCCTAGATGGTGATTAGTGACCTAGACAACCTCTTGAAACATTGAAACAACCTCCAAGTGTGGGACTTGACAAGCGAGGTTGAGTCTCCAGAGAAGGTCGGCTTCCTTTACAATCCAAGTGCACCTAAAATGCTACTTTTGAGGAAAAGGGAGAAGGAGATGCTGAAAGGGAAATGCAGAAAGAAAAATATGGTGATACACCATATTAAAATATGGTTACTCTCTCTGCCTATAGCTTCTCTTAACATCAATAAAAGACCCCAAAACATGAAGTATTCTTAAGTCTAATCCTATCGAAGAACATACATTAAGCTATAAAAATACAACATGTAAGATGAGAATAGGAAAGGAACTCTTTCAACACAACGCAAGTAAATGCACTTAATAGCTGAATGTAAGAAGAGGCAAAAAATTGAGATTTCATTAATGGAAGTCAAAAGGATTACAGTTGCAAAGATAACTACTGCAAGTGAAAATAGAGAAGAAAACCCTTTACAAAATATACAGAATTGCCTTTATAGATCAGGAATAACTCAAATCGATCACTTGAAGTTCAAACCCTACTGGGGTTGAGTTATAGAAGGATGCAAATCAGAACAAATATGATCCTGTGAGAAATCTGATCCCAAAATAAAATTGACACTCAAGAAGTGACACAAGGAAAAGACCTAATGAATGCCCTACCAACCAAAAGACTGACCCATCCTCTGATAGAAATAGATTAGAAGAAATATAATCTGATGACGTGAAGCAACATCCCTGAGCCACCCCAAATCATAAATGAGAATGGAGAAATTGTAAGAATCAAATCAAACCCAAAGGGAAGTAATGGTGCCACTTGACAGAGTAGACAAAATAGACAGGTTGATGAAAATCAGTTCGAAAACGTAAATGCTCGGGCCCTGTCTTATCGGCAAGAGCTATGTTGATGAAAATTTGTGTATATTAGCACCAAAGTGACCCCATTGATCATCGGGAAGACCTACATTGATAACCAACCGCGTCTAAAGATTGAAATGACCTATGGCTAAAATTCGTCAACCATTGGGGAAGCACTCAAAAAGTTATGATGGTGAAACCTGCCAAACTGGTTCTCTGTTGCATCCTTTGGCAAGACATGTTCGATGACATTCATTGGGGTAGAAGACATCATCGAAGGGCATGGAAATGTGCACTTTGATTTCCCGATGAACCTTGACATCGACAAGAATTTTGTCGATGTCCCTTTGAATAATCATTTCGAAAAGATACAAATATGTTTTGTCATAACACTTCGATAGTTGCTACCTCCAAAACATGTATTGGCAAGAGTCCTATTGATGCAAAAGTTGAGCTTCCCTCTGAAAAATTATTAGAAAAACCTCCACTGATGGAAAATATTAGTGTAGAAAACCTTATCATACTGCAAAAAATTTACACGTTTGATACTTTGATGACACTCACATCGGAAAGACCTCGCCAATGAAAATTGTGCTTGGTGAACTGGACATCAAACTTGGGGTGACTTGCCCCGATGATGCCCATCGGAGTTACTCCACCCATCAGAATGAAAAAACTCATCACCTTTGATACACTGATGAAGAGAATCATCGTGGAGACCTACTTTGGTGACTTCCATCAGGGATTCAGACTGTAGGAAAACCTCCCCTTCAATCACCGATGAAGCCAGCATCGACCAGACCTCTTTCAACAAACTTCATTAGTAAAACACAAGATCCATTATGTTGAAATCCACCTCATTAGCCTGTTTGAACAATGTGCTTAGGATTTCGGGTAGACAACAGACCAATCATGTCAAAATCCATCCTTAGATCCTTGTAGAGCCCTGCATGTCTATTTTAGTGTAGCATGAGGAATGTTACACTGAAATACCCGTTCTGAACTATTCTGACTGATCATCTTAAGAGATTTATTCCATTGGAACATTGTGATGGAAACATGATTTGAGGATCTTATGGTGGGCTGAAAAAGGTCAACATTTTGGTGACTTCCAGGGGCACATGCCTTCTATGTGTTCAAGATTAGTAGCCTAGAAATCCATTAGGCATGGAGTCACTGTGAGAAACGAAGAACTAAACCCTTCTACAACTCAACAAAGCATCAAAACTTGTTGTCTCTAGAAGAAAAGAGTTATGCTCATGCACTTCTTGGAAAGAAAAGAAAATTAACCTACTATATCAAAGAATTTGCAAATGAAAACATCAAACAAAGCTATTTACTGGCTTGTTGAAATAGTTTCCCTTCCTAACAAGTTGATTATTCCTTTCATGCACTTGGGCAACTAGGTAGGACACTAAGAATAACAAGCATATCACAACTTGCTGGAATACCCTCTCAATACTGAAAATAATGAAGCTCTCAAACACTGCAACATTCTTACTTTGAGCAACACAAAATTGATCTTCTCTGTGATACTTACCCTCATTTTTTGAAGTAAACATTACCGAGGGAAACTTGTTGATTTTTTGTAGAGCTAGATGCCTTATGGGGCATATTCTTGATGTCACTGTTATCAAGTAGGTTGCACCTTAGAGCCAAGTATAACTTAACTAACTTGTTGATACAATGGGACTATCCTCAGGTTGTGGGTCACCTATAGCGAGGATAGACCTCCAAAGAGAGTTGTTTCTCTTAGAAATGGTTAACTTAAGAATTTGATGGGAAAAGAGGAAGATATTGTATAAAATTAAAATTAAACTAGAGAGGGTGATCCACCAATGTTTAAATTTGTACTTCACTACTTGACTCACAACTGATTCAAAGGAAACACTTAGACCTCACAACTCAACTTAATGCATGCAATACATAATCAATTCACATGGAGGTGTAGCTATTTGCATGAAGGAAAAACTAAATTTTTTGCAACTTCAAATTGGTGGAACACACATTATATGACATGTACTGAACATGAATTGTCATTAAACATTACTGGCAATAATTAGAAAAAGGACCTCAGATTTTAGTCACAATAATCTTTCTTCCAAATGAAATATATGTAATACTAAGAAAGAACAGAAGAGAAAACAAGGCATAAGTCTTTTATTCAAAACCAAAAGGAGACGTTTGCATCATCTGTATAATATCAAGGTCACTGAGTTACAAAAAAACTAGTCTCTGCAAGAAGAATGCAGGAGAAATGAAGCAAGAATTGAAAAAACAAAAAGATCTTTTTCCACTTTTTAACCTCCAAACCACCTAAGCATACCTACTAAGGAGTCAAACTAACATCCTAATCAAAATCCTGAATTTGGAGGAGATGGAGCCAAAAATAGAAGCATATTCCCCAAAGTCATAAAGTTGACCCACTAGAAGAAGCAGTCCTGAAATAATAGGGATGGGATGATGGATCTGACAAAATAACCCTCATCTAAAAATTGTCAGTCATAAAGGCTAGCCACTTACATTTCCTATTTTTTTCCCTTTTCTTTTTCTAAATTTTGACCTTATAAATGCAAAAGAAAGGGAAATTCATCAAAATTTAGGCATAAAACCTTTCCCATAAAAGACTACACCCGCAGGCGTGGACTTCAAAAGATTATCAAAAAACAATAAGGAAAATCTTTCCTTTAATCGTGGTGGTCCTAGGGAAACAAAAGCCTACATGCAAATGACAAGTGCTCATTTCCATCTTCTTTGAGCTCTGACCACGCCGCCATGGACGAGGGCTTGCATGGGGTTTGAAGAGTGAACTATGAATATTTTGCCTTCCATGCTTGTGATTTAACACTGGGACATCTTCTAAAGATTATTGAAGGTTTATGGACTTTGTTGCATAGATCTTGGACATTGTACAAGTATTTTGAGCTTCCTATGTGCAGAAAGAATGATGAATATGCTATTTCTTCTTCGTGATCTCTACTACTTTTAGAAATATCATTATAACCTTGTGGGTTTTCCTTATTGCTGAAAATTGTGGCCTCCATTAACACTTATAAAGAGGGTTTATTGGGTGTATACTAACTGTTAGCCACGTGAATGTTTAATACTTTTCCTTTGTATATCTATTCTTTAATCTTTGGGGTCGCGGCTTCACCGATGTATCCATGCTACTTCCTACTCAGTAATGAGGGCCTTTTATAGATTTTTTCTCTATCAAACAACTATTTCCCTTTCTTGATACCTTCAAACACTATGTCTGATCATTTCTCTTTTCGGAGAAAATAATGGTAAAAACCCTCCTTGTCACATTTTGCTCCATAGTTTTTTTTGTATTTCATACTCAAGTTTTGTATATGGCACGATATTCTGATTTTTTAGACCTTGTATTGGCTTCATGTGTCTTTGGAAATCTGATGTTTTTCTTGAAATATTGTAACAACAAAACTTATCATTTGATCATTGAAAAAAATTTAGGCTTGAATCTCCATCATTTGTCGCATTCATTGTCACTTTGATTAACATTGAGCTTCATGTCTTCATGAGAAACTGTATCTTTGTCCATAGCTTAGTGTGATGGAAGCATCCTTGACAAGTATCGAATGTAGATCTGAAATTTATTGTCCATGTAATGCCAACCTAGCTTATAATAATTCAAACATTCCTATAGCTGAATGGTTAATATCTCCCTCTTATGACTCTGTCAGTGCTCTTTTGTGACTGTGATATGATCTCATAAACCTTCTTCATTTGATGAATCTGCACTGATGTCATGATGATTATCCTCTAGACCACTAGTTTTGGTTATAAATTGTAGATGCTTATGAAGAACATAGTTGTGATATTTCATTTCACTTCATAAACTAGTGTCTTCCTTGAACTACTGTAGCAGAAATCACATATGTGCCTTTAGATCTTCTATGGTAATACTGACATGATAAAGTTGATTACTATCTTTCTTCCCTTTCAATCCATGTGAGATAGTTTGATCATGCTTATGAATATGATTTAATTTAGGTATCTCCTATCACAAAATTGATAGGAACTCTTAATTGTACTTGATATTATGTAGGTGCATACTATTATTGATTGTTGATCACATTTTTCCTTTGAATCTTTCATGAATTTGAGTTGTTTGAAATAATAACCTCTTTATTTTACTAATCATTGATTTGTATAGGCACTTTTGAACATTTGACTCATGCATCTGCTATTGATGATTGATATGGAATTTCTCATTTCTTGCTCTTGATTTGAAACACCTTTCTACATATAGGCTGCATAAATCTACATCCTTCTTAACACTTCCTTCTGTAACTATTTATCCTCTTTGAGAAAACTAATTGTGATATGCATTATTGGCCTCTGATTTCTTATTTATATCTGTAATTGTACTTGATTGTGCTTTTATCAAACTAGAAGGTTTCACAGCATAGGGTCATGCAACAGTTCATTGTCTTCAATCTGGATTTGCAAGTGTGGTAAATGATAAGCTAAAAGAGTAAGATATGTCCCTTTAATAGTTCATTGCCTTTGCTCCTGGAGCTGCCCATGACACAAACTTGTTAGTTTAAAAAATAATGGATCATTTTTTTTCTATGGTGCTTCATTCTCTAGGACTTTTGGTATATAGCTTATTCAATATAGCATAGGAGATGTATTGTACTTCTATTGATAGTTTTTGATAGGACATGTGATGAACTTCATAGCCGAAGCTCTAACAAAACTTTCAAAACATTTTCAGGTGCATTTGGAGAGAGGGAGAAAGGTGGAGATGGATGGAATGAAGATCAACTTGAAGATTCTCACGCAATGATGACTACATATTTTCACTTTGCTCCCTATTTATTTTATTATCAGATGTATGATATATGTTCTATGTTCCATTGGTTAGCTATCCCCATGGCTTGTGTGGGCCCCTTAGTTTCTTCTCCTTTCAAACAACAATATTTATGATCATATCATGGAATCAATGTATCTTTGTTGCACAATGACATAATAAATCATTTTGCATATAAACTTGAATAAAAGACTTTTCTTTTATGTACTTCATTTCCTACTTCTAATTTTGTAAGGCAAACTGCAAATTTCTTTTAGTGCACACATTTTCATAGAAAATATGACTTTCTCCTTATAAATCCACTTAATTAAATAATTTAGATAAACCAAAGTGCAAATTAGTTTGAAGTTTAAACAAATAAACCTTACCAATTTGAGCAGAATGTGAAAAATAGTAACATGCACTAGATCTAAGAGATCAACCTTGACCTCGTCAGTGTGCTTTGCAATGATGGTGTCCTGTTGGTTTGAAAATGGCTCATGTTCTTTTGGTGAAGAAAATATTTACACCTCTTCATGTTTCTTATGAACCACTTCCTTGGGAGAAAGTGGTATCGAGTGAATCTCCACATGTTTCTATTGCAACTCATGATCTTCTGATGAAGGAGAAGATGGCTTGATGTCCATAGATTAGCACAAAACTTCCAACTCATCCAAAAACTATCCTCTTCATCAGAATCTTCTTGCTCTGCTGCAATAATATGCATAGGTTGAGGGGAAACCCTATGCATATCAACATGTTCTTCCTGAAGGACAGAGCTATCCTTGGGGTCTTCTTTCTCATCCTCCATATCATGAAGGACCTCCTGCTGCAAAAAAATGGTTTTTTTTCTTCTTCTTGCATTAAGTCCTTTGAATCTTGAAAAGGCTCAAAGGCCAAGATTTGTTCCTCAAGGACATGAACAACTTTATTTTCTTCTTCTTCCTCCACAAAAGAGGGACACTCTTCAAATAAGAGGACTAGATCATCTTCCTTTTGTGTAATCTTTATTTGCAGACAGGGTTGAATAGATACAACCTTCTCAATATCCTCATGCAACTCTTTTGCTTCCTCCTTTGGTTGCTCATGCTCTGGCCCATGTGAAATCTCATGAATAGTAAGCTGAAACTCCTCCCATGGCTTCTTTATCTTTGTCATTTCCTCCCAAAATGACATATTGGGACTATCAGTTGTCCATACAACCGGTCCACCCTTAAAGAGTGAAATGGAAATAGGTATAGAAGGGTAAGAGGGAGAAGTTTCTTGTACATGGAGTGGGGGAGTTATAACAATGGTCTCTTGTAATGGAGGGGGCTTCTTAAAGCTTGGAATGCTATATTTAGGAGAAGAGGATAATTGGCTTTCTAATTCTTGTATTCAGGTCAATAAAAGCCTCATTTGATCATCTCTTGCAACAACTTGCTTTGCAAGTTCTTCCTCAAATTGTCTATGTTTGGCCTCAATCTCTTCTTCATATCATCTTTGTTGGGCCTCTAATTGTTGCTCTTTTTCTACAACTGTATCCAATTGTTGTCTTCTAGATACTAACATCAACAATTGAAGGACCCGGTATGCCAGTTCCTCCAGCTGCATGTTCAACCCCTATTGCTCTCTAATTTGATATAACTATCCAGACCAACCCCGCAACAGAGTCCTCGGCTCATTGCATCCCATGTACTCAAAATATAGGGGAATACCTCGAATCCAAATCAAAACCATGTCTAGGATAGAAAACCTACCACAAAGATCCACAATCTGATCCAAAATCACATTAATGTCCATTTTAGCTAAGGATGAGAATGGGCGGGAGGGTGGCTAGCAAGTGGAACATATTGACCATTTGATGTTGCAAAAGGAGATGAATGGAATTCAAGTTGAGGCTCATGATGATTTTGATAAAAGGAGGGTGTAGGGGAATGAATATTATGATATAGGGAATGATAGGATGTGTCTCTATGAAAAGGTTTCATGTTAAAGAATTCAAATAGATTCCAAATTCATAGATAACTTCAAGAAATCACAAAAGATCAGAAATGATCTTGCACATACCAGCATTGTGACTACTTGAAACCAAAAATATTTGCACTCAAATTTGCCATGGTTTTTTATTGAACTGCCTCCAAAGGCTAATTGCACTAAGAAAACGCCAAAATTCTCAATGAATGATGCTTAGTATGGTCCACCAGGGGATGTTCTTGAATTGTTTTGATCTTTGTCCCATTGGGTGTGCCAAAAATTGTTAACACAAAAGTCTGCACCCTTGCCTAGATGGTGATTAGGGACCTAGGCGGCCTCGTGAAACATGGAAACAACCTCCAACTGTGGGACTTGACAAGTGAGTTTAAGTCTCTGGAGAAGGCAAGCTTCCTTTAGAATCTGGGTGCACCAAAAATACTACTTTTGAGAAAAGCAGAGAAGGAGATGCTGAAAGGGAAATGTGGTGATGCACTAGATTGAAATAAGTTTACTCTCGCTGCCTATAGTTGCTCTTAACATCAATAAAAGACCCCAAAACATACATTTTTATTAAGTCTAATCCTATCGAAGAACATACATGAAGATTATAAAAATACATGTAAGCCGAGAATAGGAAAGAAACTCATTCAACACAAGGCAAGTAAATGCACTTAATAGTTGAATGTAAGAATAGGCAAAAAAACTAAGATTTCATTAATGGAAGGAAAAAGGATTACAGTTACAGAGCATAAATACTGCAAGTGAAAACAGAGAAGAAGAGCCCTTTACAAAATGTACAAAATTGCCTTTATAGATCAGACATAACTCAGATCGATCACTTAAAGCTCAAACCCCACTAGGGTTGAGTTACAGAAGGACACAAATCAAAAGAAATATGATCTTGCAAGAAAGCTGGTTCCAAAAGAAAATTGACACTCAAGAAGTGATAGAAGGAGCAGCCATAATGAATGCCCTATCAACCAAAAGAATGACCCATCTATGTCAAAAATAGATACAAACAAATCTAACCTGGATGCATTAAGGAACATCCCCTTAGCCACCTCGAGTTGTAAATGAGCATGGAGAAATTGTAATAATCATATCAAAACCCAAAGGGAAGTAATGGTGTCTCTTGAGGGAGAAGACAAAACATACAGGTCGATGAAAAGCAGCTGGAAAATGTAAATGCCCAGGCCCTGCCTTATCGACAAGAACTATTTCGATCAAAATCTGTGTTTGTTGGTGCCAAATTGACCTCATTGATCATTGGGAAGACCTACACCGATAACCAACCACCTTTGAAGAGTGAAACGACTTGTGGATGAAATTTTTCGACCATTAGGGAAGCACTTGGAAATTTATGTTGATGAAACCTACCAAACTGGTTCTCTATTGCATCCTTCGACAAGACATACCCCGATGACATTCATCGGGGTAGCATACATCATCGGAGGGCATGGAAATGCTCTCTTCAATTGCCCAATGAACCTCGACACCGGCAGGACATCTGTCGATGTTCCTTTGGATAATTGTTTCGACAAGACCCAAATATGTCTTGTTGAAACACCACTAATCACTACCTCTAAACTGTGTATCGGCAAGAGTCCTACCGATACCAAAAATGAGCTTCCCTCTAAAAAAACATTATCGGCAAAACCTCCGTCGATGGAACAAATCAATGTAGAAAACCTTATCGAACCGCACAAAATCTGCACATTTGATACTCTGATGACACTCACATCGGCAAGACCTCGTCGATGACAATTATGCTTCATGAATTGGCCATCGACCTCAGGGTGACTTACCCCAATGATTCCCATCGGCATAACTTCGCCCGTCGAAACACATAAATTGACCACCTCTGATACTCTGATGAAGAGAATCATCAGGGAGACATACCCTAATGACTTCCATCGGGGAGTCAGACCACATGAAAACCTCCCCTCCAATCACCGATGAATCTAGCATCGGCAAGATCTCCGGTGATAAACTTCATCAGGAGAACACAAGATCCGTTGTGCCAAAATCCACCTCCTCAGCCCATTTGAATAATGTGCTTAGGATTTTGGGGAGACAACGGACTAGTCATGCCAAAATCCAGCCTTAGATCCCTGTAGAGCCCTGCATGTCTATTTCGGTATAGCATGAGGAATGTTACACCA
Organism: Thuja plicata; assembly: GCA_018584345.1. NCBI lineage: Eukaryota > Viridiplantae > Streptophyta > Pinopsida > Cupressales > Cupressaceae > Thuja > Thuja plicata. The sequence goes on from MU223627.1 coordinate 1,344,829, forward strand.
AAATACTTGTTCTAAATTGTTTTGGCCAATCAACTTAAGAGATATGTACCATTGAAACCTTGTGATGGAAATATGACCTGAGGATCTGATGATGGGATGAAAAAGGTCAACTATATGTACTTGTATGCATTTTATCTTGTAAAGATAGATGGTTTACCAGTAATTCATATTCATATAATTTTAATAGGTCTTAATTGGTTCATTGTTATATCCAATGTATTTCATTAGCCTCTTTCAACATTGAACAAGCTAGTGTAATCAACCATTTTGGTTTGACCCAACCTAAACATTTTTCCAATGGTTTGCATTGACACATGTTATCTGATAAAGAAGTGTTGATTGAGGTTAGTTGTGTTGCTTACATGTTATAATCAACTTGTCTGATATGCTTACATTTTATAATCAACTTTCTATGATTTCATTCTGTTTGTATACATTGTAATTAGTTGTGGTTGAAACATTGAGCACTCTCATGATAATGTCGTTTCATAACAATATGTGATGGCTTCCTAATCTCCTTCTGCAACCATTGTGTTTAGGGTTTTTGGAGCCGTTGTTGCCTCTTCTATTGGTGCTCCCCTGCAGGTCCATGGGTGTCTCTGCCTTACGGCGGTCTGATTTCAGATGGTTTGGGAGCTGCGTTCGTGATGCCTGATTCTAGGCCTCCTTCCATTACCTCTCCTACTCCCTCTTTTGTTTCGGATGCTTCAGTTGGGAATGTGGATGTTGCGTCTTTGGAAGCTACTGTGATTGAACGTGGAGTAAGGGCCCTGGTGTGGTGTTTGTGGAGCCCTTGTCTTCTACTAGGGAAGATGCTCTGTTGAAATTGGGGGTTGATCGTGGGCATGTTCTTGTTTCAAATCCTATTTCCTTGGAGGTTGATCTTGATGTGGAGGAGGAAATAGATCACAACATCTCTTTTTTATTGCCCATGCCTTGATTTGCAGGTTCAAAGGTTTTTGGCCTACCCTCCTAAAGCTTCATGAGTGGATTTCCAGCCACTAGGAGCCTATCCTTGCAGATACGGCACATATCTACCCCTTGGCTAAGGGATATTTTATTGCAAAATTTGAAGATGTCTCAGACAGGAATAGCTTGTTATGCGAACATTTTTTTAGCTGAGAGGAATGCTTTATGCTCATGGTTAAGCCTTGGCATATCGATTTTAACCCTATGTCAGACTCTTTCACCAGGTTTCATGTCTGGGTCCATCTTCCTTATCTTCCCCTTCATTTATGGATCGATTCTCTGTTTGAGGGGATTGGTAATGTTCTTGGGGAGTTTTTATTGGTGGATGGTGACTCTTCTAATATTTTTCGTTCTACATATGCTCACATTCTTGTGGATATTGATCCTTCTAAGGGTCTTCCTATGGAGATAGTGATCAACTCCTCTAAAGGAAGATGAACTCAGACTCTGGATTACGAAGGAATTCCCTTCAGATGCAGAAGATGTTTTAAAACTGGGCATATGGCTACTCAGTGTGGTTTGGGTAAAAATAAATCTTCCGCTTCCTTGTGGAAAGGTGCTTCTGCTCAACACTACCTGGTGGAAAAGAAGCTTGTTTCACCAAAAAATTTCTCCCAGGTGGCTACGCAGGTCCCCCTCCTCCTTATGTTGGTTTGGATGCGGCTCATGTGTGTTCTCCTATGAACTCCCCTCTAGTTGCTTCACCGCTTGGTTTGGTTGGGGTAGCTACGCCTTTGGTCTCCCCTGGCTTTGCGGGGGTGGAGGCTGCTTCTGTGGATGCTTCTCTAGCAGGGTTTACTGGTATTTTGGCAGCCTCTGTTGGTAACATTGATCGCTCTGGTGTAGCTGATGATCCTCTGCGCTGGCAGGTTGAGGCGGCTAGAGCTGATGAGGGTTGGATTACTGTTAAAGGAAAAAAATTAAAGAAGTCCTCTTTTGATATGACTCTTCGTTCTCATCAGAAGGGTGTCAAAGGAAAATCCTAGTTTTCAATTTGTCTTTAGCTAGGATTTGCATGAAGGTTGTTTCATGCATTGTTTCATCCAGGTTGTGGGAGCCTTTTGTAAAACCCTTGTTGTGGTCTTGGCTCGTTCCGTTTAGAGGGCTATTTTGAATATCTTTTGTGACTATCTTGTCCAGGGTTTCGAGGCTCCTTCAAAACCTTCTTTTACCTCTATCAAAAACATTGAGCACTCTCACCTTGCGGACCCAATGATTTGGGTGACCAAAACATGTAAAGGCATTGCATATATATTTTATATCCAAAAAAATTTAAAAAGGAGTAAGAAGGTTTGTTATATTTCGCCTCTCCTTTATATGTAGCTACCCATTGTCACCCACTTGCCTCAAGTTTATCCAACTCCCACCCACTTGAACCTTAGTCCAAATGGTATAAAGTCAACTTGTAATTGTGAAGTCAATTATCACCCACTCATACCCTAGTCCAAATGGTAGAACGTTTGCAACAGTGGAAGTATAAAGTGAATAATCAAAATCCTAAACTTACCACTTAGACACTCATGCATGTCAAACTATCAATTGGTGAATGTCTCAAGTTTCTCAACTCCCACTCTCACCCACTTGCCCCAAATTTATCCAACTCCCACCTACTTGAACACTAGTCCAAATGGTATAAAGTTAGCTTGCAATTGTGAATTCAATTCCCACCCACTTGTACCCTAGTCCAAATGGCAGAAAGTTAGTTTGCAATGGTGGAAGTCTAAAGTGAATAATCAAAATCCTAAACTTACCACCTAGACACTCATGCATGTCAAACTATCAACTGGTGAATGTCTCAAGTTCCTCAACTCCCATCCACTTGACCCTTCTAGCCTAATCATGAATCTACTAAATATGCATTATTCTCAACACTCCCACAATAATTGGCCAGCCATTTTGGTCTCTCTTGCACTTTTTTGCACAAATGGTCTCGGAAAGATGCAATATTGGGTGTCTCTTGGTATATTTTTGCACAAATAGTCTTTGGAAAGATGTATTGTTGTGTCTCTCTATGTCTCATAATGTGTACAAGTTAATATCAAATCCATTTAGATGCGGTAATTCCCACCCACTTGCCTCTTCTACCCTAATGATGAATCTACCAAACATGTATTTTATTATTGTCAACACTCCCACAATAATTGACCAGATATCGTGGTCTCTCTTCTTGCCATTTTTTTTTGCACAAATGGTCTTGGAAAGATTTGCTATTGGGTCTCTCTTACCATCCTTTCGCACTAATGGTCATGGAAAGACGTATTGTTGGATCTTTGTATGTCTCATAATGTAGACAAGTTATTATGAAATGTATTTGGAAATTCATATGTATGTTTGTTTCCTCACATGCACAAGAAGCCTCATAAACATATCATACTCTACATGCATAGATAAAGGCTCTTCAAGGTAAACCTTAAAACATGGAGACTTGGCTGCAAAGATCAACAAGATGAAAAAATATTCCAGAAATTCTCTTCATACTCTACATGCATAGATAAAGGCTCTTCAAGGTAAACCTTAAAACATGGAGACTTGGCTGCAAAGATCAACAAGATGACAAAATATTCCAGAAATTCGTCCTCCCTCAATAACACCCTTCACAATGAAGGGCAAGTCAATAGGATCAATTATCATTACTAGCACAAAGTTCACACCTCTATGGAGTGCATTACCAATCATGTTGGGATGTATAGCAAGTGATTATCCATGGAAGAGTTCAAGCTTTAGTTGTTCTTTTATATCATGCTTGTGCTCTCCTGAATTTTAGTTTGGTCACTTATGCACGCCATCCAACTGCAGTTTAATAATGTATATAGTTTACAAACACTTGTTATTGTTGGAGTAATAAGGTCAACTACTTAATTAATTAAATCATATCAATTTATTAAATAAGTCACATTTTACTTTAGTTTCACTTAAGCTAAACTTAGGCCCTATTTTTAGTTAGGCATTAATTTGCTATTTTTAGATTGAGTTACCTTTTTTATTTTTAGCGCTATACTTTCTATAAAAAGCAATAGATCTCTTCATTGTAATTTATCCTGCAATTATGTGATCTTACAATCATTGTAATATTTTTGCTTTTGAGGAATATAGCAATTATTTTCTTGCTACCCTTGCTTGTGGGAGGTGTTTTCGTTTGTTGTTTGATCGTAAGTGCTTGTGTTGCAAACTTCAACATGGTATCAAAGTGTGGATTCAACAAGCCCCTTCTCAAGATTTGACAATTTCTTTTCTCAAGAGCATTGCAGGGTCTCCAAGTTTACTTTTTTGCAATCTGGGGGTAGCTAAAAATCTAGGTACTTTGGTGCAAAATGAACCTCACTATTGAGTTTAGAACATCGAAAAACCCCTAAATCCATATAAAATTTGTCAAATTTGGACAACTTCGTATTTGAGACATAATTTTGATGTTGCACACAAAATGAAGTGTGTACGGTGTTGATACAAGCGCCCAATCAGTGCATAGAAATCAATGCAAAACAAAAAAAAAATGCAAGTCTGGATAAAAGTTTCAAAAGTTTCTCATCAAATTTGCATGTTAAAAAAGAAGGGTTTAAGGTTTAAAACCCCTTTCAAAAAGTCAACATAAAGGTGCATACATGCAGCAATTGTGCCATAAAAGGTACATGCAACAGATCTGCTGATGTCAGCAGTCCAGCCAGCTATTTTGGCGGTCCTACCAAATTAGGCACTCAACTAAATTTAGGAGTGTTTCACTAATTTTAGCTCAAAAACTCCTTTTAACCTAGTTGGGTTTTTTTGTCATATCTTGTTCATACGATATCGAAATCACGCCAATGAGATATCATCAGAAAGCTGATTTTGAGCCCAATCCAGTGGTGTGGGTTATTTTTCCTGATTTTTTTAATTTTCCAGATTTATTTCCAGTCAAAGTTAGACCTTGTTTTTGCACTTCCGGGGGTGTAACTTTTGCATACGGACTTCGTTTTTCGCAAACGAAAAGGTGTCAAAATGGTGTTCAAATGCTCTTTCCAGATCTACAGTTTATTTCATCAAAAATTTACCAGGTACATAGAAAATTGTCTGAAGTATTTGTTTCTTTTCACACTTTCCATCTTTCAAATTTGTACTGGGGTTTGGTCTTTTTGTGTTGTGGGGTTGTTATTTTTTTCTTGTTTTCTGTATATACACATCAGAAGTCAAAACATCATGGCGAACACCTCCTCAAGTGACCATCTTACTCCACACAATTATCATAACTAGAAAGTACATATGACTAGACTTCTCATGTCTAAGGGGTTATGGTCATGTTTGGATGAAAATCAGCCTCCATTGACACATCAATTTAAGGTTCTACAGCACATAAATAGAATGGATGAGGCCATGTGGACTAAGTTTCATGATCTTTTTGGCACCAATAATCAGTTCAGGGCACTTCAGATTGAATCAGAGTTAACCACTTTGGCACCTGATTCTTTTCCATTTATTAAGGATTTCTTGATGAAATTCATATCATTGGGATCATTGTTACAGGGTTGTGGTAAGAACAAAATAGACACCGAGTGTATATACCTGATTCTCTCTAAGCTTTGAGGTTCATTTCAGATATTCTCTTCTACATTCTACTCCACCATGGATGCTTTGGGTCCACGATTTACCATGTCTGCCTTTGAGGTATTCTGTGATCAGTTGACACGTGAGCAGACCAAGCTCACCAAAGACACTTGTACTTGAGAAAGTACACCCATATGCGCCGGGAGAAGTCATCAGTAAATGTGATCACATATCTAGCGCTTGAAAAACAAGAAGTCGAAAAGGACATGAGATCACTATGTAACAACTCCAAGGGTGCCTTAGCACGTGTGGCTCTACCCATAGGAAAATAATCTCAGTGATGTTTGTTAAGAACACATCCTCAACAAATACCATCAATACAAGAAATCTAAGGGAGCCCAACCACAAGTGCCCGAGTACTCATATCTTGTAGATATCTGTAATTGACATGGGCAAAACGCTCATGCCAAAGTCTACTCATTGTGTCTACATGTGCTATAAGAGATGAACATGTACCATCTGTCATTTCAAAGTCGTCAAATCTATATACGCGAGATGTGGATCAACACTCCCAGTAGCCATAACCAGATCAAGATCATGAAGGTCTCGAATAACCACATTATGTGGTGAGAACTTGACTGTCTTACTAGTGCCAGAGTGACATATTTGAAAGACGGAAAGGAGGTTTGTCGAAATATCAGGAACAAGTGCATCCTGAAGACAACCACCATCCAATGAAACAATACCTAAACCCATAACTGAAAGTTGTGTAGAGTCACCAACTGCAATCTGTGAAGTGCCACAAAGGGCAAGTTCGGTGAAAAACTCTTGAGTGTGTCATATGGTGAGAAGCACTAGAATCTAGAATCCAAGTGGGTCCTAAAGGGAATGCTCGTGCAGAAAGAGCATGACCTTTCCCTGTGGTCGTGGAAGGTGATTGAGGTGAGGTGATGTGATGCTACTACATGGCCTCCTCTAAAGCCTCTAATTGCTTCCAACCCCTGGAAACTGGTTGACCTTCCTTGCCACAGAAACTGCAAGGATCACCTGATTTCTTCTTAGTCTAGGAGGGAGACTCACAAAACTTAGAAGATTTACCCTATATTTAAGGTTGGATTGTTGTTGTGAAGTAGACTTCGATGGTGGCTTGGAGGAACTGTCACTGCTTGTTGAATATGTCTTCGGCCTCAGTTTCTGCTTTTGCTTCCCCTGAGATGTCTGAGCTACCAATGCTTGATTCTTTGATCCTAGAAGAGCATCTCATTCAGGATCTTTAAGACATTTGTGGAGAAGTGGTCTGGTGTTTCTATCACGAGGATACACGCAGATAATGGGGGGACTATGTGAATCAAGGTTTTAGAGATTTTTGCACTGAGCATGGTTTGCAGCATTAGTTTACAGTACCTTACACCCCTTAGCAAAATGGTGTTGTTGAGAGAAAGAATAGAACATTATGGGAGATGGCCATTTGTATGATATAATCACAATATATGGATTCAACATTCTCGGCTGAGGCAGTGAATTGTGCCAATTATATTCAGAATCGGATACCTCATAAGGCATTACAACATATGACTCCTGAGGAGGCTTGGACCCATGTCAAGCCCGATGTTTCTACATTATAAGTATTTGACAGTGAGGCTTGGGCATTTATTCTTGATGCTCAGCAGAAAGCCATGGAGAGGAAGAGCCAACCACTCATATTTGTTGGCTATTGTGAGGATTTAAGGCATAAAAGTTGTTTGATCGTGATTCCAAAGAGGTCTTGTTTTGGCAGGATGTCCAGTTTGATGAGTGTTTTCCTCAGATGGATTCTCCATCACCAGCTTTGCCCTCACTCCCTACTCCTCCCTCTTCATCTCTTGAGGATTGTTTCTCTCTTGAGGATGATGCAGATGTTGATCCACCATCACCGCCACCACCAAATACATAGCATTTGCCCAAGTGGGCCTGCTTTACTGTAGAGGCAGCTGGATCTATGGTAGGTGATCCTTCAAATTCTTGTCATACACGTGCACAAACATTAGGTGCTAGTCTCTTGATTCATGTCAGTTCAGACGATCCTCAGAGGTTTTCAGAGGAGACAGGTCACCCTAAGTGGGATAGGGCTATGGAGGAGTATTCTTCTTTGATGAAGAATAATACTTGGGATCTTTGTCATCCTCCTAAGGGAAGAAAGTTGGTTCGGTGCAAGTGGGTGTACCATACCAAGTTTGTTGCAGATGGTTCGATATATAAGTACAAAGTACATCTTGTTGCAAAGGGGTTTTCTCAAGTTGAGGGTATTGATTACTTCAAGACCTTTTCTCTTGTTGCCAAGATGAATTCCATTCACTTTGTACTATCTCTAGCAGCTTCACAAGGATGGACAGTGTTTCAAATGGATGTGAAGAGTGCCTTCTTGCATGTAGACCTACATGAGGAGATCTATATGGAGCAGCCTCAGGGATTTGTGCAAAACACTTCTTTGGTTTGCAAACTTCAGCGTTCATTGTATGGTCTCAAACAAGCCCCTTGGGCTTGGTATGAGAAGATGGATTCTTTTTTTCTCTCCTCTCACTTCACACACTATCGTTCTAATCCCATAGAGTACATTCATCATCAAGAGGGTGATCTTTTGATACTTGTGCTATATGTTGATGATCTCATATTTACAGGTAGCTCATCCTCCATTACTCAAAGAGTTCAGAGAGCATTGATGGAACAATTTGACATGACCAATCTTGGTCAACTGCAATATTTTCTTTGTCTACAGGTTATTCAGTCTTCTATTTCCATTTATCAACTGAAGTATGCCTTGACATGCTTCAGAGATTTGGCATGCTTGATTGCAAGCCTGCCCCCACACCTTTTCAGTCGGCTGCTGTTATGTCTTCCACTTGCACTACTCCTTCAGTAGACTCTGATGTTCCCGCTATTGTATTATTTGCTCTTTTAACTTTAATTCAATAATCTGTTTTTTAAATTTGTTTAAACAGTTATCTACAAATAAAAAGTTCATTAAATTAATAAGAGAAAATTAATATTTGAAAACTTTAAAATAATAAAAAATGTAATTTATTTTCGGTTAGTTAACAATCGAATTGTAATAATAGAAAATTCAGAGTTGCTTATATTTTCAGAAGAAATGGGTGATTGTGCTTTGACCTATGATAAATGGACAATTTTAAAAGAGCATAGATTCTCAACTTTCAGCATGTAAATCAGATGAAAGGAACGGACTGGTCTTTATTAATTTATGGTTCTTCCAAAGCTTTTGGTTTGGGTATAAATCATTGTAAAAATGCCTATTGCTTTCTGCAAAACATGAATAGCATTTCAGATCATACAGCCTGTGTGAAAGAAATCTGCAAGTAGTCATTTCCAACCTCGTCATTCACTGTGGAGTTTGGGGGTGTCAGATCAATAGCACAAGAATCTATGCATCCGCTAATAGGGCTACCTCAGTAGTATGAGGAATTTTGACATTTTTATGATCTTTACGTCTCCTTTGGCACTTAATGATGCATTGTAAATCTATGTAGCACTCGTTCACACTGTTGAAGAACATTGGTAAGGATAAGAAGAAATTCCAAGTTGTTCTTCGAAGGACAATTGATCCTACCATTTGAGATTTTGATGCTCCTGAAACAGGGGGTTGAGATTTAATCCATTTAATCAACAGGCATATGAAATTAATTATGGATTGCCATTCTTTAAACATTTTCCAATTTAAATTAGTTAAGATCAACTGAGTCTTCGGATTCTGCCAGGCCTTTTGAGTCCAGAGTCCCATTATCGCAGTAGCTTGTAGCCCCCAATAAAGCATTTTGTAAAACTCAATTTCATTAGAGTATATTAATTGTTAAGTTTTTAGGATAGTTGCAAATGTAATATCACTCTTTCATTTATATTAGGAATGAGGCTAGGAGAGACATGTCCCTTCATGGGACATGTCTATTCATTATTATTTATAAGGACATGCATTTTCCCATTAATCATAATTTAATTAATCTTATAATGTTTCATCAATCAATTATTAATTAAGAATAATTTAATAATTTAATATTGAATATTAAATTTCATATGATTAATAATAATATAACATATATAATATATTATTATTAATCAACATGTATTATATATATTCCAATGATCATACGACTGAAGCTACAAACATTAACACTCCCTCTTAGCTAGGGAGGATGATCAAACAAAATGTCTAGTGGTCTCCTTTGTCAACACTTATGACCCTCACCATAGCTATACAAAACATCAACACTCCCTCTTAGCTAGGGAGGATAAATCAATCCAATGTCAACATTTATATGACACTTGATAACATCAATCATATGATGTAAACAATAAAAGAATCATACCCATGATGTAATCAATAGAAACATAGTCTCAAGATGTGGATTGCCTCCATCGACAATTCTATCCACAAGCTCTCATGTAGATTGCCGCCATCGACGATTCTATCCACAAATGCACGAGCTTTAGAGTGGATTGCCTCCATCGACGATTCTATCCACAAGTTCCCCGGTGGATTGCCTCAATCGACAATTCTATCCACAAGCTCTCGTGTGGATTGCCTCCATCGGCGATTCTATCCACAAACTCATGAGCTTTAATGTGGATTGCCTCAATCGGTGATTCTATCCACAAGTTTCCGGGTGGATTGCCTCAGTTGGCGATTCTATCCACAAGCTCTTGTGTGGATTGCCTCCATCGGCGATTCTATCCACAAACTAATGAACTTTAATGTGGATTGCCTCAATCAGTGATTCTATCCACAAGTTCCCGGGTGGATTGCCTCAATCGGCGATTCTATCCACAAGCTCACGAGCTTCAATGTGGATTGCCTCAATCGGTGATTCTATCCACAAGTTCTATCTATTATGATTTGTTTCAGCCATCACAAGATGTCTATCACAATAGAAGGTCAAGTTATTGTAAGATCATCACCTTTCAATAACTCTTACAAATACAAGTGATAATC
>MU223627.1:1355766-1384708 GCA_018584345.1 Thuja plicata
AAGTTTCAAATATTTCCTTTTGTAAGGTGAGCCCATATAGGAAATATCAACTCTCATCAAACTTTGAAGTTGTTTGTGGAGGACACGTTGCAGGAGATCATAATGTTATTCGTGCTAGCCATGTCGAGCTTCATGTAAAGTGACAACCTAGAGTGGATGATCACCATTTCCTCACTCTCCACTAAGGATGGTTCAAATGGAAATGTAACATTGGTTATTATTCCCCCCACAATGTACAATTCTCACTCTTATATCGTTGAACAATACTCATGTCTTCTTGTTAAATGAATTGAATGTTCCAAGAGAGGTGACACTATATAATTGATGCTTTCTTTAAAGGAAATAGACACCCTTCCTTGAATGCATGCTTCTTTGTTATTGTTTGATCACGATCATAACAAATTAATATATCTTTTAATAAAAGTCGTTTTTAGAAATTTCACATAGACCTGTACATAGTCCTTCACAACTTTTGAATCCAAGACTTTCTGTCTAATCGCTTCGGTGAGATTATTTGAAATCAGGTTTTCACCAACATATAGGAAATTTAGCAAAATCCAACGGTGCATTTGTGAGATATGATCCTTTTACCGAGACTGTATTTTCTGAGACAGTCACACATTCACCATCAACAAACTACTCTCTTACATTTGCAGTTTGGCTCTGATACTATGTTAAGTTTTTAGGATAGTTGCAAATGTAATATCACACTTTCATTTATATTAGGAATGAGGCTAGGAGAGGGACATGTCTATTCATTATTATTTACAAGGACATGCATTTTCTCATTAATCATAATTTAATTAATCTTATAATGTTTCATCAATCAATTATTAATTAAGAATAATTTAATAATTTAATATTGAATATTAAATTTCATATGATTAATAATAATATAACATATATAATATATTATTATTAATCAACATGTATTATATATATTATATAATGATTATACGACTGAAGCTACAAACATTAACACTCCCTCTTAGCTAGGGAGGATGATCAAACAAAATGTGTAATGGTCTCCTGTGTATCAACATTAATGGCTAAGTATATCTAAATGTTTCAGCCTTGCCCGAGAAAAGATTATATCAAAGATAAAATCTCCAAACATCAACCATTATAATGAGGAACTAACTACACAAAATGGTAAGTTACTAAGAAGTGCAGAACTTCTATCTAATTGATTTCGCTTACATTTTATTTTCACCTAATTGTCTTATGATTGGGCATCATCACATTCTGATTAAATATGCAATTTATCATTAATTATGCTGATGCACATCCCATTTATACGGATCATTCCATCAATATTATAATTTATTGTATACTCCAGAATCCGTCTTCTGATAAATTTTACTCTAGTTCAATAAATATGGTGCTTCATGTTCCACAAATGAATAATTAATAAACATGGAATATTAATAATCATGTTACGAAATAAAATAAAGAGCGGAATAAAATAAATTACAAGATTATTTCCTCTTGTACACTGACATTAAGTGTCTTGTGAGGAAGTACAATACAGTTCACCACCACTACCTCATCTTCAACTGTAACACCCTCACCTGGTGACCATAGCAAAGTGAGTACTAAAGTTTAAATGAAACACTAAAACACCGATAACTTCAACATCTGAATGGAAACTAGTGCTTACCAAGAATTGCAATCCCAAGTTTAGATGAATAGTTCCCTTCACCCTGAAATACAGAAGAGCTTTAGAATCTTGCTTAAAATTTTATATTGTGTAACCAATTTACGTGAACATAATCAGACTTGCCTGGACCCTTGACCACCTTCCTATTGAAGACTTCCAGCCGACAATAGAGTGCATCACAATGGAATTTTCCTGACATAAAAACCAGCAAAAAAATTTAGTGTTGTGTAAAACTCCTCAATCAGCAATAATTCTCCAAACAAATTGCTTTTACCTTTATCTCGACGTCATCAAGGACTATGCAACCAATCAGTCGAACACCTGCCCCAATACGAGCATTGGCAGAAACAGAAACATTTGGCCCTATCTGCTAGAGAAAACTATGATTAGGAAGCATTCAAAATGTAGCCACAGAGAAAAAGTCAAAGCTCCTGAAATGCCTCCCACCTTAGCTGTTGGATGTACTTTTGCTGAAGGATGAATGTACACATTACCGACAATAGTAGCAGTCCTACCACCATCACCATTTGCTAAGAGCTCAGGGCTAGTGCGTTGATATTGTGAAAGGTACAGTTCAGAACATCGTAAAGAAATCCTGCACATAAAGAAACAAAATCTAGTGATTCTCAAGGCATAATATAAATATTAAAATATTTGAATAAAAAATTATTGGATGTTCTATGCTACCCTGGAGTCTTGATCTGCTCCCAAAATTCTGATGTCTCAAATGTGTACAATTTCTTCTTCCCAGCAAGAGGGGACAAAATGTCCTGGTCTAACCGAAAAAAATCTGTTGGAAGTGTCCTGTCAAAGGCACCAATCCATATAAGAATCAAAAGAAAGTTTAGCAATCTATTTTGAATTACACCAGTTTTGTTTTTTCCCAGAATTTTTTAATTTCAACTTAGTTGCACGCAAAACATTTCATGTAGATAATTTCCTATCTTGGGCTCTTGCAATGTGCATCCAATACTTTTAGTATGGATTGTTTAGTGGTTTTCCCCCACAAAATGTTTCATGTGTATATTTTTTATCTCAGGCTCTCCCAGTGTGCACCGATGCTTATTAGGACAGATTCTTGAATGGTTTTCCCCCATAGTCTACAACACATTTACACCAGTTTCTCAACAAAGGATAAAAAAGAACATCACATTATGCTTATTTATTAATCTTAAAAACTTAAAAAAGTCTTGCTAACAACCTAGAATATGAGATAATGTACATGAACACCCTGGTTCAAACACGTATAAACATGTGGAGCTTGTTGCTGCTGCCTCAAACAATACTAAGAAATCATAAACAAACTAAAAATAAAAATTCAAAAGTATGCAGCATAGTTTGCAAACTCTCTGAGTATTCTCCGAGTTGCTGAGTACTCTATTTTTTTGCTGGACAAGTTTTCACAGGTTAAACTCTTGTGATTTTATAGACAAAAAAAACATAGGTAAAAATATTGATGCAAGTGAAACGCTGTTAAAATGTGTCTTTCACATGTTAATATTTGCTATAGAACCATGCATTTTCTCTAAGGAGTTGTCAATTTTTAATTTAATACATTCTGTAATTGAATTTGTCTTAAAAAAATATGTTGTTTTAAGATATCTTTAGTGCTTTCTAAGTTGCCGAATTTTGCCAAGTTTTTGTTGAGTATTTGCAGGGTTTTTACCGAGTTGAAAATTTTGGGTTTGCCAAGTACTCTTCAAGTCCGAGTCTGCAAACTATGGTATGCAGAAACCAACATAATGACAGTATTTGGAATAACCAGAACTGAGACAGCATGTGAAGCAAATATGTATTCCCAATCTTATCAAATGACACTCCTATGTACATACTATGCATGGTACACCTTAGGGGCAAGGGAGCAGCAGAAAATCTCTGAAGTAACAGAGACTATTAGTATTTAGAACTTCTCAAAGCTCTACCTAAAATACACAAGTTTGTTTTCTCTTTTCTTGCTCCATACTCATCCTCTTTTAAACAAATCTGAGAAGGCGCCTAAATGCCACTTGATTACAACTGTAAAACCAATATCTATCGTTGCTCATGCCACCTACACCCCCAATCTCTATTGAATATTTTTTTTTTGGCAAAGGTGGAAAGCCACTTAATATATTAATATATAATAAACTGGTTCAAGAGCTCCTGGAGGAAAGAACCAGCTAAGAAAACCTCCATTCCTTGTGTTGGCTAAAAATTATGTAAGTCACTAAAACTACAACTTGCGAAATTGTGATTTTAGACGTCTCATGAGATTTCTCTCTCCTCTCAGCAATAGGGGAGGCTCCCTTCTTACCGTAGGTGGCTTCAACAGGAACTTAACTGAAATTACAAAGGGGGTGGTTCTCTTAATCAGTTCTTTTTTTTTCAAGAATGATTTACAAATAACTACAACATTCAAGCTTAACAAAAAGGTCCTATTGCTACAATAATACCGGTGGCTCGGGGGTTAACGTAAGAACAATACCCGAGACAACAATTTACTTATATATTTGGTGAAACAAATATAAGAACCCAAAGTCTCTTGCGCTTGTCTCGAATGAGGATTCAATAATCAGAATAACCAATAAGGCACAAAGTCTCTTACTAGATACTCTCAAACTTAATAAAAATACCTACAACTAAAGCTCAAAGTCTTCAGTTCTAAGTAATTGCAGCCACTACAAACCATAACAATTTGTCCTCCTGTAGCACAAACTCTTCAAAAGTTCAAATTGGCTCTTAATGCAATAGGCAGCTCAAAGTCTGCACAATTGAATTCAAATCCCTCTTGAGCAAAACTCCAAAACTCACAATCAATATCCAAAAAATGTTGTCACATAACACCTTCAATCAACACAAAGTTTGAAAGCAAGTTGCCCCTTTTATTGAAAGCAATCGGATTTACATCCAAGCACAAAGACTTAGAGTGCATATACAAACAGGCAGAATTTTCTTGCATTGCCAAAAGATCCGTATTTACAATGAGCTCCCTCCTTTATATAGAAAAAGAGTGGAGAGAAAAGTGGAGAAATAAGGGGAAAACCTTTAACCACCTTGACTTATTCTCTAACTAACTAACTAACTTTGACTTATTCAATGCTACAGGGCTTAAAGCACTTGCAACATGATTACATGGAACAACATTGCACGTGATACTATCACATGTAATTACATCTTGTTTTTACATTACATGTAATCTGTCAAATACAAATTACAAATACATGATGCAAATTTTCTAAGTGTCTGACAGGACATGACATCTATTTCATCCTTGATCAGTCTTCATGCTACTACTAGATGTTGCATGATTGACGTGTTCTGGTTTGGTGAAAACATCTCGAACCAAAATATAAATCTACATCCTTGATTGTTCTATATGGATGGTATAAACCAATCGTCTGCTTGAAATCAGTCTTGAAAGCATTCTATGCCCGCATCATTCCATTTTTCACCCCTTTCTTTGTATGACTGCATAATGTTGTCATTCTTGCCTCGTGTCATTCTTTAGTTACCATCAGGGTTACCCGGGGACGTGTCCCCGGCCTAAATCCCCAAGTTTCCAGAACGGGGACGTCCCCGGGACTTTGGGACGGCTTGGGGAAGTCCTCACGTCATCCCCAAATTTCAAGAAAAAGCTGGAAACGTCCCCGGGACTTGGGGACGGCGCTGCCCCTTGACCCCGTCTTGGGGGCTTTGCCCCCAAACCCCCATTTAATAATTTACTTTTAGGTTTTAATAGCAGTCTAATTTTTTTGTTTTGTAGCAGCAAAGGACTCTAATATTGATGCCATGTTGGCAGCAGAAGAATAGGAGCAGCAGTGTGCTTCATTTTTATTTTTTATATTTTGATTTTTATGTTGAACTATGAACATGATGATGAAACTTTATGGCAGCACCTAAGCCTTTGGGCATTTTTAGTTTTACTTTTCTTAGTTTCTATGTTAAACTTATATTTTGTTAGCATATGCATATTGACAATCCGATAATGAATTGAAATGGCATTGAAATGTTACTATTTACTTTGAGTATTTACTAAATGGCATTGAAATGTTGTATGTTAAGGTTATATGATGTTTAAATGGTATGCATTGTCCAAATTTTCATATGAATGTAATGTATACTTGCAAATTTCCTTATATATTTGGAAATTTCCCTATATTTACATAGCTGTCCCCTTTGCCGTCCCCCACCGTCCCCAAAATCGGCAAAAAAATTTGCCATCCCGGAAACTCGGGGTAACCTTGGTTACCATATAAAGCCATAACATGGTCTTTCAAGCGCAGATCTAGAAGAGTATGCATATAGAATATGAGTGGAAGGCCTTTGAGCAACAAAGGGTGAAGGATCTTAGGCAAAACCAACTCTTCAAATGAGGGAAAAACTCAAAAATGGGATTTTCTAGGACCACTGCACATGAATGGACAGCAAACTTTGAGCAAGGAAATGACGTCATATGCATATATATACAAATGGGAAGGTTATTTACTCATCAGTGGGGTTTTTATGTCCCATTACAAGTCATCCGGAAAGCTCTTGATGCCTACAAACAGGTTTTTGAAGTTCATTTGCAGCCTTTGCAAAGAGGGGAAAAGTGCATGCAAAACACTAAAAAAGTGAGCTTTTTATCTTGCATTGTGTAAGGGAAATGCTTGCTCTTTTTTGGAGTGATTTATTATTCAAAACGGGGTTTTTAATCCCGACTGCATATGCAAGAGAAATGAGTATCTGGAGCTTTCTCTTTGTGGGAAGAACTTGCTTCTTTTCTTGAATCATTTTGGGAAGAACTTGTATTGTTGTGAGAACAATACATTCAAACTTCTGAAGCCAAAAATCTTCTTTTGAATTACCAATGCTCGCATTCCAAGATTACACAAATCTGAAAATGATTTTTAAAAACAAAAATGTGAAGACAAAACAAGAACAAAGCAAAAGGAGCCCTAGCTTGCACCAAAAAGATATCAAAAAGGAAAGCATAGCTCTTCTTTGAACTTGCAAATGCAATGGAGAAGACTCAAAACTTTGAACCAATCTTCTCAAATCTAAATGATTTCGAATTTGGAAGAAGATCCCAAGATTGCAACTATATAGGCAATGAAAGTTGAAAAATTCTTCCCCAAACCAATGCATTTTTTGAGTCAATAGAGGATTTTTGACAAGTGGTCAAGATAGAGAACAAAAATGCATGATAATAGCAACAAGAAAGACCAAATCAAACGTGCAAATGCTTGAGCTTGATACAAGATGCAATGGCAAACAAAAACGGCGCCTAAGGAAGAAGAAACGTATATTTGAATGAAGAAAACAAGCTGGAAATCCCGTTTTTGTGCCCTAGGTGGGCTTCCAACTCCAAGATGCAAGTTCGAATGCTTGCATTTGCTCCTTTGAATCCTTGTTTTGAACAAAATGTGCCCTAGACGGGCTGTTTGAATGCAAACGCAGGTGTTTAAACATGCTTAGAGGGCATGTAAATGGGCATAAAATCGCCACCCAACACTTTCATGGTCAAAACGCAGCATATGCATGTTTTTGAGAGCATTTATTTGCTCTAAAAATCGTCACCATTGGGTTTTAATAAAAAAACGCAACTCTTAAATGCATAAAGACGTGGTTTTATAACACATTTACATGTGTAAATGAGTCTAAAATCGCCACCAGCATCCCTTAATGCAAAACACAAGCAAATGAAAACTTATAACACGTTTTAATAAAGCATTTGCATATGTTTGACACTTTAAAACATATGCAAATGTTCCCAAAATCGACACCCAAGAGTTTTAAGTATAAAGGCCTTTAATGACGCATTTTTTATTACCCAATGCATATGCAATTGGGATAAAAATCGCCACTTATACTCATATAGGTTTAAAAAGTAGTAATGATGTCTTTTTAGAAACACTTTACATGTTTTTAAACTCAAAACATATGTAAAGTGATTCAAAATCACCACCTTGCTCTTAAAATCACTTAAGACACTTTTCAAATGCATTTGCATGTGTTTGATTAAAAAGATATGAAATAGAAATCAAAGTGTTTATAATATGTGCAAAAAGGCCATCAAGAATAATGATGGGCTATTTAAACCTTTTTGCATGTATTTACAACTTTGATTTTAATACATGTATTAGCATTTTAAAAAACCCCTCTTTATGATTTGGGACTTAAAATATATTGACAGTGGAGTTTTAAAGATGATTTGCATTGTGATGACATGCAATGTTGAACAAAAACCCCACTTAATTGCATAAAATGTATCTCATGTTATTATATTTACATGTAACTATAGTTTTAATAATGAAATATGCAAAAGGACTAGAAAAACCCACTATAGCATTAATAAATCATTAAAAACTATACTTAAAACTTCTCAGAATGATGTGAAATTTGAAAATGGGGTTCTAAACCCACTTTACATGTAAATGACATTTTTATTTTGTGCAATTATCAAAAAAAGGCCCACTTTTGAGAGATTTTTTATAAGGACATGCAATCAGGCCGAAAACCCCACCTGCGGCATGCTTATATCCTTAATAAATTGAGCTAGACAACTTTGTTCGCGGCCTTAGATAGCTCAAAACAAGTGGAATTCAAAATGCTACAATTCTAGGGCAAAAACAAGACTAAAAACCCAACAAACAATCAAGGAAAACCAAACAAAGACTCGCCTTGAAGAATTTAAACCTCGAAATTTTTCGTAGGGTTGTCCAATTTTGCAAATACAAAATTGAGGACAACACCTTGCTCAAAATACAAAAGTATAAGGACTCACTGACTCGACTAAATAAGAACGGACTCATTACAACCAGACTCAAGATTTCCTAGAGTACATTGAGGATGAGTACAATAGCCAATCAAGATGGCACCAAAAAAAACTAATCTATAAACTAACAAAGGGTCTATATAGCCAGTAATTTTTCCTATACAATCAAACTCACATGTATACCATTTTTATATTTTGATTGTTTACATTTACCACCCCAAATGGCATCAAAATAGCCAGGGACTAATACCAAAAAACCTAAATCTACTGCTGGATACCATTTTTTCTTCAAAAAGTATGTGTCTTCATACACTTTATACACTTTTCATTCTGCAACTGCAAAGCACGAAGGGCACCAATTGATGGGCTCAAAATTGCAAAATTAGGTGCCACAAAAAGCATGTATCTTCAAACAATATTCGGTCTGCAACTGGAAAGCTCAAAGGGCACCAATTGATGGGCACAAAATTGCAAAATTGGGTGAATGACAGGGTTTCCGACTAGCATTTCAAGTTATTCTTCCATTGGTTGCAAACCCAAATTTGGGTATATTTTGAAAACACAAATGTAGCTCATTTTGAAAGACAATTTGGGTATTGTTTCGCAGCAATCTGTCTTTTTTTGAATTTTTTGGAGCTGGCTAGGGTTTTTTGAGCTCTCTTCTGGGTACCACTTCTTTTTTCTAGGTCTTCTGACATTTTGCCTCGAAGTACGTGTCTTCTCAATTCTTCAAGTTTTTCATTGAAATTCGTGCCATGGCATCACTCGCCAGTCTTCTACTCGAGCGAAAACAGAAGTTCAATGGTCGGAATTATAGCACATGGAAGTAGCAGATGCTAACCATCTTCGAATATCGCGTCAGCGATCAGGTGGTTCTGGGTACTACTAAGCTTCTAACTACCGCTGGTCCTGATCAGGTTACCTATGACCAGTAGAATCAGGAAGCAATAATGTTTCTCAAATTATCAGTGGTTGATGATCAGCTCCCTCATATTCCATCCAGCAAAAGAACTGCCGAGATATGGGGCATCTCAAAACCCTACATGAGACTTTAGATAAAAGCAGGGCTTTCTTTCTCAAGAACGTTGTTTTCTATTGTCATGGATGAGCAGAAATCGCTCCTGGATCACCTAAATCGGATTCAGGACATTCGTGATCAGTTGCTAGCCATTGGACACAAGATGGAGGAAGAGGACATTGTGGTAATCACTCTCAAAAGTTTCACTAGGTCCTACGAGCATTTTATTGAGACTCTCAACATCACTTCTACAGGTGTTGATCTGAAGTTCGGCGATCTCTACACACTTCTACTTCAGCAAGATCGATGGAAACAATAGTTCGGTAGCAGTTCAAGCTCCACCTCCACCGAGCAGGCCTTTGCTGCTAAATCCTTTCAGAAGGATAAAGGCGGGTCTCATTCTCAGCAAAGGCCCTCTCCTCCAGCATCAGAAGGCTCCAAGAAAAAGAACATTCAATGTAACTACTGCCACAAGTATGGTCACATGAAGGTTGAATGTCGGAAGCGCTTAGCTGCCCTATCTAAGCAATCTGGTTCACAGCTCAAAACGAATAGCGCAGAGCACACTGAGCAGACAGAATCTGCCTTTTACGCCTTCATGGCTAAAATACCAGCAGATCATGTCAAATTGTCTGCCTAGTACATTGATTCAGGTGCCTCTCGTCATTTCACCCACCGCAAAGATTGGTTCACTGACTACCAGCCTTATTCAGATTCTGTTATTTTTGGTGGAGGGGAAGAGTACACTGTTGTTGGCAAAGGAAACATTCAGATTTAGTCTGCTGGGAGGAATCTCATTTTCCTCAATGTGTACCACGTTCCAGGGATGGAATTGAATGTACTCTCAATCAGTCAGATGTTGCGACACTCTCCACGGCTGGATATCACCTTCAATTCACATCAGTGCACCATCATTGATAGGGAGACCCGAGCTGTTGTTGCAGTTGGTCTTGAGACTCATGGTATTTTCAGACTTGCAGATTCTGGTACTTCTCAGGACCTGGCTATGGCTGCTCGGCAGTCTTCTATCAGTTCTCTTTGGCATCAGCGTTATGGGCACCTCAATGTGCGCTATCTCTCTCAACTTGCTCGTGACGAGCTTGTCCTCGGATTGCCAGTTTCAGACTCAGCAGCTTGGAGTTTGTGATGCATGCCAGGCTAGGAAGCAACATTGCACACCTTTTCCTGTTGGCGATTCATGGTGGGCTTCTCTCGTACTTCAGCTTGTTCATGTCAATATTTGCGGCCCTATGGCCACTCCTTCTGTTCTTGGGTCCAGGTATTTTCTGTTGTTTGTAGATGATTTTAGTAGAAAAATGTGGGTCTATTTTCTTAATAAGAAATCTGAAGCATTTACTGTATTTCAGAAGTTTAAACATCTAGTTGAAAAAGAGTCTAGGAAATCTATTATTGCTCTTAGGAAAGATAATGGGGGGGAATTTTGTTCTACTGAATTCTCTAGCTTCTATGATCTTCATGGCATCAAGCGTCAGTTAACCACACCCACACACCACAACAGAACAGTGTAGTTGAACGTCGGAACAGAACAATCACCAAGATGGCTAGGTCTATGCTTGAGCACAGACATGTTCCGAAGAAATTTTGGGCGGAAGCAGTTAACACTGCTTTCTACCTTTTAAACCGATCACCCACTGTGGCAGTATAAGGCAAGACTCCGGAAGAGGCCTGGTCAGGTCGCAAGCCCAAAATCAGTCACCTGAAGGTTTTTGGCTCTCTTGCCTATGTTTGGATCCTTGATGTGTCACGCACCAAGTTGGATGCCAAGAGCCAGAAACTCATGCTTGTTGGATACAGTAGTCTTCACAAAGCCTACCACTTGATCGACATTGAGACATCTCGTCTCCTATACAGTCGTGATGTAGTCTTTGATGAGCAGAGAAGACCGTTCATGCTTGTCTCTCTTGTTCCTGATTCAGCAGACCAGCCTATGCAGGCTCATGATTTGGGAGTTCGCCTTCCATTAGGTCCATCTCCTGGGAGGGCTCCAGCAGCTCAAGTAGCTCCAGTAGTACCAGCGAATCTTGTACAGAAACCTTCGGCCTCTCCTCCAGGATCACCTAGATATGCAGATGCTTCTCCTGATTTTGATCCAGATTCTTCTGATGAGGAACCTGATCATAGAGCACCTCCTGATAATAATGTTGGCCCTCCTCCTCTCCGGCCTAAATGGTGGGCTAGGACACTTGTTGATCTTAGGGATGATGAGCTCATCGAGGGGAGAACTGCTCGGAAGAAGAGAAAACCTACAAAGACTGTCAATATTGCTCTCATGTTCAACATTCACAGTGTGTTTGAACCGCAGACATACTCAGAGGCTAAAGGCATTCCAGAGTGGGAACAGGCCATGAACTTTGAACACCAGAGGCTGCTGAAGAATCACACCTGGGTCCTTTCTGATCTTCCACCAGAGAAGAAACCCATTGGCTGCAAATGGGTCTACAAAATAAAGTACAAGTCTGATGATACTTTGGATAAGTACAAAGCTCGTCTAGTTGTGAAGGGCTTCTCTCAGCATCAGGGCATTGACTATGAGGAGACTTTTGTTCCTACAAAAAAAATGAGCACTATCAGATTAGTTCTAGCCATGGCAACATGGTTTGGCTGGCAGGTCCATCAGATGGATGTCAAGATTGCTTTCCTGAATGGTGACCTAAAGGAAGAGGTCTACATGACGCAGCCTCCTAGTTTCAAGGTTGTTGGTAAAGAACACCAGGTTCTCATACTGGTGAAAGCTCTCTATGGCTTGAAGCAGGCCCCTAGGGCATGGTACATGAAAATTGATAAGTACCTCGGTGATCGAGGCTTCCAAAGGAGTTCTTCAAACTCAAATTTGTACATCAAGACTACTGAAAGTGAAATCATCCTTCTGGTCATTTATGTGGATGATCTGATCATCACAGGCAGTTGGCGTCTTTGATTTTGGGAATCAAACAGAATTTATGCCAGTCTTTTGATATGACTGACCTTGGTCTCATGCATTATTGCCTCGGTGTTGAGGTTTGGCAGTAGTCTTCTGGTATATTCATTTCTCAGTCCAAATATGCCAGGGCTCTGTTAGACAAGTTTCGTATGCAGGATTGCAAGTCTGCATCTACACCTATGGAGAAGGGTCTGAAGTTATCAGCCAAGTCTGATTCTCCTCCAGTTGATGATCCTACATACAGGCAACTAGTAGGCAGTCTTATCTATCTCTTTGCTACTAGACCTGATATCAGCTTCGTCGTCAGCTACATTTCACAGTTTATGATAGCTCCCAAGGCTGATCATTGGATAGCTACTAAGTGTGTGCTTCGTTATGTGAAGGGCACTCCTGATTATGGGATTCTCTACTCTTAGAGTCCTAATCCTAGACTCAGTGATTTCACAGATTCAGATTAGGCAGGCTCTGTTGACGATAAAAAGTCAACCTCTGGATATGTGTTTAGTTTGGGATCTGGTGCCATCACATGGACCGGTAAGAAGCAGCAGGTAGTTTCTCTCTCCTCTACAGAGGCTGAATACAGAGGGACAATTAAGGCAGGTTGTGAAGTTATTTGGCTTTGTCGAATGCTTGGGGATATGCAAATGTCACTAGCAGGCCTGACCACTTTGTTTGTTGATAACGAAGGCGTTATCAAGTTAGCACGGAATCCAGTCTTCCATTAAAGAACCAAGCATGTAGATATTCACTGTCACTACATTCGGCAATTGGTTGAAGGTGGGACAATATATTTGCAGTATGTTCCTACAGTGGATCAGATTGTGGACATTCTCACCAAGCCTCTTGGTCCAGACAAGTTTTCCAAATTCAGAGGACAGCTTGGTGTAGTGGATAGATTAACCATTAAGGGAGGGTATTAAATTAAAAATTATATTCTATTAATGGTTATCTATTATTTGTTTGTAAATATATTATAAATATTAGAATGTTTCCAATATTTAGTTTTCTGTAGTTAGAATAGAATGTTCTATTCTTTGTGATTGTTTCCTAAGGAAACATGGTTCCATTCATTTGTATATATGGATCTTTCGATTCTTGTTAATAACATCAAGATTTTTACCACAATACAAGGGGGCAACCTTATTGAGAACAAAGCATATTACAAAATATATTTCCAAGATAATTTTTGCTTTGTTACAACATCAATATAAAGTGCTCACAACTAGTGACTTATGATATACAACCAGTGTGGGATGAATCCACACAATGTACTATCAATTAAATAATTAAACTATGACTATCAAAATGCTCAAAGTAGAAAAAGGTTAGAATATGAGGGCCCTAATGTAATGTCTCTCCCATTTGCTTTCTGCATGACATCCTGATGGATGTGGCCTTGACTTTTCATGCTTGTATTGTGTGATCATGTTAAACCCGTGTGAGGCTTGTACTCTAGGAATGATCTGATTTCTATCGTTGCATTGGCAAGCTATTTATGCTTTATACCTGGTTGTGAGACCACTGTGTTGTGGCTGGTTGTATAGCTGTTTCGTGATGCCTTGCTCTAGCTTTGAGATGCTTGTTGTTGCTCCTATGTGATTGGTAGAGCTGATCTTGTGATGCTGTGACTATTCCCGTGTTATGGCTCTATGCTGGTATTGTGAGATGTACCCAATTCTATTGATTCTTGTGTTCATTCTAAGATTGTTGTTGCGGTTACGATTGGTATGGTCACTGAGCTTTGTGCCAATGGCTACTGAAGTTTGATTGTATCACGATGTTATTCCGTGAGTACCCATGTGATGTGATCAGTGGTTGCACTATGTGATGCATTTGATTACCGCACCTTATTTTGGTTACTGCAGCATTGTTGATTTATCTGTTAGATTATGTTGTTATTAGTGTTTTGATCATATATGCATAAGGATGCTTTGAGATAATATGTTAGGATGATTATCATGGATATCTAAATTATGGTGCCTTTTATGTTGTGGATACATCAATTATTTACTTTCAGTAATTTATGCTCAAAATAGTCGTAAATGATTTATTTAAATGCTTTAAACTTAAATACAATATTCATTTAATGATATGATGGTTACTACTTTACCGCACAGTTGCTTTGCATTTTGCCCTTTGTGTTGGTACGAAGTGAGACGGAGACATAGTCACTCATTCGTCAAATCTGCGCGATGTACTACTCTCCTTCACTGTTTGTTATCATGTATTATATGTGCTTCGGCTATTTATATCATGAGCATCTACACTTAATGTTTGCTTGCTTCAGTGAACAGGTACCAGACACAATCCGTCTGAGTTGCAGGATTTGAGTGTGTCTATATCCCCGATAGTGGCACAGGAGATAGTAGCTTTGGCCTTTCATACTGAGCGAATGTTGTCCCTATATGGACGGTGTATCCGTATTATTATATCATTGCCTTCGGGACGTGTTGGTAAATCCGGATTCATTATGCAGTTGTGTTAGACCCATGAGCATGTCTGTGAATTTAGAAGTTCCCGCAGTTGTCGCGGGTGATTTAATTAAAATGCAGATTTTAATGTATTTTGGGGATTTTAATATTTATTTTAATTACCAGCTAATTTGCCATAGTTGGCTTTCATATTTGGGATTGATTTTACTTAATTTGGGAAAAGGTCCAATAGTTTATTTAAATATTTTATTCGAAAGTCACTTTGGAGAAAAGTATTTTATATTTTATTAGTGAGTTTCTTTTACTCGCTTTTTCACTTGGTATTTTTGGGAAAAATGAGAATTTGCTCCAAAATGATTTGGATAAATTCGGTTTTATTTTCGTTGCGATCGATCTGCTTGCCGGATTAATGTGGGCAGCGACTTGTTGGACTCGTGTTGCAAATCCTCATTTTCCTGTGGAGCCATTCTTCATTCTACGGAGAATTGAATTGTCTTGCTCGTTTCTTGGTTTTTACCATTCGTGTGAGGTAGGGCATCTCACTGTTTCTTGTATACTCTGTCCTTTTAAAAAAATGGCTTCTTAAGATCGGTGGGCTGAGAATTAGTATTCCCCCATGTTTGTGTTTGATTCCTCCATACAGTTGGACGGGTGTGAGCATTTTATTTCTTTCCCATGTGATATTTGGGGATTTTGGTAATGTTATGCTGTTGGATTTCAGTGAAGTGCCCGGAAATGGTATTTTATTGTAGATTTGTGATGTTGGGTGGATTTAGACCAATGGGTTTTAATTTCGGAACTTTATTTGAAGTTTGATTTTTGGGCGTTTTTGAGCTCGCCTTGTTTTGCGTGTCACCCAGAACTTGTATGTCGCCTTGTTTGGTGTGATTGACCTATTGGAGGTTGTAGTACTCCAATTTTGTAATGGGATTGTGGAAACGAAATGTATTGAGGGTGTTCCGGATAATTGTTATCACAACCCGAACTTGCCCATTTAATGTTAAAATGATGATTTTTACACTTTCCCAGATTTTGCCAAAATTTGAGTGTTTTATTGCTTTTGGGCATTTTGAGCCTTCCTCGTGTTCTAACGAGATAATTGATGGATTCCATAGGAATCTGTGCTCTTGGAAAAGTGGTCAATCGAGCAATTGGATATTTGACTTGGTGTTGTTTTTACTCGGTTTTTACCTTGAATGCCTTGGGACTTGAGATATCCTCTTATCATTGTTTTTATTGTTGTTGTATTTGCCTTGTGTTGGCACACTCCATGCTTAAGGTTGAGCTTGCATGTGATATGTGGATGTAGGGTGTTTGAGACCGCATCTAGGCATGTAGTTGAGCTATACTCCTATGTTGAGGTCCAAGTGACCCGTGCTCTTGGTATTGAGACCAATAGAGCTTACTATGTTTCCTTATGGTTTTATGACTTTGAGAGTCTTACCTTGCTTGGCACTTGTGATGCATTGTTCTTTGTGCCTCGTTGTATAACAAGATGAGCCTAGTGTTTGGGTAGTGGAGTGGAGTGGTTCCTTACGTGGATCCCAACCCGAGAGTGTTGGGTACAGGCCATGTGAAGGAGTTCTTAATAAAGTGATAACTTAATAAATAAACTTGGGTAAAAACACATTAATAAGAGTAAATGACAACCTGGCCACTGGCGGGTGTTGATCGAAGGTAAGTCAGTGTCTGGCCACCTGCGGGTGTTGATCAAAGACAGTGTCTGGCCACCTGAGGGCGTTGATCGAAAATACAGTATCTGACCTCTTGAGGGTGTTGATCGAAGATACATACCGAGCATGGCCGTCTGCAGACGTTGATCGAAGACTCGATGCTACTTGGGCTATTGTGAGCCAAGTAATGACACTCCACCTTGAGTCCCTGCACTATAGCCTTATAGCTCTGAGTAGTACCCTGAGTATGCTGTGATTATGTGGGTTCTTGATCGCATTTGGACATTGGATCTCAGGTTGAGTGTTCTCCATGTATGATTGCATTCTGTACATGGGTATTGCATTGGACCTTTGTGTCGTCCTTGAGATTATGCATTTGATTGGTGTGTGTGAGTCATTCCTTGCTTGCGTGTATGCCTTGTGTTTGTGGTTGGGTTACTATCTCTGTGAGCACGATGGGGTGGGCCTTAGGGTTCCACATGGTAGGGTGGCGTTGCACTTTACCACTGCTGGGGACCGGCGTACAGGTGACGGACTTCCTCCAGTTGCAGATATTTGGAGCTTGAGAGCTCACCTCACTTGATGGCTTTTGTTTATGCATTGTATTTTTACTTGATGTTCTTGATTATTAGCCTAGTTTCCTTTATGCACTCATGTATGTATTTTGGATGTAATTGAGTGACTACAGCCTCGATGTGTTTTATTCCTGTACTCCCCAGTGTGGAGCTAGATGTTATTTAGTCGTACATTGGAGTCGGCTTAGGAGTTGGCTTGTTGTTCTTGCATGTTCAGCCCAGATTTGTGAATCGACATCTCCGACTGTCCTTCGGCATCTCCAACTCACTGGTCTGAGACATTTTGTCTCGGAATTCTTACCAATTTGACAAATCGCCGTTTACGCAGATCAATGTCTTCGTCTATGAGTCAGTGTCTCTGGCTCACTAGTCTGAGACTTTTTCGTCTCAGACAGTTGCCAGTCAAGATCGACATCTCCGCCGATCGGCGTGTGCGAGGCATGGATCAACGTCTCTGCCTGCCTCCAGTGTCTCCGCCCAGTTTGATGATTTTAGCAATTTTGGGAACTGGGTGTTTGGTTTGTGCTTTCGGATTGTCTTCCAGAGGGTTCTTGGATTCTTTCCAGACCCAAACGCAATTGTTTTAGGATTGTGGTTCACTTTATTGCTTATGATCATGGTTAGAAAGAAAATGAACTTGTACTATTAATCACAGTAGGACATTTACTTTGGGCTTAAAAGGAACATCGGTGATATGGGTTTGAGATTGTTTATTGTCTCCCTATCTGTTAACCATGAGTTCTTGTCGGCTTAGCCTCTTGTGGTCTGTGGACGTTGTCCGGATTCTTGTAGGGCATCTCGAGAATGTGTTTTCTTCGTTCTGAGTGTGTGTTGGGTTGGCTAGGAACCTTTGGAAGAGATTGCGAAGTCTTCTACTTGTGTTCGATCATGAGATGATCGTTATGATTACCTTAGCATGTTGTGTCCTGCTTATGTGATCGTTATGTGATGTACATTGTTACATGATGTTTATTCCATGTTTCAAAAAAAATTATTAAGTGCATATTTAACCCTTTGTTCCAAGGGTTCCTTGGCAGGGCATTACATCTGGTATCAGAGCCCATGTTTATACACTGGGATCTTTGTGTATATGTTGCCCGCATAGTGGATGTTGTGGATGCTTGAGCACGTGTGTTGTGTCGTGAGCTAGTGGTTGCTTGTCGCTTGGGTGCCTAAGTGCGACATTCCTGAGTGTTCTTGAGGAACCGACCTAAGTAACATGAGGTGGAGGAAGAGTACCTCCTAGGACTTGCACTTCCCAGGGATGGATGATCCCCTGTTTGAGAACCTCTTCAGAGCACCTTAGATCGTATGGTTGGCATGTTGCTCTTGGTTTTGAGTGTTTGGAAACCCTTGTGTGGTCTCAGTGCGTGGATGCCTTGGCAACCGTGGTTATGTTGCCATGTGTTATAGCTTGATAGCTGGTATGTATATATTGATTCTTGATTGTTCAGGTGTGGACTTGCCCTTAAGTAATTTGTTTTCTTGTGTGACCCTACTGGGTCAGGGTGATTGATTAGTGTCCATGCAAGGCCATGAGTGCCTCTTGTTTGACTCCCTATGGGGTGTGGTGCACTATATTCTATGATTATTGTGTTGATGCAAGAGTAAATGAAATTATCTATGTTCTATTTATGCTGGCATATTAATTGTTGCATTGAAATGCATTCCGCTCAAAGAGCGATGGTTGTGCACCATTGCATTCATGAAAAGAAACATTTATTGGTAGTGAAAGGTGAAATTAATATCATATGATAGATTAGTTGGGTTAATGACTTACATCCCCAAATTTGCATATTGCTTGGATATCTTGGGAAATTAGTTGGTTATTATTGTGAAGCATTGCATAGGAATTGCTCCATTTCATTGTTTCTTTAATCTCTTAAGAAATGATGTGTTTGCGGTTGTGGATGTGCAACATCATGTTGAATTATCTACTTCAGTGGTATCGTGTGTATCCGGCCTTTTTGTCCTTGAGACCTTGCATCTACCTTGCATTGAGGGCAATGATGTCATATTGACAGTAGATTTTATCCGTCACTTGTGCGATGTTGAGATTGATACCATACCCTTGTGAGTTGGGTGGTGTCATATTGCCATAGTCAGTTTGATGACTCGTAATGCGAGTTGCGCAAAGCCTAGTTGTGGGAAGAACCATCGTGGTTGTTGGCCAATCATTCCTTGAACTATCATTGTGTGACCCCTCCTATGTGAGCATGATGAGCACCCCTCCGAGAGATTGACTCCCATATTCCAACCTCATGTGTGCTTCACCTTGCGGTTGTAACCACCCTCTTCATGTTGTGTTCCTGGTGAACTTGTGTTGTGCTTCTAGCATATGTTTTGAGGTTGTTCTTAGACCCTCATCTGATTGAGACCCTGCATAACGGAATTACAGGATTGCATAGAAAAGAATAAGAAAATTTGAATTGCGAAAGAATATTGTTGCTTTTGTTAGAATTATATTTATGCATATGATTGAGATCCCTGATGGTTCACTGTTTGTTGTGTGGGTATGTTCTCTAACGCTTCTGAGACAATGTGTTCCTCGGTACTGTGTGGCAGTTACTCCCTCTTATGTGACTGATTTCGATCACAATGTTTCGTAAACATATTTCATGATTGATGATTTATTTTATCTTTTGGTGGATCTTTCCACATGTTGTGTGGCCAGCATTGAATTTTGGTATTTCTTATGCTTGGACTAGTCACCCAAACTTCTCTATCTATCTAATTGTGACATTCGTTAGGTTTGATTTAATGTTAAAATGAGCTCATTTTTGGGATTTACTGTTGGAATTAATAATTCCCCCATTTAGGTTTTTCCTTTTTTGTTTTGTGGTGACTATCCTGAATGGTTGTTGTTGCTGCCCAGTCTTGTGTTTTGTGACTCTATCATGTTCAATGCGGACCTCTGATAGTATGTGCAAGGGAGAACATTGCGGAGAACATACTATAAAGATGATAATTGGAATGTCCTTATTTAAGTTATGAGAAAATCTTGTTTTGTACATGAAAAGAAATGCAAGTTGATAATGATGTAGATGCATGAAAGACTTTAATGATTTTAAAACGCACTGGATTGTAAATCTCCCTGGTATGGATGTTCATAGCTGCATTGTAAAATTGATGAGTAAATGTGTATCGTGTTTAAATGAGATTAGAGATTGTCTGAGCTTGATGGAAATCGTTATAGGTCTGCTGGCTTTTTGTATAGGCTGCCAACTTGTTTTTTATAGTTCTTTAACTATGTCTTCTGGCTGTTTCTATGGGGGCTTTTCTGAACATCTCTAGTTCTCTTTTGTAAAGGTTTCGGGTCCTTCAAAACCTGCTTTTCTCTTAATCAAAACATTGGTTGAGCTTAAATTCTTGCATTGGTTTCTAGCGTGCATGCTTAGTGAGATTCTTGTTTGCTCCCATGATGTGACTTGGAGACCTTGAGTGTTTCCCTTCCTGGCATTATTAGTCTGGATGGTAGGGTGTGACTTAGTCCACCTATGAGTTTTGATCCATGTTGTGGGTCTTGATGACCATGGTTGGTTGTTGTGTTTGCCTCTTTTAGAGTGATTGTGAAGGTTCTTGATGCACCACTGTTTAGTTTTATTTTCGGTGAGTATTATTTGGGGCTGCTTTGGTTGTGGGATCCCCAGCTCTTCTTGGGCTGGCATAGTGTAGGAATAGAGAGTCTCCTTTCCCAGTCCTGACACTCCCGTAGCTATATCTATTTACGATTATATATATATATATATATATATATATATATATATATTAGTTAAGTTGTCCCTTCTTGGCGAGACTCCATGTTGGAAATTGGGATTGCCAAAGGATTGCTTGTAGAGTGGTATCCCTGGCTCTTGGCTAGAAGGACACGGTCTCAGTTGGCATATCTTACTATTCCGAGCTTGGTTATGGATTTGAGTGTAAGATGGTTTCCGCCATTTGGATTCATTACCACCCTGTTAAAGGTGAGACCGTGGTCTAGTTGGGTTAAGCGACCCTAGTTTCCATCTTTAGTTGAGCTCTCAACATCAGAGAAATCTTGTTGCTCCCATGCTTGGTGTTTAGTTGGGCTTTGAGTATCCCTTCAAGTGGAAGGAATGCAATACTGAGCGTCTGTTACACGAGTGCTCCTAGTTGTGAGAGGCAACCTTGTACATTTGTATCTCATGGTACCCTGAGTTGGAGGTAGTATCCCTCAGAGAAGTGCAATGTTTGGTAGAGAATCTTTGTCTTTTTCTGATCCTCGGTTTAGCTAGTTAGACTACGATTGGATCTAAGGACGCTCTAGATGAGCGTGGCAATGCTTTTCAGCATTTTGACACAATCTTTCCCCATGTTCCTGAGTTGTTGACTTGGAAGTTCTTGGTGCTTCGATCTTGGAGAGGTCTTGGAGGGCACTCTTTTGCAATTAGACGCCTCATGATGAGGTAGAGTGGCTTGAGTTATGCCTCTTTTGGCAGAGATCATGGCTAGATAGATGTGTATTTCCTAGCATGTATGGTGTTCCTTGTTGAAGGACTTTAAGAGTTTGTTTACGCGCTTGTTGTGTGTGTGTGAACCATTCAGCAGTTATGAGGTTGGCTGATAAGGAATTGGTGTGACTTGGCCAGACTTGTGGAGGATTCCTATGGCTATTCTTGCTTTTGAATTGGTTTTCAATCTCACACTTGGTGCACTTGATGGTTTGACTTGTAGGCTTCCAAGAGAATCTTGGTCTTTGGGTTGGATGATGTAGTTAGTACCTCTCCCGTTTGCTTTCTGCATGACATCCTGATGGATGTGGCCTTGACTTTTCATGCTTGTATTGTGTGATCATGTTGGACCCGTGTGAGGCTTGTACCTTCGGGGTGATCTGATTTATGTCATTGCATCGACAAACTGTTTATGCTTTATACCTGGTTGTGAGACCATTGTGCTTTGGTTGGTTGTATAGTTGTTTCATGATGCCTTGCTCTAGCTTTGAGATGCTTGTTGTTGCTCCTATGTGATTGGTGGAGTTGATCTTGTGATGCGGTGACTATTCACGTGTTATGGTTTTATGATGGTATTGTGAGATGTACTCAGTTTTGTTGATTCTTGTGTTCATTCTGAGATTGTTGTTGTGGTTACGATTGGTATCTACCTTATTTGGCTTTTGATGTGATTTGATGGTGTCACTGAGGTTTGTGTCAGTGGCTACTGGAGTTTGATTGTATCACAATGTTATTTCGTGAGTACCCATGTGATGTGATCAGTGGTTGCACTGTGTGATGCATTTGATTACCGCACCTTATTTTGGTTACTGTAGCATTGTTGATTTATTTGTTAGATTATGTTGTTATTAGTGTTTTGATCATATCTACATGAGGATGCTTTGAGATAATATATTAGGATGATTATCATGGATATCCGATTATGGTTGCTTTTATGCTGTGGATACATCAGTTATTTACTTCCAATAATATATGCTTAGAATAATCGTAAATGATTTATTTAAATGCTTTAAATTTAAATACAATGTTAATTTAATGATATGATGGTTACTACTTTACCGCACAATTGCTATGCATTTTGCCCTTTGTGCTGGAACGAAGTGAGACGGAGTCGTAGTCACTCATTCGTCAGATCTACAAGATGTACTGCTCTCCTTCATTGTTTGTTATCGTGTATTATATGTGCTTCGGCTATTTATATCATGAGCATTTGCACTTGATGTTTGTTTGTTTCAATGAACAGGTACCAAACACATTCCGCCTAAGTTGTAGGATTTGAGTGGGTCTATATCTCCAACAATGGCACGGTAGATAGTAGCTTTGGCCTTTCATACTGAGCTAATGGCGTCCTTGTATGCATGGCATATCTGTATTATAATATTATTCCCTTCGGTACGTGTTGGTAAATCCAAATTCATTATGCATTTGTGTTAGACCCGTAAGCATGTCTATGCATTTAGAAGTTCCCGTAGTTGTTGCGGATGATTTAATTAAAATGTTGATTTTAATGTATTTTGGCGATTTTAATATTTATTTTAATTACCGGCTAATTTGCCGTAGTTGGATTCCAAAGATCTGTGATCAATTTTGTTTAATTTGAGAAAAGGTCAAATAGTTTATTTAATTATTTAAATATCCTATTCGAAAGTCATTTTGGAGAAAAGTGCTTTATATTTTATTAGTGAGTTTCTTTAACTCACTTTTTCACTTGGTATTTTTGGGAAAAATGGGAATTTGCTCCAAAATGCTTTGGAGAAATTTGGTTTTATTTTCGTTGTGATCGATCTGCTTGCCAGATTTTTGTGGGTAGCGATTCGTTGGACTTGTGCCGCAAATCCTCATCTTCTTGTAGTCATTCTCGTTCCGCAGAGAATTGAATTTTCTTGCTCATTTCTTGGTTTTTACCAGAGTTCCCTGAATCGCCGCGAGTCACCCGGGTCGGCAGGTCAAAATGACCCTGACCCGTGGCTCGGCGGGTCAAACCCTCTAACTCGCATGACTCGTCGAGTCACCAAGTCAAGGGCTGACTCGCCAAGTCTGAGGGTCGTGACTCGCTGAGTTCTTCAACTACAATAAAAATACACATGGTGAGGGATTAAAAAAATAAAAAAATACCTAGTGTGCAAAGCTTGAAGGGCTTCCTCTCCAAAATGATCCCTTGTCTTATGCCAAAACGTTTTCTTCTAAGAGTCAACATATAGACTCCAATCTTATAAATGTTAGATTTTTTTCATGTCCCTGAGTTGGTGTTGCTAGGTGTAGCAACAGAATGTAAATGTGTAGACTAATTTTTAGCCAATGTTTGGTGGTAATATTAGAACTGAAGTCAAAATTGTTGCGGTTGGGAATTGATTTTCATTTATTTTGGGTGGACTAATTTTTTGCTTTCTACATTCTCTGCTTGCATCTGAGCAGACTGTACTTTTTTTAGGCACTGCATTTATTATTTTAATAAATTTAGATAGCTTTGTATTTTAATGAAATATGGTTACTTGTACTATTTTGGATTGCCATTTTGATGTGTTATTTATGTCCTTGTGGCAACCATATTTTGTATTTAGATTTTTCCCATACTAACAATTTTTTAATTGCATAATTCTGATTCCAGTTTTATCATTCTATTTCTTGTACTTTTATAAGTTTGTATGCGGGTTATAGCACTTCGAAATGCAAGTTTGTACTTATGTGATGGATGTATGTTTATGTATGTGATCAAATTAGCTTCTATTTGATGATGTTATAGTGTCTTTAAGCTTTATTCAAAAAAGGGTGCATGAAACATGTTTTAAATCGTTCAAAATCTCTAAATTTCAAGGTTTTTTAAAATTTGCCAAGTTGCTGTCAAATCACGAGTCAAGTCGGCCTTGCCAGTCCGGGTTTGGGAACTTTAGTTTTTACCATTCATGTGAGGTAGGGCATCTCATTGTTTCTTGTATACTCCAACTTTTTGAATAAAATTGCTTGCTTTAGATCAGTGGGCTGAGAATTAGTATTCCCCCACGTTTGTGTTTGATTCCTCCACCCGGTTGGATGGGTGTGAGCATTTTATTGCTTTCCCATGTGATATTTGGGGGTTTTGGTAATGTTATGCTGCCGGATTTCCGTGAATTGCCCGGAAACGGTATTTTATTGTAGATTTGTGATGTTGGTTGGATTTAGACCAATGGGTTTTAATTTTGTAACTTTATTTGAAGTTTGATTTTTGGGCATTTTTTAGCTTGCCTTGTTTTGCATGCCACCTAGAACTTGTATGTCACCTTGTTTGGCGTGATTGACCTATTGGAGATTGTAATACTCCAACTTTGTAATGGGATTGTGGAAATGAAATCTATTGAGGGCGTTTCGGATAATTGTTATTGCAACCCCAACTTGCCCATTTGATGTTAAAATGATGATTTTTACACTGTCGGATTTTCCCAAAATTTGATTGTTTTATTGCTTTTGGGCATTTTGAGTCTTCCTCATGTTCTAACGAAATGATTGATAGATTCCACAGGAATCCGTTCTCTTGGCAAAGTGGCCAATTGAGCAGTTGGATATTTGACTTGGTGTTGTTTTTACTCGATTTTTACCTTGAGTGCCTTGGGAGTTGAGATGTCCTCCTATCATTGTTTTTATTGTTGTTGTTTTTGCCTTGTGTCGGCACACTCCATGCTTGAGGTTGAGCTCGCATGTGATATGTGTATGTAAGGTGTTTGAGACTGCATCCAAGCATGTAGTTGAGCTATGCTCCTATGCCGAGGTCCAAGTGACCCGTGCTTTTGGTATTGAGACCAATAGAGCTTCCTATGTTTCCTTATGGTTTTATGACTTTGAGAGTCTTACCTTGCTTGGTACTTGTGATGCTTGGTACATGGATCCGAACCCGTGAGTGGTGGGTACAAACCATGTGAAGGAGTTCTTAATAAAGTGATAACTTAATAAATAAACTTCGGTAAAAACACATTAATTAGAGTAAATGACTACCTGGCCACCGACGGGTGTTGATCGAAGGTAAGTCAGTGTCTGGCCACCTGCGGGAGTTGATCAAATACACAGTGCCTGGCCACCTGAGGGTGTTGATCGAAGACACAGTATCTGGCCACCTAAGGGTGTTGATCGAAGATACATACCGAACATGACCGTCTGCGGACGTTGATCAAAGACTCGATGCTACTTGGGCTATTGTGAGCCAAGTAATGACACTCCACCTTGAGTCCCTGCACTGTAGCCTTATAGCTCTGAGTAGTACCCTGAGTATACTATGATTATGTGGGTTCTTGATAGTATTTGGACATTGGATCTCAGGTTGAGTGTTCTCCATGTATGATTGCATTTTGTACTTGGGTATTGCATTGGATCATTGTGTCATCCTTGAGATTATGCATTTGATTGGCATGTGTGAGAGTCATTCCTTGCTTGTGTGTATGCCTTGTGTTTGTGGTCGGGTTACTATCTCTACGAGCACGGTGGGGTGGGCTTGAGGGTTCCACATGGCTTTACCATTGCTGGGGACCGGCGTACAGGTGACGGACTTCCTCCAGTTACAGAGATTTAGAGCTTGAGAGCTCACCTCACTTGATGGCTTTTGTTTATAAATTGTATTTTTACTTGATGTTCTTGATTATTAACCTGGTTTCCTTTATGCACTCATTTATGTATTTTGGATGTAATCGAGTGACTACGGACTCGATGTGTTTTATTCCGGTACTCCCCGGTGTGGAGCTAGATGCTATTTAGCTGTACATTAGAGTCGGCTTAGGAGTTGGCTTGTTGTTCTTGCATGTTCAGCTCAGATTTGTGAAACGGCGTCTCCGACTGTTCTTGGGCATCCCCGACTCATTGGTCTAAGACATTTTGTCTCAGAATTCTTACCAATTTGACAGATCAGCGTCTACGCAGATCAATGTCTCCGCCTGACTGGTCTGAGACTTTTTCATCTCAGATAGTTGCTACTCAGGATGGGCGTCTGTGAGGCATGGATCAACGTCTCTGTTTGCCCCCAGCGTCTCCGCCCAGTTTGATGTTTTTAGCAATTTTGGGAACTGGGTGTTTGGTTTGTGCTTTCGGATTGTTTTTCGGAGGGTTCTTGGATGCTTTCCAGGCCCGAATGCAATCATTTGAGGATTGTGGTTCGCTTTATTGCTTATGATCATGGTTAGAAAGAAAATGAACTTGTATGGTTAATCACAATAGGAACATTTACTTTGGCCTTAAAAGGAACATCGGTGATATGGGTTTGATCTTGTTTATTGTCTCCCTATCTGTTAGTCATGAGTTCTTGCCGGTTTAGCCTCTTGTGGTCTGTGGACGTTGTCTAGATTCTTGTAGGGCGTCTCGAGAATGTGTGTTCTCTGTCCTGAGTGAATGTTGGGTTGTCTGGGAACATTTGGAAGAGATTCTTGTAGATCATGAGATGATCGTTATGATTACCTTAGCATGTTGTTTCTTGCTTATGTGATGGTTATGTGATGCACATTGTTACATGATGTTTATTCCATGTTTCAAAAAAAAATTATTAAGTGCATATTTAAACCTTTGTTCCAAGGGTTCCTTGGCGAGGCATTACATACATGCTCTTCCCCTTCAAGAAGTCTTGTCCTCAAGGATTAAACTGTTGAAACTATTTTTGAAACAAGTGGAGAGATTCCCAAGAGGGACCTTCTAGTTGTAATCCTCACCACTAAACACAAATTTCAATGATGGTGTGATTATGAAGTGAGCACAAGTAATGGCCCAAAATAGCATTGGTATCGAGGATGATAGAACCTGTCATCCAATTCAAGAAGCATGGATAGAATGTGAACATGTTGGCCAAGGACCTTCTTTGAATATGAGACATCAAAAGAAATGTATCTCGAAGGATAGAGGATGATTACGTAATATATTATCCAAAACGGTCCATAAAACTTGGATGCTAACTTTTTTTTGTTGACAAGCTGAAGGGATGTTTGTCTATAGGGTTAAAGACACAGGAAAACCATGTCCATGACACTAAATGTGTGCTCAGAGTTGTGTTGATGAATTTGGTTTTAATATAATTCAAAGCCAAAGTCAAGTTGTTGTAATGTCCCCAACTTTAGGTTCTCTTTGACTGCAGTAAGTGTTGGCTTTTTGGGTTGATATCAGCAGGATCAAAGAGCTATTCCAATGTCACCAGTGTGTTCAAATGGATTAATGGAGATGAACAACACATTCTAGAGTGATTTCAGACAACTTGTCTAGGTCTTTCTATTTTTAGCAAGTACCAATTCTGACACCAGTTGGTCAATTAGGCGTCTTAGCTGAATTACCTTTTCTAGTAGTCATTATTTATAATAAACACTATTTTTGGCAGCTGGTCATAGCTTCAGTTTCCTCTCAACTTTAGCATGCAATATCTTCAATTTCAAGGTTTGGATAATTTTGGCTATTTTTAGCATATTACTATTTATAGTAAGTGTTATTTTGGGTATCTAATCTCAGTCTCACCCTCGGTTTCAAAGTGCAGAGTCTTTAGTTTGAGGACTTGACAAATTTCCTATGGCTAGGAAATAATTTTATTATTTCACTTAAATATTTTAATAAAGTGACTTTATCACTCAAGTGAAATAAAGAGACTTTATCACTTGAGTGAAATAAAGGGGGCATCAAAGCTAAGGAGGTAATATAATTTTAATATCATTTTATGTGGCCTTATAAAGTGAAAAGGAAAATAAAGATTTAAATGGTATTTTATGAGCAAAAAGGATGGATGTCTATTTGAGGAGAAATAAGTAAAATATTAAAAAGGGGCAAAGTTTATTATTTTATTGTTTCTAAGTTGCCCTGATTTCCCATTAAGATTCTATATATTGTAGTTTTCTGCCTTCATTTGAGAGATCTCGATTTGGTGCTTCCTAATATTTCTTTTTAAGAAAACCATGTATGGTTTTCGAGATTGGACTTGGTTAGTCTTAGATTTTTGGAAGGAAAAAACCTTTGTGAAGATGATTAGCCATGGTCTAAGTCACAACATTCGTTAAACTTCATCCATGAAATTTCAATTTTGGCGAATTTTTACCCCGAGAACTTCATCCAAATTTTATGATATTTAATATAATAATTATTTTATTTTAAAATAATACTAAGTTATTTAGTTCAGTTATTTAGCAATGTTAAACTATTTTGACAATTTTGTGGATATATGTTGTGAGGTTTTCACACCATCGCCCCATTGTAAATGGGGACCCCCTCTTTTGCAAGCAGTAGGAGTAGTGGTCTTGGGTAGTCTTTGTTGGCGTAGTTTTCAAGCCCCTTGGTCTAGCGAGTGAAGTTTGAGAGTTGGTTTTGGGCAATTTTGGCCTGCTAGGAAGTCAAGTCTGTCTGGAACATGGGCGAGAGTTGTGCTAAATCTTTCAGGAATATGGGATAAAAACCAAAGGATTTGTGATGAAACAAGTTTAAACCCTCTGAGAATCCTTGTTCCAGCTTCAAT
>MU223627.1:1387642-1397692 GCA_018584345.1 Thuja plicata
CCTTGAATCATTGCATCTATGGAGGTAGCGCCGCTGGCAAGCTTTCATTAGATTTGATCCCCGTCCATTTGCTAATCTTTCCATTCCATAGGAGTAGTAGTAAAGCAGTGAGTAGTTTGGTAGTGGAGTTTGATGAGCGAAGTTGGAAGTGATATAAATTAAGGAGATAGATCCATTGAGTATACATTGCAAAGCTAAGTCCCATCATCATCATGGCAAGAATCTGATATCCTTGAATGAACAACGTAAGCCCGCCTACGTGATTAACTAGCAAATCACATTAATATAACTGAGTTAGTATCCACAGGTGTAAGGAACCTTGGAGTTTTCTCATGTTCTTCATGAGTATTTACTTTTCAAGAGAGGGTTGAGTGTTTGATATCCCGTATCGAGTATTCAATTCCTATATGTTATGTAGTGGTACAAAACTGACATCAACAATATATTACTTATATTAAAAAATAATTAAATTTATAAAGGCAAATTTAATGTTAAATTTTTTTGTATTGTACCCTTGCCGAACTTCATCCGAATTTTATGATCGCCAAACTCAAATCCTAATTCAAACCTTGTGACTCAGGCTATGGTAGTGAAAGAACTATATAATGTCCCCTTCCTAATTTGCCCTAGAACTTGCCCTAAATCACAATTGTAACAAATTAGGGTTAGTGTTTGCCTAACAAATAGTTTCCAAATTAGGGTTAGGGTTTGCCAAACAAATAGTTTCTTTAATTATGTGATCTGTAACTTAAATCTTGCATTCACCACATGAACACAATGCATATATATATCAAGGGTTAGAGAGTAAAGAGTATATCTTCATCATCATGTAGTACTTAAATTATATGTGAATTCCACTTATAGAAGATATAGAGTAAGGAAGCATCTTAGGGTGCCCTCATAGCTATTCTCCCTTAACTACCACTACAACAAGGTGCCCTTAGCAGTTCTCCATCTCACAGTGCAATAGGGTGCCCTCATAGTTGTTCTCCCTTAACTACCACTACAATAGGGCACCCTTGGCGGTTCTCCCTCTCACAATGTAGTAGGGTGCCCTTATAGTTGTTCTCCCTTAACTTCCACTACAACAAGGTGCCCTTAGCGATTCTCCCTTAATTGAAGACTCTCTCTCATTACCTTGTGACTAACTATTGCCAAATTAAGTTCTTGTTTTGATTCAATGTTTGTTTATTCCTCCATTCGATGCCCTTCTGAGATGAAGTTCTCTTTTATATCTCCTTTCACTGTAGGGAGTCACACCCTTTCATTGTTAATGTAATAATGAAAGGGTCACACCCTTTGCTTATGAAAAAAATACATTCTTTAATCTTCACCTATCTCTCACTTCTCAAATTTGTCTTTACTCCTTTTCAAATCTGCACATATTCCCTTTAAGATCTGCATATCTTGTTCTAGATAAGCATACCTTATTTTCATCTTTCCTTCTCAATTCTTATATCAGATCCTTCCTTATACTTCTTCTCTGAATCTCCTCTAGATCTCTACTCCCTATCCTCCATTCCATTTTATCTTTCTTCCCCTTTATATATTCCAATGTGAGGGAGAGGTCACACCTCTTCATCATGTCTAGGTTTTGGCAAGAGTCACAACCCTTCAATATTGTCCCTCTTTAAGAGTCACAACCCTTTCAAAGAGTCACAACCCTTCATAATTAAAACCCTTTCGAAGAGTCACAACCCTTCATAATTGTCCCTCTTTGAAATAGTCACCACCATTCATGATTACAACCCTTTCGAAGAGTCACAACCCTTCATAATTACAAACCTTTCAAAGAGTCACAACTCTTCATCACCGCTGCCCTTTGAAAGAGTCACTTCCTTGTTTTTTTCAAATTCCTTTCTTCTTCCATTAATTCTTCTTTATTTCCCGTGCTCTCCTCTTTCTTCCTTCCTCTATATCCCCTTTCAAATGAACTCTCTTCCCTTTTATTTCTTATGTTGAGGGAGTCACAACTCTTCATTATGTATTATTATTTCTCTATTTAATTATTTTTATATTTAAATTTTATTATTATTTATTATTAAATCCTATTTCACAAAGAGGAGATTACAGTCTGCCTTCCCAAAATTGTTTGTCCTCAAACAATGCCAATTTTTATACAAATCTTTCATTGTGAGTAGCTTTTCTGCACAACTCTAATATTAGCCAATGCATTGAGAATTTGCAAGATTTGCAATTTTAAGACAAGTTTTCTCTCATCTTCTCGAGAAAAGGATCAAGGCCATCTTTGTAATGGCATCAAACTGATTTGGATTGACCAACTTTTGCCAATAATTTCCATCTTTTGGGTTCACTCTAATAATTCTCTTATTCTAGATCAATCAAAAATAGAACCACGCATGGAGCATACACTTCAAAATGCAAAGTATACACATGAATGTATGAAGACACGAAGCATACACAAAGTATACACATGAATGTAGAAAGACACGGAGCATACACGAAGTATAGACACATTGTTAGATTCCTTCTTATTGACTAGAATGATTCCTTGTTCCATCTTTTACTCTGCAGGATGGCAGGATCATGCTCTAATACCATTTGTAATGTCTCCTTCCTAATCTGCCCTAGAAGTTGCCCTAAATCACAATTGCAATAAATTAGGGTTAGGGTTTACCAAATAAATAGTTTCTTTAATTATGTGATCTGTAACTTGAATCCTACATTCACTACATGAACACAGTGCCAACATATATATATATATAGAGAGAGAGAGAGGGAATATAACTTCATCATGATGTAGTACTTAAATTATATGTGAATTCCAATTATAGAAGATGTGGAGTAAGGAAGCATGGTAGGGTGCCCTAAGATCACAGTTCTCCCACCATATGGTCCTCCATTCTTTTATGGTTGGAATCAACTATAATTCACCAATATTCCCCCAACCTTAGCGGTTCTCCCTCTCACAATGTAGTAGGTTGCCCTCATAGC
Organism: Thuja plicata; assembly: GCA_018584345.1. NCBI lineage: Eukaryota > Viridiplantae > Streptophyta > Pinopsida > Cupressales > Cupressaceae > Thuja > Thuja plicata. Next base: position 1,390,598 of record MU223627.1, read on the forward strand.
AATTCTCCCTTAACTACCAAAGAAACAAGGTGCCCTTAGCGACTCTCCCTCTCACAGTGTAGTAGGGTACCCTCATAGTTGTTCTCCCTTAACTGCCACTGCAATAGGGTGCCCTTAGCAATTCTCCCTCACACAATGCAGTAGGGTGACCTCATAGTTGTTCTCCTTTAACTGCCACTACAACAAGGTGCCCTTAGCAGTTCTCCCTCTCACAGTGTAGTAGGGTGCCCTCACACCTATTCTCCCTTAGCTACCAATACAACAGGGTGCCCTTAGCAGTTCTCCCTCAATTGAAGACTCTCTCTCTCTCTTGTTCCCTTATGACTGACTATTGCCAAATTAAGTTCTTGTGATTCAATATTTGCTTATTCCTCCATTCGATGCCCTACTTCAATGAAGTTCTCTTTTATATCTCCTTTTGAGTGCAAGGAATCACACCCTTTCATTTGTTAATGCAATTATGAAGGGTCCCACCCTTCAGTTATAAAAAGATACATTTGTTTGACAACAATTGCTGCCCCTTTCATTTCTTACGTAATCTTCACCTATCTCTCACTTATCAAATCTGTCTTTACTGCTTTTCAAATCTGCACATACTCCTTTAAGATCTGCATATCTTCTTCTAGATATACATATCTTATTTTCATCTTTCCTTCTCAATTCTTATTTCAGATCCTTCCTTATACTTCTTCTCTGAATCTGCTCTAGATATCTACTCTCTTTCCTCTATTCCATTTGATCTTTCTTCCAAAATATATCTTCCAATGTGAGGGAGAGGTCACACCTCTTCATCATGTCTGCCTTTTGGCAAGTCACAACCCTTCATAATTGTCCCTCCTTAAGAGTCACAACGCTTTGTAATTACAACCCTTTCAAGGAGTCACAACTCTTCATAATTATAACCCTTTCGAAGAGTTGCAACCCTTTATAATTGTCCCTCTTTGAAAGATTCGCCAACTTTCATAATTACAACTCTTTCAAAGAGTCACAACCCTTCATAATTACAAACCTTTTGAAGAGTCACAAACCTTCATAATTACAACCCTTTGAAAGAGTTACAACACTTCGTCATGGCTGCCCTTTGAAAGAGTCACTTCCTTATTTTCTTCACATTCTTTTCTTCTTTAATTCCTATTACTCCTCTTTCTTTCTTCCTACATATCCCCTTTCAAATTAACTCTCCTCCCTTTTATATCTTATATTGAGGGAGTCACAACTCTTTATTATGTATCTCTTGAACTTCCATTAAGTTAATTAACTTGTAATTATGTTTTATTATATTTTATAATTATTTATCTATTTATGTATTTTTACAATTTAATTTGATTATTATTTATCATTAAATCCTATTCCACAAAGGGGACATTACAACCTGCTTTGGATGATTATTGGAAATATCACTCAAGTATTTCACATTGCATCATTATATCTCAATGACAGGTTTTATAGGAGGTTTGGTGTGGAGTTTAGGGTTCTTGTGATTTCATGGTTGACCTAAACCCTTGTGCTGGATTTCTTGTTCATTTTGATGTGAATCTTCATACTCTAGCATGCGGCTTTGTGTGCTTCTTGGGCGAGGGTTTCAAAGCTTTCCCTTGGCCGTGGGATTCTTCTTCCACAGCACGGGGTTTAACTACTTTATCTTGGTGTGGATATCCTTCTATATTGGCGTGGATTTATCCATTTGCTTGGTGTGGACTTGGTGTCAAAGTTTTGCAAGAGTTCTTGGTGGTTGGTGTGAGATTTTTTGAGTTGTTTTCAGACCTCAGGAAAAGACACTTGATGTTTCTGAAAGTTCTTAGTGTATTTCAGACTTGTGGATGGTGATTTCAGACAAAATTTGGTGACTGATCTCTGCTATATATTCCAGACTACTGTCCATTCAAGACTGAGTTTGTTGCAATTATGATTATTGTGGATTGCTAAGCATATTTCAGACTGCTGTTTGCTCCAGACTGAGTATTATTTCAAAAAAGGTCATCTTATTTCAGATTCTTTATGTTCAGACATATTGTAATGTGAATCATGGAAATTTCAATGCAAATCATGCTTCTTTCTGTTGTATAGTTTATCCATTTTATATGCCTTGTTCTTTGCAAAATGAACATGAAACCAATGAGCAAAATCTGAATCATACTCATCAAGCAAGCCATATGTTATTCATTGCACATTATGACTCATAATGCAAACTGAAAACAATTCATTACATCTGCAAGCAAACTGTTTGACAAAAATTCTATAATGTAAAGTTGCCAAAAAAATAGTGCAAACAAAGGGGGATCTTACAGGAGTATCAGAGCTCAGAATTTTTCTGCCAGCCTGTTGGGCAAATTCAAAAAGTGATTTTCAGATTTTAACATTGCATCAAATGAAAGATTGGTTGGCCAAAGTATTTTTGAGACAGGTAGCAAACATATTTTGGAATCACAAACAAGAAAAAATGTTCTCATCACTTTGATCCAATTAGAGGGATGTTTGACCATTGTAGAGAAATCACCTCCTGATTTATTGCAGATTGCTCTTGCTCCTACGGTGACCGCTTTGAGTCAACACAAGTGGTTGAGGCATTCGGATAGTGAATTAAGGCTATTGGTTACTACTTGTTTGATGGAGATTACAAGAATCTTAGCACCTCAAGAACCCTATGAAGATTACACAATGAAAAGGTATATCATCTTAAACATTCTCCAACATCCAAGTCTCTAACTCTATCGCAAGACCTCTTCTTCCTTACTGAAAGTTTTGTTTGAGTTGCTCACTTTGTTGCCATGAAGTCAAATCAATCTTTTTATGAATCGATTCAAGGGATCAATGGTTTTCTAGAGAGGAGTTAAATTAAAGTGAAAGAGGTGAAAAGGGTAAATAGTAACTAAATAGTTTGTTTGGTATAAAGTAGTGCAGGTTTGGCGGTGCATTAAATGTGATAGTTGGCACAAAAGGCTGTTAAGTGAGCACTACCATCAATATGCTAGGTCATTTCATCGATGAAAAAGGTCAAAGTAAAGATGGATGGCAAGCATGGACATGAAGGGGTGCCAAGAAGGTCTTAGGATATCCAACAAGAATTGTGGACCTTCTGAATATTTAGTAAGGCCGTGGAATTTCAACAACCCTGACATGTTCATGCCGTAAAAAATTTAGAAGAAGGTTTAAGGCAATGATATAAAGTTTGGAGAGATCACAAAAAAGAACAAAGAGGCCACATCTGTAGTCTTTCTTGGTGAAGACCTAAAAACTACCTTCACCTTTTTTACCTTACAAAGAGGACAAAGAATCACACATACCAATGTATCATACTAGTTGATTTTTGACGGACATGGGAATATTGGGAACCTATGTATCGCTTGGAGCTAGATGCGTGTCACAACTTACAATAGTTCAACTGAACTTGGACTTATAAAAATCTTAGTTTTTTGAGATGTGAGAGTGGTGCATTTCAACAAGTAGTGTAGATGTACAAGACAGCCATCAAGTTCCAATAAGTCAACAAAACCTTTGAAACTTTTCAAGGACGATTGACAAAAATGACATTTCTCATGGTTGCTTGGGATGTAGAAGAGAACCACCAACATTTGATAATCTTGACCTTCTAAACCAAAACATTTCGGTAGCTTGCATTGCAAAAGACATAAAAGCGACAATTTTAAAGGGAGTCCTGGCATTTTTGGGAAACCTTTCAAATTGGGATAAAATGATCAAATGGAAGAGGCTACTTATATGGGATGCAGTTTTGGAAAATGAGGATTTTCTAGTTAAGCATTTGAACTAATCAAATGTGTGAAAAGAAGTCTAACCATTGGAAAAAGGCTTGAGGTGTAAAAAGAATTCACATTCTCTTCCATGCATATTATTACATCCTAATGTCTAAAGTTTAAATTATCACCTTGCACTATGTTTTGTGACTTACTGGCTACAAGTTTGATTCCTAATGTGTGTGTCAATTATATGTAAAGGCATAGCTCAAAGATTTGTAAATGTAAATTACTTCTTGGGAGGTCGCCCATCCTAATGCCAATTTGGATTGAGCAACATAACTCAATTTATTGCTCCAAAGACAAAACTCTTTAGGGGGCAGTTTGTAACTTGTCTAAAAATGCTCATTCAATTCGGAAATATCTCCTTTGAAAAAATGCTTGCCAATCCTCCTTGCCATTTCAGAGGGGAATGTCGCCAAGACTAGGGCATTGGTACCAATGGTGTTTGGTTTGTTAATAACCCAAACCCTTAGCCAATGCGACTTGAAACCTACCAGCTTTATCATTATTGTGACCATCTACCTTGTTGGTACTTATACCTCTTGAATGAATATTGGCATGTAATACCAGTTGTCTGTCCAATCCATTGGCTGGATGTCCAGAGAAATCCTATTGAATGAACCTTGATTCCTCCAAGGTTTTTTCAACCAAACCTGCTTAGGCCAAGACATTTTACCATTTTTGTATAGCTCTTGAGGCAACATAATGGGCAGTAGATTCCTTATCATTGATTCAGTTGTTTGGGTTTATTGAGTTGGAGCCACAGCCCTTGAATTTTCAGGGTTGTTACTGAAATTTTGCATCACATGGAAATGGAGACAAAAATTTTTGGTCTAGGGAGGTGAATGGAAGTCCTATTTTTACAAATGCCAGCCCAGGACAGTTGTACCTCGCTGGATCCCTCACAAATGAGAAAGTAATACACTGGAGAGTGGAAACCCACACCTCGACACATACTGGCTCTCCTCTAGCTCTCTCATCCCCCACAGGAGGGGATAATCCTTAAATGAAATGGATGTTCAGAATACAACCATCCTGAATCACACAGATCTATCCTTCGTGACAATCTGGTACTTGTCTTTGGTCTCCTGGGAGTAAGCAAAGCATCTTTCTCAGAAAAGGGCTAATTGTTTGGGCCCATCTGCATGTATGCTGTGTGAAGTACTTGGCTTATACACACTTTTAAACAATCTAACACAGCACATTCTCACAAAGTAGCTCTTTTAGTTTTATTTGAGATGTAAGCTCATTCAATGTAACATCCTCTCTGCAGTCTTTACCTGGTATCTGGCTGTACTTCTCACCTATAGTGGAATTATGTAAAAATCTTTCCTTCTTGATATATTATTGGCTTTAATCCAAAAAAATGCAGATTTATGTGGAATTTGTTAACTTGATGGCTGTGCCATATCTTTTTTTCAATATGCCTAGGCACCATCCCATCCTGGCAGGGTAAAATGGGTGTGCCTCGCACATCACATTTTTTAGATAGAAGCTCTTTACATGGATTTATACTTTGAAAAACTGAATCTTTACAAAAAAGCAACCTACAATATGATTTTATTAAGCAAGAATTATTTATTGTATATCTTGATATTCCTCCCCGCAATCAAAAAAACAGGTATGCTAAATTACAGTTGTTATACACCTGCACCTCAGATTTAAAGGTCCATTTTTAGCCTTTAACTGCCTTTTGACTGAATGAAATCAGAATTTAAAAACTGTTGATACTTCAACAATAACTCATTAGATAAATCCTTTAGGAAGATGTTCATAAGCATTTTTTATTTGTCCAAAAAGAGCACTATAGAAAGATTGAAAGCTTTGGCCATTGCTCAAATAAAGGGCAAGGAAATTTGTAAAAATGTCAAAATTATGGTTTCAAACAGTAGAGAGGACTTACTTTGTTGCTGACTGAAGAGCCTCAAAACTTGACACACGCCGCATACTTGCTGCAATGCAGTAAGATATAAATAAATAAGCATTTGCAGTCAACAATTACAACAAACAATACTGGTCTCAACACCTGAAATGTTAATACATGTAATAGAACTCTCAGTAACTGATCAAAAGGATACTGGTCTCATCCTCAAAAAACTCAAAGAGAATAATAACAATAACAATTATAAAATGTTTTCAATTTTTTAACCACAAATGTGATACTTGCAATTTTTCATCCTAGAGATTTTTGGGCCAGAAATCTGCTCAGGTACCCTCACCATTTTGCTTTCCACACAAATTGATCATGACAAGACTCTAACGTTTTGCATCTTAAGCAAATCCATTTGACCTTAAAATCAAACATGCCCTCATTATTATAACCACTTTCCAAAAAGCCCATAAAATCTCTTTCTGATATATCCAAGATCATTCTAATAGAGACCTACAAAAGGCAAACAAGTTTCTGCAAAATTCATCCCCAAATTCAACCTGAAGAAACTCGTCAAAAATCAAAATCACTGAGTTGACTTTACATCATAATATCTACCTAGATACTATTTAAATCTTTACTGTGACCACTTTTTGGAAAGCTCGAAAAAAATATTTTTCCAAGGAATTCAAGATTGCTATAATTGGAGAAATGTGTGAGGTACACAAACTACTGCAATATAGGCAGCTAGTTTGGAAAAATAATCAACAAAAATTTACTCCCACTTTGCCCAAATTGAAGCTCTAGCACCAAATGTTAAGATCTTGCATAAAATAATAGGAATACTCCAAATAATATCCAATATACTTAAAAACAGTTCAAAAATTTGGGCAACACTACACAAAGCTCCTTATGGAGGAAACCACTCCACACTATATCTCCATTTTGAGATCCTAACACATAAAACACTTAGCTTGATATATTTATAGATTTGACAGCGTAGAATTTTTCCATCATCAATGTTGTCCCTAATTTTGCATTCCCCAAAATTGGGCAACCCTACGCATTTCCTAGTCAGGTTGATATGCATTTTTCTCTAAGCGTGTCGATGTTCCGGCAGGAGTATTTTTCAACGGAATTAGTTATCCCTTGATTTCTGGTTGTTTTATCTTCTGACTAAACATCAAGTCCTTTTCTTTTTCTGTTTTTCTCTTTTCGCTTTATGTCTTGTTTTCTGGTTTCCAGTTTTGGGTGGCGTCCTTGGTTTTTCAGTAGCGTTGCGAGCAGTCTTCCGTGTTCTTCCAAGGTCAATAGAAGAATGATATTTTCTGGTCAATCGCCTAAAGTATAATCTTATTTTGTATAAGTGATAGATTTTAAATTCTATTTTAAAATTTTGCGCCACTCTGCGAAGTTTTGCTTAGGAATTTTAATGGTAGCGCGATTCTGAATTGAATCCGCATATCAAAT
>MU223627.1:1404839-1421409 GCA_018584345.1 Thuja plicata
CACTACTGCTACTGCTTGCGAAAGAGGGGGTCCCCATTTGCAATGGGGCGATGGTGTGAAAACGTCACAACAAGAACCTAGAAGGGGGGGTTTGAAAAAGCTAACTTAAAAAACAGAAATAAGTAAATAAAAATTGAATATGTACACCAAAGAAGTATTTGATCTCAGCCTAAGAAGTATATTAGCAGTCTCTCACTAAATCCTACTCCCCCTAAACTTTTCCCCAAGTGATTTGACAGAATTGAGATCTCCCGCAGAATAAGATCTGGCAGATTAGATTCAACAATCCAATCACACTGTTCCAAAAGAGTGATTCTATTGTTTTCAATAACGATGAGATTGATCTAACAATCCAATCTCAACACTGTTTAAAAAGTGTGCTTCTATTGTTCCCAATAAGGGGAATATAAAAATAAAGTACATCGGATTTTTCTTAAAATTCATAAAAGAATAGACATGCAAGCGGTCCCCATGGAAAAGAAATCATGAGAAATGACAACAAACCTAAAGGGGTCCCACTGCAGTCATAGTCTTAGAATGAAAAGGAAAATACGTTCTTACTTCTCCAAATCTCTGGAAAATGGTGCTTCCACGCGGAAACAACATGCATGGGTACTCGAAAAGAAGCAAATCTTTTTTTCTTTTGCAATTACCTTGTGCTTGAGATATCAGTGTTTGTTGGAAGTACCAATCCCTCTATTAATCCAAAATATAATGGACATTATGGGGTTGCATTGTTGGGATGTGGGGGAAAAGGGGATTTAGAAGTGCCTGCCTTGGTAACTTAAGTCTAAAATTGTGCTTTTCAATGCTAAAGTTGGGTTTGTAGATTTAGAAGTCATATCTGCAGGTTTTACTCAACTTTATGGAAAAGTCTGTTTTTCATTAAGCATCTGATGTTTTGTGAATGAAACCAACCATACATTTCCAAAGTAGGAGATTTGTGCATACGAAATCTGTTTGCAAAGAAGTGGTTGCTTTTATTTTCCTAGCCCTCACTCTAGGTGTTGAAATATCTTATACTGACATAAATTGGAGGTGTTCTGAATCTTTACCTTGGGAATTCAAGGAAATTGTCTCTTTAGGCCCTAGAACTTGTCACAAGTGTCATCGAACTCCATTATCTCTGGGGCCTCTGCTTTTATCTCTTTGTTTCTGGATCTGCTAATACTGCAAAAAGATTGGCCAGATTAGGTGATTCTTTATGCCTTGCCTTTTCCTGTAGATACTTGCTGAGCCATTATTTTTTCTTGCTGACTGTTGAGGATGGAACGTCATCAGGATCTCCTCAAGTCAATCTTTGGCAAGGTATGGGCTGATATTACTCTACTGCCTGTCATTGGTTGACAAGATCCTTTTTGTAATGTGATTGCCACTAATATGTGTCTTGAAAGAGGCAAAGTCTTGCCTAGTGGCCATGTTCATTCCAGATGCATCCGTAGTTTTAAAACTCAGTGAGTACTCACAAGGGTTTAAGGAAAACAAGTAAATCGTGTTCAAACTTGCTATTTGGCACAAATGGTTTTCAAAGAGTTTTTAGAGTACAGTGGTCTACTCTGAGTGCATTCATGGTTTAAAACCTGCTCTGAGCAGGCTCGTACTTTTTCATCTGCCCCACGTGTTCAATTTTTCAATTGAACATTTTCCCTTGGTTGTGTATGCTTCTTCTCTGTTCTCTGTAACCTATCTGCCACTTGTGACTCACATGCCTGCAACCTGTGTGCCTGCTGCTCCTAGAGAAGGAACTATTTGTACATTTGCTACTACGACCCAAGCCTTCAACTTTTCAATTTTTAATGTTACTCTGCTGTTCCATCATAACCCAGCCCTGCAGCTCTGCAGGTTTAGCCACCCTATTTATTCAAATCTGTGTCTACAATTTGAGTATTATTTCTGGCCTATGATTGATTGCCTACATTTCAGAGGGCTTTGGATAAATTTAGGTTTTTTAGAGGAATTTGAGTATTTTTTTAAGCTCTTGAATCACTAAAACCAAGTCAAATTCAAAGTTTTTGCCAAGTCCAAGTTTTCAGACTATGGCTGCACCTATTCAATACCTCTATAAAAGCCAGAACAAATCGATCAGGAAGAGGTCTATCCACATCCAAGTTGACATATACTCATGTGTACTCAACCGCTCCCAGGTTCTTTGTGAGTATTTTGCTATGGCGATTCCTAGTTTCTTGAGTGTGCTAGTTCCTGTTAAAATTCACTAGAAAGTGGGAGAAGCCTCGCCTATGCTAGGACAGTAATGGGTAGATCTCTGGAGACAAACATTTCATTCAGAGGCCAAAGTTCTTCAAGATCCAGGGCCATCCTTGGAAGGCTTGACCTTTCTCTTGCTTGGAAAAGAAACTGGTCAAAAAATACACTTTGGCATTATTATAATTTTGAACTCCCCTGGAATCTAACGGTTTCCAGCTTTATTGAATCCAGATCAGTAAAGTTTTGAGTACAAAAAAACTCCAAAAAATTGCATTTCAAAGCTTTCCCTTGAAGAAGCCAAAGTTTGATTTAAATTTCTTCAACAGAAACGGTATCTTGAAGGAATTGCATTACTATATAGCAACCAGTTCCTTTTATCCTAGGAAAGATTGGACAGTCAATTATGAAAGTGCAAAACTGGTGCAGTTCTTATTTGTCAATTTAATTATTATAGATCGTCAGAAACAGCTAGTTTGAAATTTTGGCTTGAGCTCAAAGGAGGGGGATTCTAAGAGGAAGCCATGCCCCCCTCTGTACAGGAAATATTAGGACCACACAGCCAATGTTTGAATGTAAGGAAGCAATATGGAAGGTAGAGCAAGGACAATCTGGTGTAGTGAAGATTTTAGGAGAGCATTACATACCAAAAATTTATTTTATGCTGCATACGTTTTTGTTCAAAAAAAATTGTGGGCAAGTGTCAACCCAAACTAAGTAAAGATGCAACCATCTAAACATCAAGTGCCGAATCATTTAAGCTACACTGCTTAAGATGAGAAATAGTGAAGTAGACTATGAAATTGAAGCCAACAGTGGGATTGTGTGACAAGCTTTTCTCAATCCAAAGGAGCCCAGACAATAGGAGGATATATCATAATAACTCGCATAGACAGGAAGGACGGAAAGGAAGAAATTAACAAGACCAACAACAAACAAAATCCAAAAGGCAATAAATATCAATATCCCTTTTCTTTTGTCAATTTAATTATTATGGATCATCAGAAACAGCTAGTTTGAAATTTCGGCTTGATCTCAGAGGAGGAGGATTCTAAGAGGAAGCCATGGTCTCCTCTGTAGAGGAAATATTACAGCCACACAGCCAATGTTGGAATGGAAGAAAGCAATATGGAAGGTAGAACAAGGACAATCTGGTATAGTGAAGATTTTATGACATACCAAAAATTTATTTTATGCAGCAGACGTTTTTGTTCTAAAGATTTTGTGTGCAAGTGTCAACCCAAACTAAGTAAAGAAGCAACCATCTAAAACATCAAGTGCTGAATCATTTAAGCTACACTGCTGATGATGAGAAATGATCAAGTAGACTATGAAATTGAAGCCAGCAGTGTGATCATGTGACAAGTTTTTCTCAATCCAAAGGAGCCCGGCCAATAGGAGGATATATCATAGTAACTCGCATAGACAGGAAGGATAGAAAGGAAGAAATTAACAAGACCAACAACAATAAACCAAATCCAGAAGGCAATAAATATCGATATCCCTTTTATTTTGTCCTTCACAGAGAGGCTCCATCAGGTTGCCTTTTCCTCCGGATTTAGAGTGTTGTGTCAGTTCTATTTCCCACACAAGAAGTACTCAGTGTGTAATGCATGCCTTATGGTCAAAGATAAGACTTGTGTTGATGCAGACTCGGGACTACCTAGGACCAAAAATCATGTAATTCCAATCTCAAAAGGCATCAAACTGGAAGAAGATAAAAAACGCAAAGGGTTGGCACAAAGGAATGAGCTAATACAAACACAGTATCTTAGACAGGAAACCTCATTATAATATTGAGGAAGCAAGTTGTGTCGCCAAGTGTATAACATTATTGAAACATTGAAAACATTGACCTATCCTAGACAAATTCTATAGATCCTCTATCAACTAATGAAAGATGTCATGAGGGACAAGAACCCAAAACGAGTAAAGCATTAATTCTATTGAAAAAATAAAATGAATGTTAGCAAATTAACAATCTGCATGCAAGAATTTCATATAGAAGCTTCTTGCCTTACACAGTTTTACTTTGGGAAGTTATTCTGTTCTTACTACAGATATCAACCCATTTTCAAGGATAGGGATTAGCAATGACATGATGTATACAAAAGAGAGCTAAGCACGTAGCCTTCCCAAAAATAGATGACTAGGACCAATTAAACAGAGAGCAAGCAATATTCAAAAGGAAATCTAGTTGAATACAAAGTATAGGATCCATTCATATGAAAGAAAAGCATTCCCACAAACAGGTAACTTGTTTGAAGCCAAAAGAAAAGGCAGAATCTCCAACTACAAGGGAGCCCACACTGGATTCATCTCAGGCATGGAATGTAGAGCAATAAATAGCACATAGAAGATGCTAGCATAGCTGTTCCAGACAGGGAGCTTAAATCATCAAGTGTTAAACACAGTACCCCAGGAAAAACTTCATTGCATCTTACCCTTCAGAATGTAGACATTTTACCATATTTTTGGTCCAACCATACAATCTAATAGTAACAGATGCAAAATAAAACTTTACCATGGTTCGGTCAAAGCTCAAAACAATTCAATCATCATGCTATTTTCAGGTTTTAGTCAAAATTTATATTGAATACAGAAGTTCTGCTATCAAAGTCATGTATTAAAGACTATCAAATACAGAATACTTGTCAATATTTGTTTGCTTATAAGAACTCAATAAGATGTATCATGCAAGGCTGATTTCCTCAGACTAGTGAGATCCTTGCTTCCCATAACAAGGTATCCAAATTATTGTTGGGATCTAAATCAAAAAAATGACTCTATGAAGATGTATCTTGTAAACACAAACTGCCTAATGCCACTCACTAATCCTTCATCCAAACTAACTTCATTTTTTAGAACATGTAATGATTCATGTTCCTGTTAACCTACAGATTGGTGGCAAATGTGCAAATAAGTTTGTAATATGTATTGATTACAGACCTCTGTCCTTGCGCTGGTTTGAAACATCCTGTATAGCTGAAAAGATGTCTGGGGTGAAAATATAGACACCACAGTTTATTCGGTCACTTACCTGCAGAATTGCAAAGAAAAGGATGATGCTGATAGCAATCTTTGTACGTACAAGATGTGAAATGCTGAATGAAAAATTTGTTCAGAAAAGTCATTTTAACTATATATGAAACCCATTAAACAAATCTCTAAGGACTAAAACATCAACATGCAATTGACTTTAAATATATATCACTATATACTATACTGTATGGGGTAAAGGTTCTGTAGGCTTACAAAAGTCTCTGGCTTTTCTGCATAGTGTAATAGTTCCTTGGTGACGGGATCTGCAACCAATTCACCAAATTGGTTGGCTGATTCTGCAGAAACCTGTGGAGCAAATACTGATCAATGATTGAGATAATACTGCTGATACAAACTATTTATATTTGTCATAACTCCAAGCCTCCAAATAATAATTATACAACATTAGCCAGCCTAGACAGTAAAAAGCAACTATAAAACACACACATGGCAACCCCAGAGTAATTAAGAATAAAGTTCAAATTATCGAGAAGCTCAACCTAATAACTATGACAAGGAGGGTATTATGGGGCATGATAATGGTTTGACTCACCCCCTCATGACCAGCATCTGAAACTGGGATAGCTTGCATATAATATTGGGAGATTAACCATGACTGACCAAACGCTGAATTTCAAAGGCTAGACCACACTGTGATTGATAATTAACAAAGGCATAAGATGGCAGCTGCTGAAAAATCTCTTGAAGCAAGGAACAAAAGTTAAGAAAGATCCCAAAAGCAGTTTTTTGGTATAGTGAGAATGAAAGAATCTAAAACGAAACAGCAAACAGTTTTGGGGTATGACAAGATGGCAAGGATCTAAAACAAAACAGAATATGAAGATTACACTTAGTAACATAATAGTCGTAGAGACAAAGGATTAAAATTCAAAAGAGCAAATAAAATGACATGCAGATGTGACAAATATATGTTCATAGTTGGGATAAATTAAATTTTATAGACATCTTGCAGAAAGAAAAATGAGAAAGAATATGCAGTTCAAATGCTCAAGTGCTAATGATTTTTATTTTTTTAATTAACCTGAAATAAATTTATTGCTTCTGTCAACCCATTGTAACTTACCTTAATCACTAAGATTGTACCCATTCCACCATACTTATTATGGGCCTCTGCCATAATGCCAAATGGAGGAAAACACAACAAATCAGTCAAATAATACATTTTGAATCTTTAACTTCTGTTCTTGTTAAAAGAAACTGATACCTAAAAGGGGCTAATCTAGGAATGCAGGTTATGCATCAGATTTGGTAAACTGCTCATTGAAATGAACCATAAAAAATGGCCAATAGGAAAACGTAAAGGATAATGTAGAAGCTATATGCTGTATTGCCACAAACAGACTTCAAGTTCACAACACTTACCGAGCATGTCTGCAAGAGGAAAACTGCAACATACATCACAGTTGAGCAAAAATATATTTGTCTGCAGAAAACAAATAGAGCCCTCAATTAAATAGTTATAGAAAGGTAAACAAACTAGACAAGGTAAAATATCTATATGCAAGAGAGACATCGTAATTGGAGTTGGTTATAGACGAGCAATACGAGTATTTTTGAGATATGGGTTACTACTAGGAGACTTACGGGATCATCCTCCATTATCAACTCTCTAAAGTGGTAAAGTCCACCCGCTGAGCCATGTGGTTTGTCCTCTCTCAGGTACCTGCAAGCGCAAAAACGCATTCACTTTCTATTTACTCATCCACTAAACATAATAGTATCGTGTGATTCTGTATAGTTGTGAGTTAACTTTCATGACCTGATTTCAATGAGTGGTGGTTCACAACTCATTTCTAAGAACCATGAATTGTGTACTTGGCTGTTAATTTACATAGTGGTACCCCACAGCATGGTTCCATCCCAGCAATAAACTAGCTCAAGGCACTTAACCATAAAAATTCCCTCACAACCAGTCCACTTAACTTGCTACTCACTTACAATTTATTCAGCACTAAACTGGCTCCAGTGCACTTAACCATAAAAATTCTCCCACAAACAATCCACTTAACTTGCTACCCAATTCACAGTTTATTTAGCTTTTTTAATATGACGAACAGAGTTGGTGAAGTGAATACTACCTTACAGGAATCTTGAGCTCGTTTGATATGGAGGAAACGTAAAGCGCAAATTCGCGCTCCTCGTAAAACCCTATAAGATAAATGTGAGCCAGATTTGGTATCTGCGAAAAAGGAGATCTTTTGCTTCAGATCTGCAACATCACATTGAATTACACCTTCGAGGACAAAGAGAGAGAAAGAGATGAGCGCCAACCTTCTTGCAGGCGAGAATGGGATGCTGAACCATTGGCTGCCCAGCCAAAGGAAACAGAGGTTTGGCCACATTCAGCGACAGCGGCCGAAACCGGGTGCCTGCATGCCATTCTCAATCATTCACCATTCAATTACACAAATAAGAAAACTTGCATCTTCACTTACCTTTTGTTGGGCCTCCCACCATGATGACCGCAACAGACCTCTGCTCGCTCTCCATTGCTATTGCTCTTGCTCTTGCTCTTGCTCTGTACTAGATGAAAGATAGCGTGGATTTAGTGCCTTTGCGGCTCCTTTTTATTATAATTAGTATGCGGTCCACAAAGCGTCCTACGTGGGAGTCAAAATGTACGCAGCATTAAACAGGCATAAAGTGAGATCGAAGAGAATTCATTGGCCGATCTGGCGATTGGAAATATCAAATTTTATTTGTTTAGACCTCGGGGAAAGTATTCACATGTGAACAGTTAGAGCGAATGAATGTAGATGGGCAGACAGCTTCACTGGCAAGAAAAAGGAAAGGGATTAAGTTGCAGGGATCTGCCATTGAGCTTTTGTTTTATTTCGTTCTCGTATATTTGTAAACAGACAGACAATTTAGCATTGTTTCCAAAGGCCTGTGCATTGGATTTTGAGTGATATGGGACGCAGACTTCACTGGAATAGAATCTGAAAGTTGGTGTGGGAATAATGCTTCTGTTGACAGGATGCTCTTTATATGGTTCTCAGACTAGAAACTTTAAAAAACCATGTGTTCTTAAGAAATAAAGCTTACATTAATACATTAAACTAGCAGTCCATGTTTTTGTGCAGGTAACAAAGGTCTTAGGATACATTAAACTACTAGTCGTGTGCTTTTGTGCAGGTAACAATTAGTCTATAGGAAATTTAATTAAAATTAGTTTGTATAACACAAAAATAGATCATTAATGTTGTATATAAGAAATCTAAAATAAAAAGTAATAAAATATAAATTTACCAAAATAAATTTTATTATATAATCAAAATAATTTTTAATTTTTAAAAATTTTAAAATATTTATTATGTAATGTTAAAAATAATTAAGTTAAATATGATTTTAAAATGTGTTAATAAAATCTAAATCAAATAATTCATTTTCAAGAAGAAAAAATAATTTTTATTCTATTTTTTAGTTTTGCATGTACATAATTTTATTGTATAAAATTAACAATGTCACAAAGATGCATCTCATTTATATTAATTATGATACAATTTTATATAATTTAAAAGAAAAAAATTATTCTATTTTTTCCTTATTTAATGCATATAAATCAATAAAATATTCACCTGGCTCAAACAAAATCATTCCAAAGAAAATGAAACTTGTCCTAATGTAAGAAAAAATGGCACAAAATTAACATAGACAAAACTCTTATAGATGTCTTTGTTAGAAGATGCTTCTGTAGACACCCTAAAATGGATAGACTTGCGACCTTGCGAATAATTACTAATTTTCCTTTATTAATTAATAGTTTCTTTAATCATTAGTTAATCATCTATTTCTTCTAAATTTGATATTCTAATTATTTAATCATTTCTCCAAAATTAATTAAATAGTTAATTAATCTTTATTAATTAATTAAATTCAATTTCGTAAAGTTTAAATTTAAATATTTAAACTTATTAATTATTCTTTTATGTAAATTAATTTAATTTCACTCTTAATTCTATTTTAAATCAAAATAGAATTCAAATATCTCATTTATGAGTATTTTAATTTCTAAAATCAATTAAATAATCAATAAATCTCCTCTCTAGTTCCAAAAAGGGAACTCAAGATCAACCTTTGTAATTGCATGAATTGCTCCATCTTCGTTCAAAAAGGGAACTCGTGTTTCAATCTCTATAATTGCATAAATCATTCCATCTTCTCTCCAGTTCAAAAAGATAACTCACAATCAACTCTTCAGTTCACTAAACCATTCTCTCTTCTCTTCAGTAAAGAGGATGAGTTTACTGATTTCTTCTTCAGTTCTTATTGATCTCAATCGTCCATTTCAAGTTTCTGAGGTCAATCTCATCCGTCCAAATCATTACCATATTCTATAAAATCAATCCTTCTCAACCATTTGAAAGGATCCAGGATCTCCAACTTTGTGCATAATTACTGCGTAGGATTTTTGTATGAAGCATCAAGCAAAACCGTTATCATTTTGATCTCATTTTCTCAACACTCCTAAGTCATAGATGTTGTCAACACCAGTACTAAGCACCATCCATATAGCATTTTAGAAGGAGTAGAGAGAGAAACAATAGAAGCTTCAAGAATTGGGGTTTGTATTTATTTGTTTTCCTTTCTAATGTTTGTTATTTTATTGTTCATAGGCTTAATCTTAGTAGTGTGTTAATTTCTTTCATTACAAACCGGTGCTACTAACCCTCATTTGAGTGTGCAGATATAGGCCTATACATTTTGGTGAACCCGACGTGAACTTACAGCCCGATAATCACTTGCAGACAACCAAAAAAATCTCTCGGTCTCGGTCGTACGACTGCGGGTTTATCAATTATTTTTTTATTTTCGGGGGTTTTCTATAATTTTGCATTTGACAAAAGAATTTTGCAATTGCCTTGTTTATTACCGCAATCATTTTCTGTTATTTCGTAATTGTTATTTGTATTTCGCAATTGATTATTCAGTTTTCAATCCCTATTTTCTGCAGATTATATTTTGCAACTGATAAAATAATTTCGCAATTGCACATTATATTTCGCAACTGACAGACTTATTTCGCAATCATCAAAATAATTTTGCAATTGCTCTATTTCATGATTTTTCGCAATTTTGTGATTGTTGCTCAAATATGATTTTTCTTGCTTTCTCAGTTTCTATGCAACACTGAACAAATGACCAATGGCAAAGAGGATAATCAGGCGCATTCCAGGGTTTAGGTCACTAAAAGCATTCAAAAGAAGAATCGCTCATTACTACGCACAATGAAAGACAACTCTTGCAAGCATAGTTGAAGACCAAATCGAACCCTTCAATAGGTATATCGATTCTCTTAAGCGTTTTGCAGCCAAATATAAGGTTACAGTGAGTATTGACGGCCTTAATAATCCAACTGTTACTGAATATCATTTGTTTTGATTGCTAGTATTTTTGGTACTAATAATTCTTGACAGCCTGTGGCGTGGAAGCAGCTTAAATTTTGCTAAATCTAAAATCAATTCATTTGTCTTTTGGTGCTTAAAAAGAAAAGTGTATGCTTAAACATCACAATCTCATCTTTCAAATTAGTGCATAAAATTGGCGTGTGGTTAATACCGAACAAGGCAAAGAACTTTTGAAATTGGTGCACTTAAAACTGAACAAGCAAATATCATTTGGTTTGAGCTTAAAATTGAACTCGCATTCTTGTATGGATGGTAGCTCAGTTCACATTTGATCTTTTGGTGCTTAATGCGATTAACCTTGTGTTTTGAGTCTTTGGTGTGCTTGCACAATCTATTAGAATAAAAACCTTTTCATTTTTTAGAGAGGCTTGTCAGGGGAAAGCGTTTCTTCCTCAGAGGACAACCTCAAACCGGTAATCCTTATGATCAGTATATAAACAAGACGTGGGCTAAAGCTCTATCTTATATATAGCCAAGCTTGGGCAAGACCAATCCACCTTGTCATAGGCTTTAGATAAATCTAGTTTGAGGATGATACCTTCCTTCCTTGACATCACTAAGGAATGCACATTTTCATGAATGGATATAATGGAATCCATGATTTGTCTGCCAAGCACAAAACCATTTTGCTGCCAAGAAATAAGGGATGAGAGAATAGATAAAATTCTCGTAGTGATGATCTTAGAGATAATCTTGTAGGTAGAATTGCATAAGATAATAGGCCTAACTGATCCATTCTATCAGCCCCTTGTTTTTTTGTTATGAGAGATATAAAAGTACCATTCAGCTCCTTCAACAGTTTTCTAGATCCAAAGCATTCTTTTACAGCATTAGTAACATCCTTCTCAATAATATTCCAATACATTTGGAAGAAAAACATAGGATAACCATCCGGACCGGGGGCTTTATCCCCATCACAAGAGAAGACAACCTTTTGAATTTTTGAGTTAGAGGGGATAGCATTGAGAGCTGAATTATGGTTATCATTGAGCATGTGAGGGATGCACTCTAGTAACTCCCTTTGTTCATCTTTATTCAGATCTTTGTCTTTTTGAAGAAGATTTTGGAAAAAAATCTTGGCCTCCATTCTAATAGCCTCTTCATCATCCAAAAGAGTACCATTGACATGAAGATTAGATATTCTATTACCCAATATGTGCTTAAGAGTAGTCATGAAGAAATATTTTATGTTTCTATCTCCTTCCTTCAGGAATATTTTTCTGGACCGTTGCCTCCAAAAAGTCTCTTCTTTAGCAATTATATCATGAAGCTCAAGAAATTTCTCATTCTCCTATTAACTTGATATCTGAACATACCCATCCTTCTAAATACTGTCATGGATGTCCTTCAGCTCCATACAAATATTAGCCTTAGTAGAGAAGATGTTTCCAAAGGTTTCTTTATTCTAAACTTTGATATTTTCCTTTACATGTTTGAGTTTTTTGGCCAGAGTAAACATTGCAGTCCCTTTTATTTTGATCTTCCATCACTCCTCAATTTTTTTCTCAAATTGTGGATGCATAGTCCACATTTTCTCAAATCTGTGCGGGAAGTTCCTTTTTTTGGAGATGGGATCCACCATAAAAGTAATGGGGTTATGATCAGATCCCACCCTTAAATGAGCATACAACAAGCAGTAGTGATGGTTGAACCAATCATTGCTGATGAGAGCTCTGTCAAGTCTAACCTATATAAGTTCCTGACCACATCTTTTATTACTCCATGTGTAATCAATCCCTTGCAGCTCAATATCATGGAGAGTTTGACTATCTATGAAATGCATAAGATCCATTCAACTTTCCAGATTAGTTTGACTTCCTCCTTTTTTTTCATTTTCCTTTAAGGGGGTATTAAAATCTCCCATAACAATCCATTCCTCATTACTAAAACTATTTTTGAGAGAGGAAAACTTGTTCCAAAAACCCTCTCTACCCTTTTTTGTGTTGGGGGCATAAATATTAGTCAGCACCCAAGAGGTGTTATCCTTCATATGCCTGAATCTAATGCAAGCTACATTATATTCATGATAAATAACATAACCTTTTATGATATCATAGTTCCAAATAGTAGCAATACCCCTGGAAGCACCCTCAGAGTCTCCCCCACAAATGTTTCCATTGTTAAAAAATCTGAGCTTTTCCACTTTCTCCTTAAGCATTTTAGTTTCTTGAATTAAAAAATATCCAGTCTATTATCCCTAATCATGTTCCTAACAAGATCTTGTTTGTGAGGATTATTCAATCCCCTTATATTCCAAGAAATTATCTTCATACCTTAACAAAGTGTCCCACCTCCAGGATGGTAGGCTGACTTCCATCCGCTATGTTATTCTTAGTCTCCTTGATTCTAAGTTTCTAGCTCGAGGGTCTACCTAGGGATGATAACATTCCTCCCACATCCCCTGTTTTTCTGCTTCATGTTGTTACTTTTCTGCCTGGCTTTCCTTTGTCATTCTTAGAATTTTTCTTCTCCCCATTATTCTCTATCCCATCTTCCGGTTCACATTGGTTCCCCGAAAGAGCTTGGATGATGGTTGCAACATCCCCCCACTTAGGCATTTTATCCTCAAATAGTGTTTTTATAGCTCCCTGGGGTGTATTCTATGGAATCTCTGGGGACCCTTGCCCTAAGACAATACATTGTTGTGCATCCTGCCATTCAGAATCCTCCTCCACTTTATGGATTATAGTCTATGAACTCCATTCCGATTGGGTGATATCATCACAGCTACCAGGTTGTTCATTCTCTTCCCCCTCAGTAACCACTGTCTCTGTAGTTTCTTGCTATCCTTCTTCCTGGATTTCCCCCTCTTCCTCTTGTTCTTCCAAATTTTCTTGAGGACATTCAAAACATTCATTACTCTCTACTCCCCCATTGTTTGTTAGGCTGTTGGTCATACTCTCATCATCAATATCCGGTATTAGAGCCTTTTCCACTTTATTTTTTAATTGGGCATCCCTTGATGTCTCTCCTCCATCTGTCTTCACCTTCCCCACAGGGATCCATTTCTATGTCTTTCTCTGGATGGCCTTTTTTGGGCATTTCTTAGCCCAATGTCCTACTTTCTTGCAATGAAAACACGCAAAAGGAATTGATTCATACTCAATCTTTTGTTCCCACGATCCCAGTTTTGAGTGGATATTAATTTTCTCTGGCATATCAGTGTCCTATGTAATCCCCACACATATCCTCTCATATGTTAGCCTTCTCCTTGATGTTGTTACATTATCTATTGATAACAGCTGCCCAAACGAGTTTTCTATCCCCGCAAAATATCCTCCATCCAATATTCTAGCGGAAGGCCATGGAGCTTTACCCAAACCGGTACCTGGTTCACTACTTCTTCCTCAAAGACCAGATTAGGACACCATTTTTGGAAGAGAAGAGTATTTTTTCCTATCATCCATGGCCCATTACATAGTATTTTCATTATATCCTCTTCGCAAGAGAAGAAAAAGGATAGACATCCTTTTGCCATAGCCACCACATCTACTTGTCCTTTCAGGTCCCATTTCTGAAGAACATATGCCCTAACCACTTTAATGTTGGGTCTAACCCCTAGGAATCTCCCAACTAGAGAGTTTTTCATCCTAGCAATAGTATGATCAATAATTTGATCTAAAATGTTTATTGCAAAGCTCCCTTGAGAAGGTTTTGAAATATTCTTAACAGGTGGTAATGATGACTTACCTGTCAGTTTGACTCCAAAGAGGGATGCCCACTTTTTTCTATTCTCCTACTTTTCCATTGACTCACCAGACCTGGCCCCCCCAGGTCCCCAAGTGCAAGTCCAGCTCATCAAGATCCTTCCCTTGTTTTCCTTTGTCCTTTATATCCTCCAGCTTGCTATGCTCAGCATTGCCTGCACCACTTGCACCCTTCGCACCAGTCCCGCCCAAATTCTAATTAGTTGCCATTATTGTTGTATTATTGTAGATGCCCAAAAATATTAATATTATTATTAATATTATTTTCCCTCTTATTCCTCTAACTATTTAATTTAATCAATTAAATAGCTTTCATTTGCTAGTATTTATCAATAGTTTAAATGTTATTCTAATGTATTTCATTTAAATACATTTGTCTCATGAAATTCCCTTTTTTAATAAATTTACATTTATTAAATCCTCCATTTTCCTAATTCTTCTAAACCATAATTTATTCAAATTTGATTTGAATAATACCCTAAAACCCTAGCTAGGAACCTATTAATCCTACCCTACTCCCATTGCCTCATTTCCTAAGTATACTTCCCCACCTAATTATCCTTTAACTGTGCTTAATGGGTGATTGCTAACCTTTTTAAGGCTAATAGAATGCTCACTCACATGGGGAAATTATCTCCAAAATGGGCACCCATTCCTCTTTAATTCCTTCTTACAACTATGTCTCCCCTTTTGAAATATTGAGCTACTCAATATTAAATGCCAATTTTGACTCAAAATTGGCCATCTTTTCAAGTCTATGTGTCTCCTATGTGGCTCTTATGTGGATGCCACATAGGTGCCACTTCATCCAAGCCTCTTCCTCTCTCCAAAAACTCTATAAATAGAGGCCTTCTCCTCTCATATTTTCATCTCTCAATATTGTATTGTTATCATGTTATTTTGCATTTAGAAGTTCATAGCTCTAGATTTCATGTTTTAATATGCTTATAGTTCATGCTTAAATCACTTAGATATCACATGTTAGTTTCCTTTTGGTTAAAATGAATCATGTTTCTCATTTCATAGCATAGTTCTTGCATCATAGATTTTAATCTCATGTCTTGCATATCAATTTGAGCATCAACTTTAGGAAGGATTTTAAGACTAGTTTTCCATACTAGTTCTTGAATTTCTCCTTGATTCCAAGCTTGCATTCCATAGTTGTATTGCCTTGGGGATTCATGTCATTAGTGTGTTTGAGAGAGCACACCCACATCCATCAAAATGAGAAAATCAAAATGAGTAAAATAGGGTGCATTTGTTTACATATTTTTAGCTTAATCTGATGTTATTTGGTGTTCTTTGTTGCTTGCTTGCTCTTACATATGATTCCTAATTGATCTTATGTGCTAACCCACTAATGTTTGCATGTTTGAGCTTTCTCCCAACTGATTGAAGAATTCCTCATATTACATTCTGGCACGCCCGGTGGGACCCACGTCCCTAAACACCTTCTAATTTCTTGTCTATTTCTTCCAAATCTTGCCAAACTCGTGGATTGTCGTCTGCATTTTATGCAGAGGTGTCTGCGCAGACGCCAAAACACTAAACCGATGTCTGTGTTGAAACACTAAATCGGCATCTCTGAGATACATCATCATCTCTGATAAATCGTCGTCTCCTCTAAACTGACATCTGCGCTCTGAATTGGCGTCTGCGATGAACTGATGTCTATTCTAAACTGGCATTTGTACTCTAAACTGGCGTCTGCGCTAAACTGGCGTCTGTGCTTTGAATTGTCGTCTATGCATTTCTTACAATTTAAATTAGTTATGAGAGATGGGTATTTATTGAATGATTTCTTGAAAAAAAAAATTGCATGCTTCAGAATAATTTCAGCACCAGGTCTATATTTAAAATATATCATTTAAGTATAAGTGACATATTTATCTTTCTTATACTTTAAGATATATTTTAAATATATACTTCCAGGATGTTTGAGAGTGGTTTCAACGTCATAGGAGTTAAGATGCAGAATCTAGTTTTTGAAGGTTTTTAAGAAATTTCAGACTTAGTCAAATTTTAGGAATCAACATATTGTCAAGAATCAAGTGTTACTAATCTGTTTGCCTTTTTGCAACATTTCAGGGTTGAAGACTTTAAAGATTACTAATATTTTTCATGCAGGTTTCCTTGGATTTTAATGGATTTTGGGAATGAACTTGTATGATTTAAACACTAGTCTTTGAA
>MU223627.1:1456242-1497010 GCA_018584345.1 Thuja plicata
CTGTCCATTTGATAACCACAGTCAACATTTCAAAAAAATGGATATCCTTGAGCACAAGCACCAATAACATCAAATAATGGAGTTAAAGCATGGGCTAGGGCACGACACCAGTAGAATGCAGTCATTTCAATGACAAAAATATACAATGGCATCATTAAACACATATGCCAGTAATATCAACAAACGTGAATACAAACATTTGAATACAGTGAATCGATATCCTTGAGCACAAGCACCAATAACATCAAATAATAGAGATAAAGCACTGGCTAGGGCACGACACCAGTAGAATGCGGTCATTTCAGAGAGAAAATCCCTCAACAATAAAATGAAATGCATTCAAATATGATGCCAGAGGCTCGAAAGATGAATAAATCACATACCTTCTCCCGTGCTCAGCTGTCGCTCCTTTTCTCCCGCTCTCCAATCAAAATGAAAATAATGAGGCTGTTTCACTTTTTTTTTTTAATGTATACCCCGAATCTGTCAGAGTTTTGATGGTCAATTAAACACCCATCAGAATACCAACATCATCGGGGCCTATTACAAAAAAAAAACACCAAATTTGTAAGAAAAAGTTACCCGTCGGAAACTTCTGTCGAAATTTGGCCTCAAATGTACTAGTGACACTGGAGTATATGCCCCTTAACCAAATTGGGAACCATGTTTTGAGTACAAAGGAGAAAAGAGAGACTTCTCTTGAGCCTTCAGGACATTCTACGACCTAGTGCCATAGATGAATGTGGACTTGTTAGTATTTTTAAGAAATTATGGGGTGTCAGGGCAGTAAAGAGGGTGAAATCTCTTCAGACATCTCACAAAAGTGGATTAAGGAGGCTGAAAAACTAGAATAAGGTTGGCAAGTAGTCAAAGGGAAGAGGGTAAAAGAAATATAGGAAGGTAGGATATTTTGATATGATTCTCCACTCTCATTTAAAGAGTGGGTCTACTTGTAATTCTTAATTGGAAGTCTTGTTTAGGGGTCTCATATTTTGAAGGGTTTGTTCAAGAGGTAGATCCCTGCTTGTATCCACCATTTGGGCCAGGTAAAAAACTTGACTTCAATAAAATTCCTTTATCATTGATAAAATAAATACTTATTTTGGGTTAAAGAGAGTGTCTCATGCTTTTGTGTATTTTCTTAATTTAGGAGCTTGTTATTTGGATTAAAAAGAACCCCTTATTCTAAGTGTTTGGTGAACTTGCACTTCATTGAGCAGTCACACTACTAACATACACTATCCTCCCCCTTTGCTTTCATAGTATTGGGTGCAAGAGAAAAGTTTTAGTGATGTTCAATTTTTCTTTTTAGAGAGTCTACCTCCCGAGAAGCCCTTAAGGCTACGTGATAGGGAGTGACCCAAGCAGTAATAGGCTAAAGCCAAACCTATTCTACCCGCTATATAAAAAAGTGGTGTTGTTAAAAAACCACACTAACGAGTGATGCTATGTCAGAATGAAGATCCCCTTAGTACCCGTGTGGTGTGTTAACACCTATAGAACACAACTTATGCAGGTTGGGAGATCCCCTTATCGGGTCTAATCTTCTACAAGCATAGCCTCTTGAATAGATGTCCATAATATGAACCAATTGTTTTAGAAATAAAAAAAACCCCTACTTGTTGATGCAGGGATTGTGATAAGTGCATCTCAAAGACACCCTCATGTACCCCTCAATTTGATATATAAAATTTATTAGGTTCTTAGGATCCTTAGAAATTGGATTCTTGGTGCACCTGAGAAGTGTGTGCCATGTAAGGGGGAGATAGTGCCTCCAAGAATCTATTTATCTTGGTAAGATTGGTATTTTGTTGAAAGGGGATTCAATAAGTATTTTCCTTGCCATCCTAAGTCATGGAGTTCTTGGTTATAAATTTTTGTGTTTGCTGTGATTATTCACATGTATCTTTTGTCAACAAATAAAGTTCAAATAAAGTCAACCAAGGTCAAAATTTTCCCATCAAAATAAATCAAAACACTATCCTATAGGATCACTATCTCTCATCCATAGGAATGTCAATAAAGGAAGTCACCCAAAACTCTAACGGGAACACTAGTTGAAAAGTCAACTCTGGTAAACTTAGCATAGTCACTGCCATTATGAATTCTCACGAGATTGATATCAAGCTCCAACAAGATTCACACCAACAAAATCAACAAAGTCATTTTTAGTGGGTCATAATTTGTCGCAAAAGTTGTTGTCTATCCCAAATCTCACAAAAACACTTTCAAAATCCTGTGGGATTACTTGCAAAAATTACCCTTCCAATTTTTAGAGGAATGCTTGCAAAGTCTTGCAGGATTGCATCCAAATCTTATCCTTCCAGAACATCGATGAGAACACTTGTTAACTCCAGTAGGATTGCACCTATGAAACCTTAGTCTTTGTCATCGGTTCCATAGGGTCATTATTATCATCCACCTTGGTTATAATCCCTAGGTATAGCACATCTATTTGAAAAATGTCTAAAATAGTGAAGGAAAATAAAGTCATCATAAAACAAGCACTCAAATATATAAGGAAGAAAGATCAAGATCGAATCAACAAAGACTTCCAGCATATAGTAGAGACTGAGAAAACTATTACCCATAGGTTGGAACACACCCAATTGATGCAATGTCATAACATCGTTATATCTTATTGACCTAAATAAAATTTGAACATCATCTCTATCAACCTTTATACATATGATTTTTAGATAAAGTCACTGTCATTAGGGTCTACATTCAACTAACCCTTACTCAATTGATCTAGGAGTACTTTCTCTTGTGAGCACATCTTGTTCCCACACCTAGGATTTGCATTATTCTTGCACTATCATACCCATATTTTTCATCTTACATATAGATTTGAGGCTCATTTGCACATCATCTAAGTCAAACCCTAATCCAAAATTTAAAAAAAAATCCAAAAATTAAAACAAATCCAAGTGATTGATCCACGTTTGATCTCACCTATGTCTTAATCAAACCATAATTTCCAAAGCTTACCCTTTGACTAAGAATTGTCTAAGATAGCTCATCTGATCATCGTTGCCACACCACCTCAATCTAGAGGTTGGTTTACTTTGACCATCTTTTCATCTAGGAATATCAGTCCTTCGCACATTGGCCATCAAATCCATCAGGATCAACACTAGGTGTTTTCAACTCATGATCGAGTATCAAGTAATCCTTAGGTCTTAGGTCATTATTCATATTGCATTTCATTAATCTTGTCATTTATCATTATATGTCTAGGTCATTTTGGATTCATTAGATCCCTCATCTTCCATACATACTAGGTCATATATTACATGCCACCAAAGACACATTCATAAAAGAGAAAGCAAATGGATCTGAATCTCAATGTTGGTCCCTCGTCTAGTGTTGCGCCTAACACTAATAGTGTTCTTGTAACTTTTGACGTCAATAATCAAGTCCAACTTGAGGAGGTCATGGTTAACCAAGATGAAATTGATACTACAAGTACTATATAGGCCTTTATGAATCAACATGGGTATACCTCCATGGTCAATCACATCATAAACAAAAATCTTGACACCATCATCACCAAATTTGCATGGGAAGGCGCTTCTATCCCACGAGAGCTCATCCCTCCTAAGATCATCAATCTGACACCCCCTTTTCATGCCCCATATGAGGCATCAAATAGTGTTATACAACAACTCCCTGATCCTGATATCTTGTCCACCCAGCCTTTAGTATCCATATCCCAACCACTCAGCCTGTTGGCATGCAACCCATGGTGCATAGTGTATTAAAAAAACCATAATTCACCTTTGTTAGGGATCCACCCATCACTACAAATTGCATCAAAATAACCACAAAAACCCATTGTGAAACCTTCAAAACAATTTTTTGCCCAAAAGGCACAACAACAAACTTGACAATACACTAATGGGATGTCGCTCGTAGGAACAATCAATTAGCTTATATTGCCAACACCTCCCATAGTTAGCACAACACCAACAATATACATTAACTTTCCACAGTCTATAACAATTATGTTGTGTGTTTATGTACTCCACTGTGTCAATTTTATTTGCATCAACGTTTCAGATCATACTCAATAATCCATCCTCTCAATGTAAGAGAGTTGTATGAAGATAATGAAGAAAAATTGCAGACTCGGTTGGATATAAAAGAAGGGGAGAGGGGAAGAGAGAGAGAGAGAGAGAGAGAGAGAGAGAGAGAGAGAGAGAGAGGGTGTCCAAGATGAACNAGAGAGAGAGAGAGAGAGAGAGAGAGAGAGAGAGAGAGAGAGGGTTTCCAAGATGAACTTAATGTACACTCCTCATCCTGATTAAGGTTTGTGGGATGGTTGTTGATTTCAATGGCCTCCTTGAGCTTCCTTTTGAAAAAATGTCTTCCTTAGAAATAATTTGAGTATGTTCAAGACAAATGTGGTGTTTGGTTGTGGAGTAGTGGTCATCCAAAGAAGATTTGAGGACCTGATCATGTTTAATGTTAGCACAATTTTCTTTAATTCTAGTTTCGAAAGAGCATCCAGTTTCGCCTATGTATGGGATGATGCAAGAAAAAAACACTTTGTAGACACCAGAATCAAGGAAACAATCCTTAGGATCTTTAAGAGAAGAAATGTGGTTTCTTAGGGTGGAGCAATGTAAGGGAGGGTGGCAGAGGGAGGATTGAAAGGAATGGCAGGGTCTAGGCTTAGGAAAATTTGACATTGAGATTTTTATAGGTCAATTTTTAGTCTAAAAGGACATCACGATCAACTATAGAAGGCTAAACAGACAAATATTAATATAAAATACTCTTTACCTTAGAGAAAGTCAGATTTGAGACAAAAAATCTACCCCTTGCCTAGTACAATATGGATTTAAACAAAATTTATTTTTTTCTATGTTTGAAAAAAAAAATTATTTATTGTTAAAAATAAAAAGAAAGCAAATCTTTATTATTATTGATTTTTTTTTTAAAGAAGAAATATAAAAAAATATTAGGTACCTCAATTTTGGAAGGCAATATCTCTTTCATTCAGGCTCTGTTTTGCGAGCATTTTTTTATTTGAGGTAAAATTTTGTGCTCTTCATAGTGGTATCATCATATTTTGATCAAGTGATATGTTTCTTTTTCCAAAAAATAGTTTTCTTAGCAAATCTGAAGAACAATCCCAATTTTGTCAACATCAAACGGATATAACTTTCACATATGACCTCGGATCAATGTAATTCTTTTTTGGAAGTGACTATTTTTATGAGCACTACACATTGGTGCTGGTTTGAGGTTCTGATTATGAGATAGATGTATACATTTAGTATTTGTGTCAAATTGAGACATTGTAAAATTCGAGAAAATAACTCCAGAATTGTAAATGCATTGGTTTATAAAGTGTCACAACCATATTTTTCTAGGAGGCATCTTTGATTGAGTAAATTTGGGGGGCGGTGATCTTGTGTTTCTCTAATTTCTTTGGTTCATTTTGTTGTGTTAGTATAATCGGGAAAACTCAAATTGAACTCCTAATTCCATATAATTATGAATCATAGAAAAAATTAGAATGAAATTATCTAAGGGAAAAAGGTTGCATAGGGTATGTAAAAGAATCTATTACCAAACCTATTGATGCTAATTCTCTTCAAGCATGGGAGATCAATCATGAGAGAGATCTTGTTTGCATATGTTCACTAGTCTCGTTTGATTTACAATTTCATCTTGAATAATGCGAGACACCTAAAGAGGCTTGGGACGCTCTTGAAAATTTGTATGGTAAAACTGATAAGATTAAGGGTTATCAAATGATAATGATCTAATGAATCTTGATCCTAAAAATTTCAACAACATATAAGACCACATATCCAAGATTAAACAACTAAGAACACAACTAAAGGATTGCAAGATTACTAAGGAGGATACATAGTTGATTCTCAATGTGTTATCCAAGCTTTGTCCTGAGTATTCTGTATTTGTTTCTAGCTTTCATACCAATAGGATTTCTATGGGAGATGCATATGTTGATACTACTTTTGATGCATTTTCAAGTCTTCTAATCCAAGAGGAAGCAAAGATAATTCAAAGGGGTATCATCAACACTTATAAGTCACAAGCATTGATTTCTAGTTAGCCTAAGGTACATAAAGAATCAGGGAATCCCGATCAGAAACAAAAGAAGAAAAAGAATAAGACAGAAAGAATTTGAATCTTATTCCTCAAAAAGGGAATCATTTAAAAAGGATAAGCACACATGTGCATATTGCAAGAAATTTGGGCATGATGAGAATCAATATTATTTAAAATAAATTGATGAGTTGAAGCATCTTTTAACAAATAATAAAATGAATTTACCTTCAATAAATTCAAAGGATTCACCATCTTAATCTAATTCAAAGTCAAAGAAACACAAGGGGAAAGAACTTGTAGAAATTGTAGGTTCTAAGTCAAGGAGATGGATCCTTGATTCTGGAGATTCACATCATACGACTTTATCACATAATATGTTCTCTTCATTTGAACCTTGTTCATAACCAAACACCCTAATGGCTAACAACACATATACGAGTTTTTTTTGGAAAAAGTTGTATTGACATAGATGAAGGATCATTCAATGATGTCCTTTGTGTACCTTCATTTTCAAAAAATTTCCTTTCCATCCATCAGATCACACATGGTGGGGAAGAAAAGAGTGTTGATTTCACACCTTATTCTATAATTATTTAGGATTTGCATAGCAGAGATATTGTGCTAGTTGGGGAGGTAGATCATCAATCTCGATTATAAACCTTCTCACACTTTTATTGTATTGTTACTTTGGATAATTTATGCACACATGCATCTAGTGTGGATAATTTTGAGGAGATTCAGTATGGTCAAGTGAATCTTGTTATTCTTTCAACTGAGGTTCAAAAGACATGTGTTTATATTGCATCTCCTACAACAACTATTATTTCTAATGATTCTAGTACTACTATGGATCCTATTGATTCAATACAACATTAAATTCATTGTATTCCATACATAGCCCCTTGGGATGAGTACTTGACAAAAAAAATTTGATTTGTTTTGTGAGTCATATCTTGCAGACTTGGATGAAACTATTGAGTGCATACATCTTCTCTTTGATGAATTTTCTATGCCTTCTTCAAATGATGAGGGGAAAAATTTTCACCCTCTTTTTATTTACCCAAATGATAATTCCTCATAGTTTAACATGACTATGGAAACTATGGAGGATCATTCAAATGAGACACCTTGTTCTTAAGAGAAGATATTTTTGTCTTTGGATTCTATTCTACATCCATCGCCACTATTGACATCATACATCTTCATCATTATTTCTACATATTACTTTCAGGAATGGGAGGATATCTTGCATACATCCTGGGTTTTATTTATTCCTAAGGGGAGGAATATTGTTCGACGATCTTGAACCATATTTAGCTTCCTATGCCAAACATTCACCAACGATGCAAAAGATTCTACATTGAGGGACTGCATGGTCTCTCTTCTTCTCTCTTGGGGGAGTTTTGTCCTTCTCATCTTCTGAGAGATTGGTGTAGGAGCACCCTAGTTAACCTAAGTTTTTATTTGGCACTTATGGTTTTATTCAAGGTCCTAGTTTCCTCTAGATCATGTTAGAATCCAAGGTTTCACGTTGGACATCTTTTGTAAGACCTAGTTCCAAGATTGGCATTTTATAAGCCCTTGGTCAACTATTGGTCAAATATTGTCCAAAAACTAAATTATAGGTTATTTTAATGTTTTTAATATTTTGATCCATTAGGGATCACAAAATAAATTTTTGGACCAAATTTGGTCACTTAGAATGCAAAATTGCTCAAAAAGTTGTCAAGCAACTTTTGAGCAACTTTGACAACTTTTGTCAAAAAGTGTAACAACCATTCCCAAATGGCTAGTTGGTTTGAAAAATGGATGTAAGCATTAGGAATTCCTAAAAAATCCCTTATAGGTGGGTGGTAGGACAACTTGATGTAAATTTTGGCATTCAATCAATAAAACAACTATTTTTCCTGCATTTTCAAGGATTAGTCAATTTGTAGGGACAAGTACGAAATAATTTGAAGGAAAGGCCGATAGATTAAGGTATCCTCATGAATTATCTTCCATTTTCACTTGGTCTCATGGTATAATCCCCTTTCCATCAAAATTTTTCTCACTTTTACTCTCTCTTCTTGGTTTATAGGCCCTAAATCAGGGTTTCACATAAAATTGTGTATATTTCTAGTTTCCACCATGGGAATATAATGGACCTTGGTGGAAATCATGATTTGATTATGTTATTTAAGAATATTTAGGCTTGGTTTGATAACTTGTAGGGAGATGAGTTTTCCATGATGCCCTAGGTGTACATAACCATGTGTGCACCAACCAGCGAATTAGGACAATCCACATAGCTTTTGATTGGGGATTCATCAAGACCCCTAAATCAGTGTGTACGACCCTTATGTATGCCCTCACATGATCCAAGTTTTTTTTTGGATATTTTTTGCAAGGAATTAGCACTTGTAGTACAAATATAGACCTAATTAGGCATAATTACAGTAGCAAATTTGTGTGTCACCTTGTCTTCCTTCCACTTTCATGTTTTGGTGCTTAAGTATATTCCTATTGGCCATAAAGGGTATCCAAATCCCTTTTCTGTTTAGAGGATTATTTGGAGAAATTTCAAACTAAGTCCAATTTCCTAAATAAAAAGGCTACAAGCCTAGGAAAGGCTTAACATAGCAACCATGGTCAAATCGGTGTACATGGTGAGTAGGATCATTGAATCCTTGTCTTAGGGACCTAAATAGACCAAATCCATGAGAATAGGTCATCCCTGGTCCTTTGAGTCATTTTATAGGGTATTGTTGATAATTTGGGATAAGTGCTTAAGAGCCAACCCTTAGGAGTTGGTGTTTTAGACTTGGTGGAACCTAGTGAGTAGGTTTCCCTATGGAAACTAGGTTGTGATAACCTAGAACCAAGTCATTTATGCACTTGTGATAAGTGTAGGGAACTTTTTCCTCTTGGAGTTGGGGTATTTAAGGGTACATTTCTCTATTGAGTCATTTTGAGGCTTCTTGCTACCCACTCTGCATCAAGTTGTATCAGAGCTATGTCTTCTCCTAAGGATGAAGAAATCCCTGCAAGGGTTACAAACATGGAACTTGCAAGGATAGTGAGAGAACAAAAGGTAGTAAATGCAGCTTTGACTAGGAGGCTTCAAGAACTTGAGAACAAGGTAGAGAGGGAAAGAGAAGACATGTCTGGTGATGAACAAGGGAGTGAAGAGGAAGATGAAACCCCTAATCAGGGTGAGAACATTCCTACAGACCAGAGACCCCTCCTAGATTCCTTGAAATCTATGGGGAGAATAACCATGGAGAAGTTGGATTTACCAACTTTCAATGGAAAGATGAATGCAGATTTTCCCTTGGACTAGATTGAGGCCTTGACAAGCTTCTTTGAATTTGAAGACATCCCTAAGAAGCAAATACTAAAGATGGCAAGATCCAAGTTGAAGGGAGAAACCCTAACTTGGTGGAACTTCATCTAAATAGAGAGGGTGAAGAATGGTAGAAGTATGATTACTTCATGGAACAAGATGATATCATTGATCAAAGAAACATATGTGCCTGAAGATTATGGGGTACAACTCCATAGAAGGAAGAAAAACCTAAATAAAAAAGACATGGATGTAGGTTCATACAACGAGGAGTTCCTAAAACTATGCATGAAGACTAATGCAGTAGAGAATGAGGAAGAAAAACTAGCAAGATACATGAATGGTCTCAAGGTATCCATCCAAGATGAACTTAGCCTTCCTAAAACTATGCATGAAGACTAATGCAGTAGAGAATGAGGAAGAAAAAATAGGAAGATACATGAATGGTCTCAAGGTATCCATCGAAGATAAACTTAGCCTACACTGTCCTACATCAGTAAACAAATGTTGTCAAATGGAAATCAAGGTAGAGGATAAATGGAAGAGGAAACAAGACTTTGGAAAGGGAAAGAGTAATGATGGTGGAAAGAATTTTAGAGGAAGAGGTACCTCTTGGTATAGAGGAAAATATAGTGGAAGCAACAACAAGACCCCTGACATAGGCCAAGGAGATAGGGAACAAGGTGAAACAAATTTCAGAGGAAAATTTAGAGGAAGGAGGCCCTTCAATGGGGGGAGAAAAAATACAGGAAGAGATAATGGACCTCTAAGGAGTTACTAATACAACTAACTAGGACACCATGTAGAGAGATGCCCTGAGAAAAGGAACAACACCAATCAGGGGGAGAGGACACAACTCATTCAAGAAGACAAACAAGAAGATAATGCCAACCCAAGGGACCTAGAACCAGAGGAAGGAGCATGTGGGATGATGAGGCAAGTCTTCCTACAAGTACCAAAAAAGCAAGAACCACCTCAAAGGAAGAACCTCTTCAGGACAAAAATCAAATGCCATGGAAAGGTATGTAATCTACTGATAGATTCTAGTTCAACTTAAAATTTAGTATCTCTTGAAATGGTTCAAAAACTAAATCTACCTAAGAAACCACACTCCTTTCCCTACCATGTCTCCTGGATAACCAAAGGTCAATAAACCTTAGTAACTGAACAAGCATGGGTAGAATTTTCTATTGCAGACTTCAAATATAAAGTACTTTGTGATGTAGAAATGGATGCTTCCCACATCCTTTTAGGCAGGCCTTAGCAATATGATGTGGATGACACACATCATTGTAGGAAGAAAACCTACTCCATCACCAATAATGGGGAAAATATTACCATGAAGCCCCTTCCTGATCCTAAAATAGAGAAAGAACCTACTGTTATTACCTTACGTGAGAAGGAACCTGAGACTGAAGCATTTGTTCTAATATCTAAGCCCAAGGATAACATAAGATCTGATGCTAATGATCCCATACCCAATGAAGTTAAAGAACTATTAAATAAATACAATGATGTTAGTGCTAGTGACATGCCCACAAGCCTCCCTCCCTTAAGAGATATCAGTCATCAAATAGACCTAATACTTGGTTCTTCCTTGCCTAATAAGGCCCCATATAAGATGACACCTGCTCAGCATGCAAAGATTACCAAACAAGTAAATGAACTATTAGAGAAAGGCTTAATTTAGAAAAGTCTTAGCCCATGTGTAGTCCCAACTGTTCTTGCCCCTAAAAAGGATGGTAAATGGAGGCTATGTACATATAGCAGAGCCATCAACAAGATTACTATAAGGTATAGGTTCCCTATCCCAAGAATGGAGGATTTGCTTGATCAGTAGGGAAATGCATGTTACTTCACAAAGATTGATTTAAAATTAGGATACCACCAAATAAGGATAAAGCTAGGAGATGAATGGAAAACAACTTTTAAAACAACTAAAGGCCTTTTTGAGTGGTTGGTAATGCCATTGGGGCTGAGCAACACCCCGAGCACATTCATGAGACTCATGAATGAAATATTTATTGATTTTATTGGAAAATTTGTAGTCATATATCTTGATGACATTTTATATTCAATCATAGCAAGGAAGAGCATCTTGACCATGTTGAATAGGTTTTAAGGAGACTTCATCAACACAAGTTAGTGATTAACTTGGAAAAGTGCATGTTCATGAAGAAGGAACTTGTGTTCCTAGGGTTTGTCATCTCATAAGGTACCCTAAAAATGGACCCTCAGAAGGTTGAATCAATTGTCAACTGGCCTCCACCAAAGAACCAAGGTGATGTTAGAAGTTTTCATGGTCTTGCCACTTTTTATAGAAAATTTATTAAAAAATTCAGTCATGTTTGTGCACCTATGTTGGACACTATTAAAGGTGGTAAAAATATTAAGTTTGTATGGACTAAAGAGGCTAATGATGATTTCCAATACCTCAAGAATAAGATATCCCAATACCCAATCCTAACCCTACCTGATTTTAACAAAGTGTTTATTGTGGAGACAAATGCAAGAAACTTGGCAATAATTGTTGTCCTAAGCCAAGAAGGTAAGGCTGTGGCATTATTTTCTGAAAAACTAAATGATGCAATGAAAAAATACTCTACTTATGATTTGGAGTTATATGCCATGGTCCAATCACTTGAAAAATGGAGGCATTAATCGCTCCCAAAAGAGTTTATCATTTTTACTGATAACCATGCATTGAGTTTCTTCAATACTCAGGACAAACTAGGGGTTAGACATGTAAAATGGATGGAACAATTGTAGGCATACACATTCAACATAAAGCACAAAAAGGGACTAGCCAATACGGTGGCTGATGCACTTATCAAAAGGGTTGGATTGATTGAAGAAGTTCAACTTTAGAGTGTGGGCATTGACTCATTCCAACACTTATATGTAGGGGATCTAGATTTTGGAGAAGCTTTTGAGGTGTGCACCAATCGGACAGGCAGGTATCATACTGATTTTTCTGAATTTTTGATCCAGAATAACCTTTTTTTTAAGGGGGCTCAGTTATGCATCCCTAAGTGTTCTATGAGAACAAATATAATCAGAGAAAAGCATTGTGGTGGCATGGGAGGTCACTTTGGAACAGACAAGACAACAAACTTGGTAAAGAGAAGTTGTTTTTGGCCAAAATTGGGTAAGGATGTTAGGTAATTTGTTGAATCATGTTCCATTTGTTAGCAAGCTAAAGGAGTATCTACTAATCAAGGTTTGTATCAGCCTTTGTCTATACCCACTAGACCATGGGAGTCCATCTCCATGGATTTTGTAATGGGTTTACCAAGAACAAGACAGGGTTATGATAGCATTTTTGTCATAGTTGATAGGTTTAGTAAAATGGTGCATTTTGTTCCTTGCAAAAGCAAAAATGATGCCTCACACATAGAACACCTATTCTTCAAAGAAGTGGTTAGAATCCATGGCCTACCCCAAACAATAGTCTCTGATAGAGATGTAAAGTTTCAAGGTCACTTTTGGAGGACACTTTTCAAGAAACTAGGCACCAATATGACCTACAATTCAACATACCACCCACAAATAGATGGACAAAAAAAGGTGGTAAATAGGTCTCTTGGCAATCTCTTAAGGTGCCTCACAAAACAATACACTCAAAGTTGAGATATGATACTTCCCCAAGTAGAATTTACCTTTAATGACTCTTTGAATAGGTCTACAGGAAAGACACCTTTCCAAACTATCTATGGCCTAAATCCCAAGGGTCTTTTAGACTTGGTAGAGTTACTTTCAGATTTCAAAGTGAGTGCACAAGGGGAAGATCTAGCAAAGATCATCACCAAAGTTCAGACAGAAGTGAAAGACACCTTGTAGCAATCCACCATGAAATACAAAGCACATGCAAACAAGAAGAGAAGAGAGATTCATTTCCCAAATTGGAGATAAGGTATGGGCATACATAAGGAAGGAGAGGCTCCCTAAAGACAAATAATCAAAGCTAAATATGAAGAAAGTTGGACCATGCACCATTGTCAACAAGATGGGTGAAAATTCCTATGAAATATCCCTTCCCCCTACCTTATTGATCTCTCTTATATTTAATGTTTCTAATCTCACCCCTTATAAATTTGTTTTGAATATGACAAATGTGCAGTATCCACAAAGTGAAGAGGATGGAGGAGACTATGTCACAAATATTCCACAAAGAAAACTAGGAGTTGGAAACAATTCTTGAGTCCAAGGTGTTAAAGAAAAAAAGAAAATAGAAGTATATGCAATACCTGGTCAAGTGGAAAGGACTCCCTAACATTGATGCTACCTGGATGAGAGAGGAACAAATCAAGCAGCATGGCATCACTGTTGATCAGTTAACCTCAAGTGGGAACTTGAGTTCAAATCCTCATGGGGAGTATGGTGCAGGAGAACCCTAGTTAAACTAAGTGTTTATTTTTCACTTATGGTTTTCTTCAAGGTCCTAGTGGCCTCTAGATCATGTTAGAATCCAAGGTTTCACATTGGACATCTTTTGTAAGACCTAGTTCCAAGATTGGCATTTTATAAGCCCTTGGTCAACTATTGTACAAAACCTAAATTATAGGTTATTTAAAGGTTTTTCATGTTTTGATCCATTAGGGATCACAAAATAAAGGTTTGTACCTAATTTGGTCACTTAGAATGCAAAATTGCAAAATATTACAAAATTTCTCAAAAAGTTGTCAAGCAACTTTGACAACTTTTGTCAAAAAGTGTAACAACCATTCTGAAATGGCTAGTTGGTTTGAAAAATGGATTTAAAAACTGGGAATGCCTACAAAATCCCTTATAGGCTTGTGGTAGGATAACTTGATGTAAATTTTGGCATTCAATCAATAAAACAACCATTTTCCTGCATTTTTGAGGAATAGTCAGTTTGTACGAACATGTAAAGAAGAATTTGAAGGAAAGGACAATAGATTAAGGTAGCCCCATGATTATCTTCCATTTTAACTTGGTCTCATGGTATAATCCCCTGTCCATCAAAAGTTATCTCACTTTTACCCTCCCTTCCTAGTTTATAGGCCCTAAATCAGGGTTTCACATAAAATTGTGTATATTTATAGTTTCAACCATGGGAATATAATGGCCCTTGGTGGAAATAATGCTTTGATTATGTTATTTAAGAATATGCAGGCTTGGTTTGATAACTTTCAGGGAGATGGGTTTGTCATGATTTGCTAGGTGTACATAACCATGTGTGCAGCAACCAGTGAATTAGGACACTCCACATAACTTTTGATTGGGGATTCATCAAGACCCCTAAATCAGTGCAAGACCCTTATGTATGCTCTCACATGATCCAAGTGTTGGTTTAGATATTTTTTTGCAAGTAATTATCACTTGTAGTGCAAATGCAGACCTAATTAGGCCTAATTGTAGTAGAAAATTTGTGTATCACCTTGTCTTCCTTTCATTTTCATGTTTTGGTGCTCAAGTATAATCCTATTGGCCATAAAGGGTATCCAAATCCCTATTCTATTCAGAGGGTTATGTGGAGAAATTTCAAACTAATTCAAATTTCTTAACTAAAAATGCTACAAGCCTAGGAAAGGCTTAACATAGCAACCATGGTCAAATCAGTGTACATGGTGAGTAGGATCATTGAATCCTTGTCTTAGGGACCTAAATAGACCAAATCCATGAGCATAGGTCACCCCTATTCCTTTGAGTCATTTTATGGGGTATTGTTGATACTTTGGAATAAGTGCTCAAGAGCCAACCCTTAGGAGTTGGTGTTCTAGACTTGGTGGAACCTAGTGAGTAGGTTTCCCTGTGGAAACTAGGTTGTGATAACCTAGAACCAATTAGTTTCTTCACTTGTGATAAGTGTAGGGAAATTTTGCCGCTTGGAGTTGGGGTATTGAAGGGTACATTACCCTATTGAGTCCTTTTGAGGCTTCTTGCTACCCACTCTGCATCAGAGATTTTATCATTGTAAATGGGTACCCATCTTTACATCCTTGCATCTTGATGCCCATCTAAGCTATTATTAAGGGGGGGTGTTTGTGTAGGTTATTATTTTATCCTATGTTAGGGATAATTTATTTTTCCTACACATATATTAAGATATCTTAGGTTATATTAGAATAATTATGAGGACATATGGAAAAATCCTACAAACACATTTTTCATTCACACCAAACTTTGGGTAGTTTAATGTCTCACCCTATATTGGATTTATTAACCACCTCCTCATAACCATCTTCGTGTTTTTACCCGAGTTGGAATAACCACATTTATGGCATTTACCAAGTAGGTAAAACTCCAACCTAATTTGGGTATTTGGGAGTTATTATATCTCTTAGAATTACATGCCCATATTCAACTATATAATCAGTACTCACCTCTCCCTTATTAACTACTCCAAAGGCTATTCATGTTGATTCATAGCTAACTCATATGAGTTCATATAATCTCATTAATTACTAGGGAGTGCTGATGCATATTGTATCATTTTTAGTGTGATAATATCATTATTTTGTTATTGCACCATATTTCAACATTTCATCATCTTTGTTGCTCTTGTTTAGAAGGTTAATCTTGGTTTTGCAGGTGATCCTAGGAGATCGAGTCCATTAGTGACTCTTACATTGGCATTGTTTCACATCATCGCATATGGTAGTAGGACCCACCATTTTAAGACAAAATTAATAGTTTAAACTCAATTCAAAAATTAAAAACATTAAAAATGATTTCAAATTGGCAACCTGTAGAATTAAATTATACACAATACACATTAATATCACATAATGACATTAACAACCTATTATTTGAAAATTTTAATGTTCTCATTCTATTTATTGAATTTTTAAAAAATAATAAATAAAAATTAAAGACAATGTCTATGAAAAATACAATGAATCATGGAACACATTAAAGCTACTCAACACGTTAATAAATAGTTTATAAATTAAAAATTAAAAATTCCATGTGAATTTTCACTGGTATAAAGAAATCAATTTGGATTTTCCAATACTATTCATGAATTACATTTAAAAGTATAAATACCCAGTAGTAGTCTAAGAATCAAGAGTCTCCTAGAAAATGCTATATATCAGTGATTGACTTGTCATGACTGGCCCAAATCTAATTGTCAATTCTTCTCATCGAACCATACTTCACTTTATTTTTTCATTTTTGCCTTCATTTTGTTCACTTGTGTTCATCTCAGAACAAGTACTTGATGTGCTCTTCATTTCAACCCCATCATTGTTATTCGAAATGTTTCCCAATCCTCTTCTTCCACATTTGGAAGTCTAGTGTGTGAGCTCTCTATCATAAGGAAATATTTTGTCATTATACCGACTGGTATAAATCCTCAAACAAAGTTCTAGGTTATTGTCAAGTTTATTTCTTGTGTGTGATTTCAAGAACCCCAATGCACTGAAAACTCTCTCATCCTCAATAAAACCCAATATCATGGTTTGACACAAGTCAACAAGTATTAAGAATTTTGAGAGTTCATCATGCAACATTGGACTTTGACTTATTTTTACCCAAATCCTTGTTATTGATCCATGTAGGTATGAACTATCCAAATCCTTAACCTGTTCATATATTGTTACTACAAAACGGGTTGATTTCTTTACAAGCTTAGTTTTACTAAAAGCTCATGCTACTTCCTTTCCGTCAATTTTGAAATTGGCACTCTTACCAAAATAAGTCATCGATTCCAGTAGCCTCTTATGAAAATATTTTGCATCAAACATTCTCCAAAAATTAAGATACACAATAGATCTAGTTTCTAATACTTCATCCCAAGGGAATCAATTTAAAATCTCCAATGAAACATCTTTTGCAATCTTTTGTAAATTGGTTTACAGAGAACTCACAATGTCGTTGAAATCTTCCATTCCAACAAGTACATCTCTCAATGTAGTAGACCATTCTCTAGAAGATTATCTATAGTGGAATATTGGTATATGGTGTCCACGAACAAAGACACATAGCTCCCCACTATCATTAAACCATAAAAAATTATCAGCACGACCCAAATCTGTAATCTAATTCCAACTACTAAATACTTCATCATTGCATGGATGATAAAATAGATATTGATTATTGATGGCCATGACATAAATTATATGTAACATATCATATTATTGAATATACATAGTTCTCTCTTGGGCTTGTTTAACAAGCGAGTTCATTTGGTTCAATAGGGAGAGATGATAGAAGTAACCCCTAGGTGTGCTCACACAATGCTTCTAGACAGGACTTTTCTTTCCATAGTCCACTTAGGATCCCAATTACTCTTATAGGATCTCATTAGCCTCAAGACACTGAGCCTAATACTATTCCAACTCTTCACTAAGAGTCACTCTTCTTCTACTTCACCTCAAAGGATAACTACCATTAGTTTTGTCTCAATGCTTCTCATTTGCTTTGAAGGATTCCAATGCCAAGCCCTTCATACCAACTCCAAAAATTCTACAAGGGTCTTGTATAATACTTTCACACACAATACCATTTGTATAGGTCTTCAATCCCAATTTGGTTGAGTTCCAAATCTTCTGTCAAAATGGTCCTATTAGGCCTAATGGACCAATTAGCCCTATCCAGAGGGTTTTTCTGGATTTACTCCTAAATATTCCAAACAACCCCCAAAAATAATCTAGGATCTTGATACCATTTTTGAATACCTAAAGTATTTTCAAGGTCTAGGGTACCCAAGCCTTTTGTACATCTTTGTCCTAAATTGTAGGGCTATTAGGCCTATCTTGTCTCTTCTCAATCAGTTCACTAAATTTGATGGAAAAATCTATCCAAATGGATTGGATGGGCTCTAAAATCATTACTAGGGATCTGTAAGACCCCAAAGACTCTGAGACCACACTTGGTCTAGAACTTTCATACACACCCTTGTCTCTGCATTTATCTTTTCTCCTGCCATACACCTAACCGGACAGTCCTAGCTCGCCTAGGGCATGGATATAAAAATAGAAAATAAAATCCTCTAACCTCCTACTTAGATATTTACACTATATAGAGGCTCCCCTAACTCATTCATCCAACCTTTTTAGTTTCCCACAGTTAGATTTCATGGGGGAGCCATAAAACCAAAACTACACTGAACTGGACCAACAGACTCCCTAAAAATTAAAAAATTTCCTACAGCTAACAAATTAACACTAAACTACTTGCTCCCTAAATGAAAAAGTCTTTGAATAAGTTCCTACTACAAAAATCCACCAATAGATCAAGTATTTCAATCCATTAAAACACAAAGAATATTCAAATGAGTAGACTGTACTCTGTATCTCAAAATACTTGCTCTATTGATTTCAAAAACTTACTTACAATCAATCTACCTCAGGAAATGAGCCATAGAGTATCATAATATTTTTACTCCACCATTTCAGGCCACTAACATTCATTTCCCACTCCTAGAATGAGGGGAATCCAAAGTTGTCGTGTTGCATGCAACATTTGCAAAAGTTGCAAATGTTGTCATGACAACTTTTGAGCATCTTTTGCATTTATGATGAAAACTATCTTTTAGGGCCTCTAACCCATACAACTCGATGAAATAACATAAATTAGGCCTCTTTAAGCATATTTCTCACCTTAATTAGGTCTAGGACACATTTAGACCCCATTTCCCAAATTTAGGCCTATTGTAAGGACTAACCACTTAAAAAGCAAACTAACTAACCTAGAATGAAATTAGTACTAAATACTAATTCAACTAGTCACACAAAACAACGAGACCTTCTAAGGTCTAAGAAAAACCAAATTGACTTGGATAGGGTCAGTTACAAGCCAAAACTAACTAGGGCTTTGAGGATAGCCTAGGTGCTCCTGCACCATCCTCCCCAAATGAAAAGGATTCAATCCACCCTTGGATTGAGTAAGTTGAGGTCAATGCGCAAATTTTTGAACTCTATTTCCTTTATCCAAACTACATCTGCATCTATTTTTTCTTTCCACTTCAATAAGTGTTCTTGATATTCCTTCTTCCTTGTCTTCTTGTAGACTGTGAAATCTAGTATGTGTTCTTCCTTGTTGATTGGTGCAGATGGTAAGTTGAGTTCTTCCACCACATGTATGACTTTAGTCAAAATTTGATCTGCATCTGGGATTTGGCCTTTGCATAAGACTAAGTCTGCAACATTAAACACCAGAGATAGACCCATATCCTTAGGAAGCTCCACTTTGTAGGCATTTTCTCCATATTTGGCCAGTATTGTGCATGGGCCAATTCTTCTCATCTGAAGATTATGTGGTGTTACTTTTTGTAACCTTGCCTTGTTAAGGTGAACCATCACTAGGTCCCCAACTTTTAATTTTACATCTATTTTCCTCTCATCCACTTTGATCTTAAGTTTCTCTGTATTTTCAGTGAGTGTCTTGCTCACTGTCTCATGGACTTCTTGCATAGAATGTGCAAAGTCATCAACATAGCCACCTCCCTTGGCTCCATCCTCTAGATCTTTGAGCTCATGTATGCCTCTTGGATGCATGCCATAGACTATTTCAAAAAGGACTCTTCCCAGTAGTCCTATTCACTGTGTCATTTTAGGCATATTCTGCTTGCCCAATGAGTTGGTCCCAAGTTTGACCATACTCCTTTGTTAAACATCTTAGGAGATTTCAAAGAATCCTATTCACTACCTTTGTTTGGCCATTAGATTGAGGATGGTAGGAAGATCCAAATGACAAGTTGGTTCCAAGCTTTTTCCATAGAGTCTTCCAAAAATGACTCATAAACTTGGTGTCTTTGTCTGACACTATGCTCAATGGAAAACCATGTATTCTGACTACCTCCTTGAAGAATAGGGAAGCTATCTGACTAGAATCATGATTTTTCTTGCATGGTACAAAATGTGCTATCTTACTAAACCTATCCACAATAACATAGATATTGTCCATTCCCTGCTCTATTTTGGGCAAACCAACTACAAAATCCATGCTCAAACACTCCCATGGTCTGGTTTGAATGGGTAGGGACTGGTATAGGCTTGCATTAGTAGATGTACCCTTTTCCTTTTGGCAGATAACACAAATTTATACATACCTTTTAATATCCAAATTTATCTTGGGCTAAAAGTAGAATCTTTGGACTAGTTCTTGAGTTTTAATAACACCAAAATGGCCACTAAGTGCACCATTGTGTTTCTCCCAAATTAGGTTCTCTCTAATAGACCCCCTAGGGACACATAATTGACCACCCTTAAACAAAATACCACTCTGTAAAGTATATTTAGATAATTGACTATGAAAGTGATTCTTGTATTCTTGGCATACCTTGTAAATGTTCGCAAAGTCCTCATCTTCACCATAGAGATCTTTGAAGTTGTCTATCCCCATGATCTATAGTTGAATGTCTTAAATGGTCAAGGCTCTTCTATTTAAGGCATCTTCTACCTTATTCTACAATCCCTTCTTGTGTTTGATGTTGAAGGTGTAGGCTTGTAGGTACTCAACCCACTTCATATGCTTGTGACTAAGTTTATCTTGAGAGTTCAAGAAACTTAATTCTTGGTTGTCAGAATAGACTATGAACTCCTTTGGAAGAAGATAGTGCCTCCACTTTCTCAGTGCTTGGACCAGAGCATATATCTGTAGGTCATAAGAAGAGTATTTCTTCTTAGCTTCACTTAGTTTCTTAGAGTGGAAAGCCACTGGTCTTCCCTCTTGGCTCAAGATAGAACCAATGGCTACATTGTTGGCATCACATTATACTGTGAATAACTTCTCAAAGCTTGGCAATACCAGAATTAGTTGGGTAGCAATCTTATTTTTCAATAGCTCAAACCCATGGTCAGCTTGTTCATTCCACATAAGTTTAGTCTTCATGCCTCCTTTAATAGTGTCTAACATAGGAGCACAGATTGCACTAAATTGT
Source organism: Thuja plicata (assembly GCA_018584345.1). Lineage (NCBI taxonomy): Eukaryota > Viridiplantae > Streptophyta > Pinopsida > Cupressales > Cupressaceae > Thuja > Thuja plicata. The sequence goes on from MU223627.1 coordinate 1,477,506, forward strand.
TTGATAAACTTTCTATAGTACTGAGCCAAACCATGAAAGATTCTTACCTTAATGGATGTCCTTGGAATAGGCCAGTTGATGATGGCCTCCACTTTGCTAGGATCTATCTTTAGGTTACCCTTAGATAACACAAATCCAAGGTATACTAGTTCTTTCTTGATGAATTCACACTTTTCCAAGTTGATCATCAACTTCTTTTCATGTAGCTTCTTGAAAACCATTTCTAGGTGTTTGAGGTGCTCTTCCCTTGTCTTACTATAGATGAGTATATCATCTAAGTAGACTACCGCAAACTTTCCAATGTAGTCCTTAAGTACCTCATGAATGTAGATGGGGTATTTGATAGCCCAAATGGTATGACAAGCCACTCAAATAGTCCTTATGTAGTCTTGAAGGTTGTTTTCCATTCATCTCCCTCACTTACCCTGATTTGATGGTAGCCACTCTTTAGGTCTATCTTGGTAAAGTACCTTGCTCCTCCTAGACAATCCATTGGGTCTTCTATCCTAGGGATAGGGAACCTATACCTAATGGTAATCCTATTAATGGCTCGAGAATCTATACAAAGCCTCCATGTTCCTCCCCTTTTAGGTTCTAGGACAGTGGGTATGACACAAGGGCTAATGCTTTTCCTAATCAGTCCTTGGCTTAGTAGTTCTTGAATTTGTCTAGCTATCTCCTCATTTTTTGAGTAGTCATCTTATATGTAGCCTTATTGGGTAGGGTATCTCCATGGATTAGGTCTATTTTGTGGCTTACTAACCTCTTAGGTGGTAGGGATGATGGTTGTCCATCACTAACTATGCTTTCATACTTCTGCAGCAACTCCTGCACTTCCTTTGGCAACTATGTCTTCTTTATTGCTTTGTTTGTACTTTCTTCTTTTGGTTTCAACACCAATGAAAAACCAACTCCTTCTCCTTATTCCAAGGCCTCTAAGAACTCCTTCTCACTCACCATGAGAACATTTGGGCCAGATGACTTCATCTCTACATCCTCCAACAATGACTAGATTTTGAATGTCACATTATCTTTCTTAAATGAGTATGAATTCCTCACTCCATCATGCATATCCTGTCTATCATATTTCCATGGTCTACCTAGGAGCAAGTGAAATGCGTCCATGGGTAGGAAATCACATAAAAATTTATCCTTGTATCTCCCAATTGAGAATTCAACCCAAGCTTTCTCATTCACAAGGACATGCTATCCTTTGTTTAGCCAAGTGACCTTGTAAGGATTGGTGTGGGGAATCCTTGTCATTTTCAACTTGCTGAATACCTCCTCTGACACTATATTGTTATTAGACCTTGAGTCTATGATGACTCTACACACCTTTCCCATCATTTTACACTTCACTCTAAATAGGGACCTTCTCTGGCTAGGTTTCTCCTTTACTGGCTCTTTTATCAAAGTTCTTCTTATCATGAGATTCTCTCATTCCTCTGATTCTAATGGCACTTCAGGGTGTTTTCCTCCAACATTTGCCTCTTCATGAAAATAGTTCATCCTTTAATCACCTCCTTGATAAGTAGTGCCCTTCTTTGGACACCTATATGCTGGATGTCCAATTTGATTGCAGTGTTAACACTTCATAGTCGCAAAATAGTTGCCTCTTCCTTGACTATTGCCTCTTCCTCTGTTATTAGAGTTTCTTTCTCTATTTGAACCCCCTATGTTGGAGTTTCCCTCTTACTGATCATGGAACTTAGTCTCTCGTTGGCATTTTTGTTCAGAACTCCTTCCACCATATCCACCTCAATGTCCTCTAGTGTCTCTTCCTCTACCTCTTCCTCTAGTAGTACTAGAGTCTTGTTTCTTCCTTAGCTTCTCTTCAACTTTGATGGCAATTTGGTGGCACTTCTGAATGATGTCTGGAGTCAAAAGAATCATCTCATCTTGTATGGTCCATTTTAGTCCATTAAGGTATATTTATACCTTAACCTTCTCATCCTCTAAAACTCTTGATCTCATACAAAGTCTCTAAAATTATTCACTGTATGAGTTTACATCTAGGTCCTTTTGTCTTAAACCTTGTCTTCTCTTGTGTAATTGTATTTCATAATCCTCAGGGATATAAGCATCTCTCATATTTGCAACCATAGCTTTACATGAAGCAATGAGCCTCTTTCCTTCCTTCTCTCTCATCTTGGATTAATTTCCACCAAGTGAGTGCTAACCCTCTCAATGTAGCTTTTGCAACCTTCACCTTTTGAGCCTCAGTGATTACATCACACTCAAAATGGTTTTCTAGTCCTATCCAATCGAGGACTACCTCTGGTTCCATATTTCCACTGAAGATTGGAACTCCTTCTAGGAATTTACAACTCAAAGCCTTCAATTCTTTTAAGAATGGTTCTTGGTCAAGGACAGGGTCAGCTTAAGGGACTTCATCTTCTATGGAAATCTCTTTTCCTTTCCCTTCAACCTTATCCTTCACTTCTTCTTCATTCTCATCAACTTCATCTACCTTTTTCTCTAATTGAGCCAATCTATCTCAGAGCATTCTATTCTCCACTTCTTGTTCATCTACCTTCTTGGAAAACTTTGCATTGGTCACCATTGTAGATTATCCAACTAATTCAATTGGTTGGAACATTAACCCCAAGCATGATCAGCTATGCTCTGATACCAATTTGATAGAAGTAACCCCAAGGTGTGCTCACACAATGCTTCTAGACAGGACTTTTCTTTCCCTAGTCCACTTAGGATCCCAATTCCTCTTCTATGATCTCAATAGCCTCAAGAGACCGAGCCTAAGACTATTCCAAATCTTCACTAAGATTCACTCTTCTTGTGCTTCACCTCAAAGGACAACTACCATTAGTTTTGTCTCAATGCTTCTCATTTGCTTTGAAGGATTCCAGTGCCAAACCCTTCATACCAACTCCACAAATGCTACAAGGGTCTTGTCTACTACTTGCACACACATTATTCATCCAAAAATTACTATTTTAATACCTAAATTATTTTCAAGGTCTAGGGTCCCCAAGCCTTCCGTACACCTCTATCCTGAATTGTAGGGCTATTAGGCCTATTTTGTCTCTTCTCAAGCAGCTCACTAAATTTGATGGAAAATTCTATCGAAATGGATTCGATGGGATCTGAACTCATTACTAGGGATCTATAAGACCCTAAAGACTCTGAGACCACACTTGGTTCATAACTTTCATAAACACCCTTGTCTCTGCATTTATATTTTCTTCTACCATACACCTAACCGAGCAGTCCTAGCTCGCCTAGAGCATGGCTATAAAAATAGAAAATTGAATCCTTTGACCTCTTACCTACATATGTATACTATATAGAGCCTCCCCTAACTCATTCATCCAACCTTTTTAGTTTCCCACGGTTGGATTTCATGGGGGAGCCATAAAACCAAAACTACACTGAACTGGACCAGCAAACTCCCTAAAACTTAAACAATTTCCTACAGCTAACAAATTAACACTACACTAATTTCTCCTTGAATGAAAAATTATTTTAATAAGTTCCTACTACACAAATCCACCAATAGATCAAGTATTTCAATCCATTAAAACACAAAGAACATTCAAATGAGTCGACTGTACTATGTATCTCAGAACACTTACTCTATTACTTTCAAAAACTTTCTTACAATCAATCTACCTTAGGAAATGAGCCATAGAGTATCATAAGATGCTTCCTCCACTATTTTAGGCCACTAACATTCATTTCCCACTCCTAGAATGAGGGGAATCCAAAGTTGTCGAGTTGCATGCAACATTTGCAAAAGTTGCAAATGTTGTCATGACAACTTTTGAGCATCTTTTGCATTTATGATGCAAACTATATTTTAGGGCCTCTAACCCATAAAAATTGATGAAATAAAATAATTTAAGCCTCTTTAAGTATCTTTATCACCTTACATATGTCTAGGACACATTTAGACCCCATTTCCCAAATTTAGGCCTATTCTAAGGACTAACCACTTAAAAAGAAAACTAACTAAACTAGAATGAAATTAGTACTAACTACTAATTCACCTAGACACACACAACAACAAGACCTTATAAGGTCTAATAAAAACCACAAGGACTTGGCTAGGGTTAGTTACAAGACAAAACTAACTAGGACTTTGAGGATAGCCTAGGTGCTCCTGCAACAAGAGAATACCAGCCAAGGTTAACAATATCTCTACATCACTTAACCTATGCAAAAGCTTGGGAGATTTGTCTAATTTATCATTGCATTGTTCATAGATTAGTCCAATTAGGGATTTATATTCTAAAAAAAGTCATCCCACGGGTCCACATAAGGAGATCCATCTGGTGTCAACATCCTTAAGTATCTTGTTTCTATCGGTTATTTCCTTGGAAAATTTCTAAAATTTTGTAAAACATTTGGGAATTTGGTAGAAGTATGCGTAGAGACTGCAAACAATTTCTTTAACTCTGGCTATTTGATCATAAGTGCTCACAATTCTAAATGCTAAATTATGTCTGTGCACCTTGCATTGATTGGGAACCATGTTTGGTGCAATCCTTGTTTGTAGCTTTACGCATAAATTGTTCCTTTGACATTGCATCACTACAAGTCCATCTACTCCTACACACACCAGATTTTTAGAAATTGTAAAGTCATCCATACTGGTAATTTCAATTAAAGATATCTTAACTAGTTCATATATATTTTGCATTGTGTTATTCTCCATCTTAATAACACAAAGTAGATAAGATTGGTGAACATGGCTCTTTACAGTATAGACATGCATACATATCCAAGAAGTATTGTTCACTACTGTAACTTCATCTAAAGATAATGCCATATTGTTTGAATCCTTTCATTTTTTTGGGAGATCAGTTATTTCCACTTTGTCATGATAAGTTTCCCAATCCCATCCACTGTTTACTGACCAATGAGTTATAAGATATCTTGGAACATTTATAAATTTTAATAATTCAGCAATATCAATGTAGTTTTTTATTGGACGATCTCTGCTCAAAAGTTTAAAAAGAGTAGCCAAGCGAATAGTTTTGGACTTACACGATTCATCCTTTTTTTTTTCTTATATTGACCTTCAAGTGAACCTATGTGTTATGGTGTCTTCTTCAGTCTTTCATTATGCTCTTTATATTGCTTTGCATACTTGACATGCTTACATTCTTCCTTTTTTTTTCTTCTATCTAACCACTCATTGTTCCTTTCTGTCGACGATTTTTTTTCTCATACACTTTGTCGATATGATTTTCTATTGTGTCCAATTTCAACTGCATTTATTTTCCTTGTTAAGCCTCGAACTACATATTAGACGCTTGCATTATATTGGAAGTTTGTTTTTGTCTGAATTTGGAACTTTAATAATGAATGGGTACCTAGAAACCCAATCCATCTAAAATGTCTTTATCATTTCCCACTCACGCCCAAATTTTTTTGTTGCTTTTCTTCTCCTCTTCAGTGTAATTCCACCATCATCACCTATTGTAGAAATAACATCACCGGCATTATTAGCAGCAAAATTTGTGTAATTCTTAGCAACAACATCACCAACATCATCAACAACAGCACCATCGATATTTACACTAACATCTGTATAATTCTCAGTGGTCATCTAGTTACATTGGGTATCCATTGGAACATTCTTTGCAATAGAGGCATCTTAATCAATTATAGTATTGGGTGCATGTGTTGATGTTGTAGCTCTGTCTAATGGACTACCAAAGTATGAAATTATATTTTTAGTTTTTTTTTTATTTCAATGGCCTCCCTCCAACACTTTCAGGAGTCATACTGCTTGACATCTCACTAACAAAATCTACAAGTATAAATTTGATTTCTATGGAATATAGTAATAGGTAAAAAATAGAAAATTATACAAATAAATTATCTTATAACAATGCATATCATGTAAATAATAATATATAAAAATGAAAAAAAAACTAAGTCCTAACAACTAAGCTACAAGAAAATTTTGAAATCAAAATGGCAAACACCAACAACTAAAAATGAAAAACAATAACAACAATCTTATAACCTTTGTCACTTACTGTTATTTTTTCACAAGGTTCGTCAACTAATCAGCATCTGAGCAATTCCTGAACAACTTGCATCGAGAGCCTCTAGAAGTGTATGTGAGAGAAATCTTTAAGACTCAGGAAAGAGAGATTAGTAGCATTGTATGATAATCAAATCAAAACTACTAATTAAAGCCCCACATAACAACATAAATTAAACATGACAATCAGAAACTAAAATATAAAATTAATCAAACCATTTTGAATGTATGAATAAACTCTTCTGTTGCTTCTCTGCACTCTTGTTGAAGTGGCACTCAAAGTTGATTCTGACAACACTTGGACTCAAAAGATTTGAGAAAATGAAAAATGATAATGGATTACTTGATTGCTTGAATTGAACCTGCATAAGATAATTGCTATTAAGAAAACATGATCCTTGATTTGGGTTTAAAGGGGGATTTTTATAGATTTCATAATTGAACAGATGGTTGAGATCAAAGGCAGAGATTTATTTTGGACGGACAAGATTCAATAAAGTTGTTTTAAAACTAGATAATACATATTGCTTTATTTGAGAAGTGGTTGAAACTGAAGGCTTAATTAGTATTAAATAATTATTAAAATGAATAAAACAAAGATTTTATTTATTTTAAAGGAAGTTTTCTTCAAAAAGAGAATTAAATAAATTATTTAATTGGAGAAGATTTTAGAGAAATAAATAAAATAAAGATTTTATTTATTTTTAGAAGAGAATTGCTTTCTTTGAAAAAATAATTAAATAAATTAAAGAATTCATTTAACTATAGAAGATTGAGATAAATAACTAAAATAAAGATTTTATTCATTTTTAGGAGACTTTTCTTTAATTGAGAAAAACAAATAATTAAATAAATTAATGAATTCATTTAATTATAGAAGACTTAGTTAACTAATTAAATAATTAAAATAATTATTTAATTATGAGAGAAAATAGAAGAAAGTATTTAATTAAATAATAAAGATTATTTAATTAAGTGGAGGAAAATGCTTAATTAAATAATAAAATTATTTAATTAATATTAGAAGAAAATTAGATAATTATATGATTATAAATTTTTTAATTATGAGAAGGGAGGGAAATGTTAATTTTTTGAATTCGAACTAGAAGAATGACACTAATTAATTAAACAATAAGGATTATTTAATCAATTAAGAAGAAAGTTTGTTGTTTGCAGACATTGGACAATTTAGGTGTGTACATTTTGCCCCTCTTTCATACAATATGATTTTGAGCGATGTGTTAAAGAATAATCACAAAAAAATAGCCTCAACTTGCCTTGACGAGAATAAGGTGACGATGGGGTAATATGGTGCCCCCTCGAGAGATTGTTTGTGAAAAAATGTCAGAAATGATCTCTCGAAAGAAGAAGATGAATGTTTGATGACAGGATGAAAGAGAAGAATAGTTAGTAAGAAGTGAAGACTTAGTAGATGATGATTAATACTAGATCGACATTGGACATAGAGATGGTTGATAGAGAATCACGTTTCATTTTAAGGACCCATCATGTATAAGACTAGTGAAAAATTCTGGTTTTAGGGAAGAAAGAACCTATATAAAACTAGTGACAACGCCTGGTTTCAAGAAGGGCATATCCTATATAAGACACATGATCATCGATCGATTGACTGATTGAATGATTTGGCTAATAGAAGAAATGTTAGTGAGAAGAATGAATCAATGAGAAGTGAAGACTTAATTAGTTGTAATTAATATTAAACAATGATGAATCTGAGTCTCTGCAGAACATTTTCAACAACATCATCATTGCACCTTATTTGAAAATAAAGAGATGCAAAATCTATCTAGATATTGACCATCTAGACATCACTATGACCTTTGTTGTAACAAGCAAATAAAAAACAAGGAATGTTTGACATCATTCCAGGATTGTCTCAGACTTGGGTGTGTGTGACTTCCATATGCATGACAATACTTATCAAATTCACCCTAAATCATCCTTGCCCCAGAATTTTATCAAACACTCCACAAACAACAATAAAAGAAAACAAGATTATGAACCATCATAGCCACTCTCACCACTTAGTGGTATCCTTGAGGAGCATAGGAAAACAATCGCAAAAGATAAATTGATAATGGATTCACTTGACTGACTTTGTCAACAACCGTATTGATCATTGATTGGTTTGATTTTTTTATTTGATTAGATGTTTGACGTTTCCGGTTTCAGAAATGGATTGCCCATATAAGACTTATTTGTCTGGTTTCGAGTATATTTTTTATTGTCTATGACAATTGATTTTGATTGATAGATGAAAAATTGGATTGCTGATAGAGATGGGTCTAATGAGTCCATTGTCGATTTATGAAGCTCATTGTTTGATCTGATTTAAGATTGATGTTTGATTGTCACTTTCTTCTTGTCGTGGCAGAGAAGATTTTATTGCAAGGAATTTTTGACATGTTTTGATTTTTTTTGGTTCATCAAACGATTCATATATTTGGAGTTGAGGTATGTGTGGCGTATCACATACGTTAAGGCCCTTATCACAGACAACTCATACATTGTTTCCCCTTGATGAATGTTTTTATATTTTTTGATTTTTTTGGATTATTTTAGGATCTTTTAAGATGTTTTTATCACTTTTTAAAGACTTTATCTGAATGTTTAGGAATTTTTCAGGATTTTTTCTAAATGTTTAGGATTTTTTTCAAGACATTTTTACACTTTTTAGGGTTTTTTTTTTAGGATATTTTGAAAAAAAAGATTAAATATTTTTTTGGAAATTTTTCTCTTTTTAAAGATTTTTTCAAGACTTTATCTGAATGTTTATGGTTTTTTTGCAGGACTTTGAGACTTCCCTTAGTGTCTAGCAAGGCAAGGGAATTATGGATTGATGGATGGACTAGTAGACAGATGAATGCCAAAGGTCTCTTAGTATGTCTTGAAGCTATTTGGATGCCAAGGACTATCCACAAGATGGGATAACATGTTTTTATCAAGCTTAGGGATTAGACATGACAAGATAGGGTAATGAAATAGTGCATTGATTGGTATGTGGTTTACAGGAGTGTACATGTCAAGGGGATTTTGAAAACATATTTGGCATTTTTACATCCTTATTTTATATTAAAATAAAAAGAGGGATTTCAATAGGATAATGATGGGATATGAATAGGGAAAGTAGGATTAAAAAAGGGAAAATATAAGGGATATGGATTGAAGGTTGTGATAAGATAGGCAATATGGACAAAAAAGGGATGTGGACAAGATAAGGGACATGGATATGATAAGGGATATGGACCAAAGGGATGTCAACAACATGAAGTAGATATGACATATGATGCTTCTAGGGATATTCCTAGCCTTGTCAAGATCAAAGTTGGGAAAAGGGAAATATGAATGTTGATGAGATTAGGGATATGAGGGACATAGGCTAATGGAGGAAATGAAAGGGATATGATATGATAGAAAAATATGGATGAAACCTCCCCCCAAGTATGGAATGCAAGAAGTTCATGAATTACGCATGATGCATGTTTGCCAAGTTTTCATCATGGTAATTTTCCAAAGCACCTTTTTCCAAGTTTTCACTATTGGACGAAACTATTTCTCTTTACTCTTTTTTTACCATTTTTCTTGCTGATTTTTCTCCTTTTTGTGATTGTTTTTGTATTTTTTGACTTTTTGGAAGAGAATGGACTCATGATAGGACATAGAGGAAGGACTCAAGCATCTTGTTATTCAGATTATAAACTTGAAAGATGTGTTATAATAGAACATGACTATTGAAGGGATGCTAAAAGATGTTGATAGGCTGATGGAAAAGGGGAGTGAAAGGAATGATTGGATGAAGTTTATGCAAAGGATTGGATAGGTTGAACGAAAGGATGGAATATATGTGTTGGATAATGTAGGGATTGTGAGAATAATTTATTTTGAGTGGATGGACATGTAGGAAAGAAAAACATTGTCACACACCTTGAGGCGTGATGGAGTGATGGAGGAAAAGGAGATTTTGGATTTGATGGAAGAAAAAGAGATTTTGGATTTGATGGAGGTATGGTTATGAATTTTGGGACATCAGGACCCAAAATGGATTTGGAAGGTTGGAGATGTTTAGATGGAGGGATACCAATTTTGGATGCCAACTTGAATTTTTCTTTGGGACATTGTGCTTCAAGAAGATTCTTAGGAATCCACATGGACTTTAATTTTTTATTCTTTTGTGGGTCCTTGGAACACATTGTTTCTACAAGAGATTTAGGAACCCATATTTTTTTTTAATTATTTTTTTTCTCAAGGGGCCTTTGTGGCCTTTTAACATTTCTTTTTCCTTTTGGATAATCTTTTTCTTTGTTTTTACATGTCAATTCGACTGGACATGTTGATACTTGACTGCATGTGGATTGATTGACTTATGGAACTTATGTTTGGCATCCAAATTTATTGAAAGGGGAATGTGACTAATGATGGATAAGAATTTCATAGAGGCCTTTTTTTATTTGTGGAAGGTTCTCCAATATGTGTGCCTTTTCTTACCTTGATTTAGGAAAGGAGAAGTGAATTGTGAACTAGTGAATGGAGGAATATATGGACCTAAGATGGATGGAAGGGATGAAGGGGAAGGTATTGATAATCCTTAAAGGATCATAATTTGTCATTACTATACAAGCATATAGTTTTTGTCAGTCTTGATCACCGAGTGACAACAGTCACCGAGCAACAACATTCACTGAGCACAGAGCATTCATCGAACGTAGTGGTCACCGACATGTTTTGAACACCAAGTAGTATATTAACCAAACAAAGACACAACCGAGCATCAATGTACAAAGACACAACCGAGCACCAGTATACAAAGACATCACCGAGCACCAGTCTATATCGGAGATCATTTTATTATAGGGAAAAGTGGATCTGGAACTACATGTCAGCTAAAGCACTTTAGTATTTAAATTAGCTTTATGCTTAGTTGGAAAACCATTTCTTGCGGATCACGAAAAACATAATTGATGGATTTAATTAGTTAAATTAATTGTATTCATGCGAACTAGGAGATCAAGGTCAAGCTGTAAACCTTTGATCTTAGAGTTTTTTTAAAAAGTGTAAAACCTAATTAGGTCAAAATATTGTATATAGATGCATTAATCAATCAAGAAGAGGATGATTTTAGCCACCAAGGACATCTATGAATCAGACAGAGGTTTTCATGAAGAAGGATAGATAAAGAAGAATCTAGTTATGAAGAACTACATTCAAGGCTACTGAGAATAATAGAGGTATTATTCATCATAATAGGTGATACACATATTTTGTGAACTTAATGGATTTGTAATTAGAAATTAAATATTGCAAGCTATCGGGTCATACATATTTTTTACTCTCTAACAATTGTAGCAAGAAGTAAAATCCTTCAAGAAGGTGGACTTAGCAGTCTTTATGTAAATCTCTTAACCGAGTGCACACATACATTGTGTTGCTGAAATCTCTTAATAGAGTAGACTTAAAAAGTCTAACATGTTACTCCTAATAGGGTAAGATCATTAGAAGTGATCACAACTTGTAACCCTAACAAGCACCTTCCATTCTGCAGATAGTGAAGCTTTGTGGGTTTCATCCCCACTGTAGTTTTTACCTTCTAACAAGGGTTTTTGCGTTACCAAATACTTCTATCACGAGTTAATGAGTTTCATGAATGTTTTAATGATTGTTTACATACATTTACACTTATGCTATAATATTACATGCATGAAGTAGAGAATCAATAATGGTTGGTTATGCAAGTTAAGAGTACTAAAGATAAATTGATAAAAGTTTTAAGGGTACTGATTCACCCCTCCCCTCTCAGTACAAACCCTTCCATTATTACAACAATTGGTATCAGAGGTAGATCTCTTCTTTGGAAAAGTTTAAATCCCTTGAGAGAAAATATCATACAATGGAAAGGTATAAGCTTGATAAAAATATTGAGAATCAAAAGTTGCAAATACAGATTTTCTTTGAGCAATCCAAAGAGGCAAGAATCAAAATGAAAGAGTTATTGGCTAAAAGAAAAGTCATGGCATCTCACTACAATGAAATTGACTATCATGAAGGAGAGATATATGAACTATTTGAATCATCTGGATCTGGATCTTGTAATACATCTGACACATCTGAAGGAACCATTGCAGACCTAAATGAAATAAATCAACATCTAAATGTACAAGTGAAAGTACTGTAGATCGGTCAAGAGACATAGATGGTAAGAATGATTGATGTTATGAATAATGCAAGACAAGATGAACAAGAAAGAACATTGGCTATTGATGACAGGAGAAAGATCACTGAAAATTTACAAGAGAAAGAATCTGAGATATATAGACTTACTGAACACCACATTTAGATCACCAATAAAATAGTTCTTATGAGTCATGAGGCCAATCGAGTGAACATAGAACTTAATGGAAAATTGGAAGTTATTGGTGAACTAAAAGAAGAAAATGAGAAACTGAAGAATGAAATGAATATTCAAAAACAACATAATGATATGATCAAGAAAGATAAAGATAGTACAAAAAGAATGGATGAATTTATGAATGGACAAAGAATACACAACAACAATACCGGTTTAGGGTATATCAAGCAAGGAGAATCATTAAACTGAGATGATCAAAGGAATGTCTACAAAAATCCAAGACCAAAGAAGTAGTCATGCAATCACCGTGGAAAACCAGGCCACACATCAAATGTTTGCAAGAGAAAAGCAAGAGGTATTCCTAAAACTAGTTTTACATTCATAGGCAAATGTTATAGCTGTAAAAGGCATGGACACAAAGCACATGAATGCAGATCTAAGATGAACAAACCAAAGAAGAATCCTTACATGGAAAAACATTTTTCTACCTGCAACATACACGGCCACACATTTCAAGAATACAAGAAGAGGATAAATCCTAGAAACTAAAAGTACAAGAAAATGGATATTAACCAAGAAGAGTCGGTAATACATATGTTTGGGCTTACAACAATTGGGTAAAATGTACAACATGTGGTAGATATGGACATATAGCTACTAACTGTATGAGGAAATGAATAAGAAGATCTAGAAACTGGACTAACCCTAGAATGACATGCTTAAATTGTCATAAAGTTGGTCACCTAAGAAAGGACTGCAGAGACCGAGTGACAGAGTCAAGCACTTTTGCAAATGGAAATACTATTGAAGACATCAGGAAAATAAGAAATCAAATGTGGAGGAGAGCTTCAAACAATGATAATACTAGACCAAGCACTATAGTTGGTGACACCTCATCTAATGGATCAAGTTATTCCACCACCCCCACCTAAGAAATACAAGTATGGGGCCACACTCTACAAAGTTGTATTTTACATCAGTTCCTATATTCATTAAGAATATGCTAAATTAGCATGAATGAAGATGCACTATGGTATTGCATGATATGATTTGAGAATCTAGTCTGGTCGATTAATATGAACTGAGCATAAACTGCACATCAGTAAAACATATGAAAGATAACCAAGTTGACACCTTATACCAAGTGTATGCAATGACAATTCCTGCAGCTGCACAACAAGTCAAAACATGCAAAACACAAGATATACCAATAAATCAAAGCATGCAAAGAACTTGGAACATGACTAAATTCTCACTACAACCTCCGATGAGCTAAAGCAAGTGCATCCAAGACTTGTTTGATTTTCTCTTAGAGATTTTGTGGGTGTGCTCTCCCAACGCAATGCAATAAATCCCACTATGATGTAAGCTAGAAGATAGTGAAGGGATTGAGAACAAGTATGAGGAACTTGCCCCAAGCTTCACATTATGAAGATTGAGAATGCAATAGCAAATCTAGGATGAAGATGCAAGATGAACTAAACTAAGATTGATTTCCATTACCTAACATGTAATATCTAGATGATCTAATGCTAAAAGAAACTAAATAGAATGAAGACTAAGAAATGATCAAGAAAAATGCTCTAAAAATGCAATCACTAGCTAGCTACTCTCTAGTTGAAAATGAGGAGTGAGGCCTCATTTTATGGATTTTCTTGTGAAAATGGAGGGCTGGGATTAAGAGGTGGAAAATGAGTGGTTGAGATTAAAGATTAGGAAGGGTTTTGGTGGGAGTGAAGGAGATTAAGAGGCAAAAGAAATGAGTGGCTAGGATTAAGTGGTTAAAGAGAGGGAGTTGACTTTTAAAGTGGAAGGAATAATAATTTTAAAAAGTCACATGTGTGTACAAGTGATTAAGGCTAAAAGGGGTTTAATTACCTTTTAAGTAGGATTAGGGTGAATTTAGCCAAAAGCTAGGAGAAGTTGGATTTAAATTAAATTTAAATATGATTTAGAAGAATTTTAGAGAAAATAGAGGGATTAAATAAATAAAATTTATTTAAAAAAGAAATATGGAGGAAACATATATTAAAATAAATTTTAATATATTAGGGATAGTATTTAAATTAAATTTAAATACAAGGTGATGAATTTATTTAATAAAATTAAATAAATAGTCAATTTTAACAAATATAGTTAATTTATAAAATTAACTACATTGTTATAGGCAATATTAATTAAATTAATATAGAAATGAAAAAGGATGATTTAGGGTGTCTACAGTTTGCCCCTCTTTGATGTGGTGTCGAAATCAACATCACATCAAAGAAGAGAAAAGAGGAAGATGCCCCAATCATGGAAGGATGTGAAAGGATGACGAGGAGGCATACATGGAATGATGATGCCCCCTCGAGAGGACATGTGGGTTTGGAGAGCACGAATGTGCTCTTGAAATGGATATGAGGAGAATACAAGCAAGGGAGAGGGTGAAGGGAATAAAAACAAACCTCACTATGCAAAAATGCAATCTATTTAAAATGAAATGCAAATAAATTGTGTAAATGTTGGGGAGCACAACCTGGATTTTGATATGGTACTTGACGATATGCACCAAGGTATAAGGAACCAAGATGAAAAAGTGTCAAGTACGTGATAAAAGAGATAATGATAAAATGATCAAGTACAAAAAATACTAACACATACAAGTAACAAGAAATCATGCACAACAAGCCAAAAGCAAACCAACATGTTACCCCTAGACAACTGAAAACCAATGGATGGATGGATGGATTGATGATTATTGATTAAGGATGAAAATGTTAATGATAAGAACAATGTACAACCAAAATATTGGGAAGGATACATCCCATGATGATGACTAGATTAAAAAATATGATCAATCGATTGCCAGCTGATTCAGATTAACATGAAGGCATGATTAAAGATTGATATGATAGATTGCAGGGTTGGTTTACATGTACTAGTATTGATCATAATTGATTTTTATTGCAATTATAAGAGTGTTTTTTTTAAAATATTTTTTTAGAATTTTTAACTTTTTAGTATTTTTAAATTTTTATGATGCTTTTTAAAAGATTTTTTTTTAAAAGTTAAGATTTATTTTTTTGATAAGAAAAAGTAGGGGCAAAACGGAGTCGCCTATCCATCAACGGGCGACCCTGCCCCACACAAGGGGTGGCTCTGCCCTTGCACAAGGGCGAGCGCAACCACCATCAATAGACGGGCGGCTCCGCCCACGCACAGGGGCGGCGCAGCTGCTTGTCCATAGACGGGTGGCTCTGCCCCCGCGCAGGGGCGGGCACAACTGCCCGTCAATAGATGAGTGGCTTTGCCCCTGCACAAGGGTGGGCACAGCCGCCCATCCACTGACAAGCGATAGACCCAAAAATGAGTTTTTTTTTTTATTAATAGGATTTTTAAAATTTTTTTTATATGTTTTTGGATTTTTTCACGATCACTTTATGATTTTTATGATTTTTTGAACGGTTTTATGATTTTTAAGATTTTAAAAAATATGTGGGCCAATGGAGAAAAAATGACTTCTGAGGCTTCTTTTGATGATCTATTTATTTTTGGCCTCACGGGGCTTTGCCTCTTGGACCCATCTTGGGGGCGCTACCCCCAAACCCCCATAGAAAAATCTAGGGAGCAACTATGCCAAAAAAAAGGGGGGACAAAAAGACCTCTGTGTTTGATTATGCTTCATACAACAACATAGATTAGGTAGAATGTGATGATAAGATAAGAATGATTGAATTGGATGAGAAAAAGATAAATAGATTAGACGATAAAGAGATTTTATAGGTGAGATGATTTGAAGAAGATGAAAGGATGATGAAAAGATTAGAGGAGGTAGAGAGGACAAATGAAGTATATGAGATGGGATAGGAGAATGGATGAAGGAGAAAATGGATGAACACCAAGGAAAAGGGAGAGCCAAGGTATATGAAAGGATGGAAAGATGGAGGGATGATTGTGGGTAGGAGATGGATGGAATGGATAGGTAATGTTTGGATATGGAAGACTAGAAGATGGGGGATATGGAGGAAAGAGATCCAAGAACTATGTGAAAAAGGAAATCAAATGCCCCAAACGAAAGGTAGGAAAATAAACAGAGGAAAGGTGGGAGATAAAGGATGTATGAAAGGGTAGGATGGCATGTAAGGGATGTGAGTGAAAGACTAGAGGATGGGGAATAAGAAGAGCGGGATCCAAGGATGATGTTGTAAAAGATGCCCTGATACTAGAGGTGGGAGGATGAAGGATGGAGAGATGGAGGATAAAGGCTATATGAGATGGGTGGATAGTGTATAAGGGATGTGCATGGAGTGGATAAAGGCTTCTATTGTCAAAAGCATGCATTAATATTATAATACCACTAGATTTTAAGAAAGAGAAAGGACATGAAAGTGACATGGATTTGGATAAGGGATGTGAGATGGAGGACATGAATAATATAGGGGATATGATAGGAAGGATATAGATGAAATAGGATAATGGATAATGTATGGAGGAAATGCATGGAATAACCAAGATCAAAGACATGGAAAGGAGGATGGACTTATATAAGATTATGGATGGTGGATGGAGGAAAAAAGGATAAGGACTATGAGATGGAGGATATGGATAGGATGTCAAGATCAAATATGGATACAATGGATGAACATATGTAGGATAGATAATAAAGGATATGGTAGGTGAATATGGGTGGATGGAATTAATATGATAGTCAAGATCAAAGATGGGAAATGGATGATGTAATTAGAGAGGATGATGGATGAGGGATAGGGGGTATGGAAGGTATATTAGGTAGGATACTATGGATGGAGCTTGCCCCCAAGTGTAGAGTGCAAGGGGATGGGGATAAGAGAAGGGATTTATGAGTGGATTTGGAAGACAATGGATATGTGATGAGGAATATGATGGAAGGAATCAAGAATCTAGTTCCATGGATGGTATCCCTTGATATGTGTTCTCTTTGTTTTTTGGATATCATCAAGGCACCTGTTTGCTAGGTTTTCACCAAGATGATGATTTTTTTAAGACATTTTATAATATTTTTTTTCAAGGATTTTTTATGCTCATAGATGTTGGTAGGATTAGGGGGAAGGGAGATGAAATGGATAGGGAATATGAAGGGTGGAATAAGGATTTATGCAAAGGATTGGATTAATGGGAGGGGAGGATGGGGAAGGATTGGTGGATAATGGATGGAAGGTTGGAAGACTGGTGAATAAATGGAGGAAGGATTTGGAAAGATCATCATTGGAACACACCTTGAAGGGTGGTGGAGTAGTAGAGGAGGATAATGTGAAGGAGATAGAGGAGAAAAGGTCAATTTTGGGATGTAAGGACCCAAAATGGATTTGGAAAATGAAGGATTTGAGGACTTATGAGTGGATAAAGATTTTGGGTTAGCAAGTTTGGATGCCAAATTTGATTTTTCTTTGATATGCATTACTTAAATAAGTAGCTTAGGAATCCACATGAATTTATTTTTGAGCCTTTGTGGCCTTTTTAATTTTTCTTTCTTTTGGATCATATTTTTCTTTTCTTGTTCATGTCTTTTAGAGGAGACATGTTGATCCTTTGATTTTTGTGGATTTTGAGCTTTATGCACTTTAGCACTGGCATCCAATTTTCCTCCATTAGATAGGGAAGGGGTGTATGAGGATAGATGATGTGGAGGGTTTATGGATGGGATAACAGAGGGTGAATGTTGGAAGGAATTCAAGGATGTGTGCATTTGTTGATCTTGCTTAGGTATTTGAGGTGATGGAGGTATGTATGGACCCAAAATGGATGGAAGGGATGAAGGGTTTGATTTTGGGACATATGGACCCAAAATGGATGTGGATGAAGAAGGGATGATGTTTGGAACATAAGGGCCCAATATGGATTTGGAGGATGGGTGATGGGGATATTTGAATATAGAAGGAGAAATTTTGGATATGGAAGGGGTGGAAGGCACACCAATATCTAGAGAAATTATTTTTTTAGTGGGATACTTATTACTTTGAACACAAGATGTGAGTCCATGTGAATGGGGTAAGGAGGTGGAAGGAATGATAGGATCTCGAAGGAAGCCATGTTGGATAGAGGTGGATGAAACTATCTTAGATGTATGAGCTTCATGGATGGATTGGATAGATGTGATGAGATTTTGTAGAGGATTAAGATCACATGGAGGATTAGACTCTTGAGCGGGATCAGAAGGGATAATAGGATATTGGGATAGATTGGGATCATCACATGAAGTTGAAGGGGTAATTTGATCTTGACTTTGGGGAGAATTATATGGTGGAGTGGAAGGGATAATGGGATCATTGGATGGAAGGATATCATGAAAGGAGAAGGAATTAGGAGATGAAGTTACTTGATCTTGACATGGAGAGGGATTATTAGATAAGACACAAAAGGGATCATTGGATAGAGTGGGATCATTGGATGGGGTAGGATCTTTAGATGGAAGGCTTGAATCTTCAAATGGAAAGGTAAAAGGGATGTCTTGATCTTGATTAGGGATTGTATTGCGAGGGGAATCTTGGGATGTAAGGTTGGAATCTTTGAATGGAAAGGTGTAAGGGGTGTTGTTCTAGATTAGGAGTAGCATCATGAGTTGGATTAAGAAAGGCAAGGGGATCTTTATATGGAAGGTTGGGATCTTCATCTGGAAAGATATCAAAATATGGGGAGGGATCATGAGATGGAGAAATGCTTAAATCTAGAGGAGGAGAGGATTCTGGGTTATCATGCTTTGGAACAAGAGCTTTATTTGTTTGGACTTGTGGGGATGGTGTGGTGTGTCATGCCCCGCAAGGGAACCGGGGAAGAGAACAGAGATTTTTTTTTTTTTTTTTTAAAAGAAAACCTAAGTAAAAATTCATGAAAATTTTTAAACTTTTAAAAGAGTTATGTGATCAATACTTTAAACTTATATTCTTCCCAAAGTTCCCTTCTAACTTAATGCACCAACCATTTAAGTCCATCTAGTGTGCTAACAATTTAATGTACTTTTTAAACAAACTACATCATATCATTATAAGATTCTTTATTAAGAAATACCTAAGTACTTTCATTTTCAAATTTCCATTTAAAACCATCTAGATTCCTAAGTATTCTTTTATGAACAATATAACCTTTAAATCAAATGGAACCATCTAA
>MU223628.1:0-14666 GCA_018584345.1 Thuja plicata
GAGAAATGAATTTAGAAGAAAATAGATGATTAATTAATGATTTAAGAAACCATTACTTAATAGATGAAAATTAGGGTTTTAATGTAAAGTTGCAAGCCTGTCCATTTTAGGGTGTCTACAGTTATATATTAAGAAATACAAACTGCCTCATATACACACACACACACACACACACACACACGTGTGTGTGTGTGTGTGTATATATAAACACACAAACATGCATACAAATAAATATGCATAGATACATAGAAACATGTCTACATTTATACATACACACCCACCCACACAAATGTATACACACCTACACATACAACTATTAGATTGAAAACTTAACCAACATTATGATGTGTTTAAATGCTTGTCATGGAGCATCTTTGAAGAGGTTGTATAAAATTGAGGCCCTCTAGATTTGGTGGACACATATTCTTATATATGACATATGATAATATTTAAGATATAAATATTTTAATTTTTCAATATTTGGCTATATGGAGCTTATTTCTGCCCCTGAATATCTTTTAATATTATCTTCTTTTATTAAGATATTCTATTTTTTAAGTTTTAAAAAGGGAAAAAAAATTATAAAAAAGAAGAATTAGCTTTATTAGTCCCTGTCGTTAAGGCATGAGACTAATATTTTTGGTAGAAATTCCAACATTAGTTTGTTCTTGGGAAATCGTGCAACGTCCATTAAACCTATGGTATGAGGAAATTTCCCTATTAAAGTGACATTAAAATTTTTAATTTCTTTTTCTCCATTCGCTGTGGGCATTTTTCCTAGTAGTCTTTACTTTTTTTTCATCAAAATATTACGAAGAATATGAGCACTTATGTTTTCGTATCACTTTCTAATATTAATTTGTTGTTCGAGAATCATGCCTAGTCTGGAATAATATTCTTTTTAAAGAGAATTTTTGCTCTTTCAAATTTCCTGGTTTAATTCATTTTTATTTCCAAACACATTAATTTTATCAACATGTATGAGAAGGGTGGGTGCTCTATCCAATAATAACAAAAATATAATATTCTAATAATCCTCCAAATGTCACCGAGCTTGCAAAAATAAAAAAATGGCATTGGAATAACAAGCCAAATGTTTTCACCGAACCTGTAAACTAAACAAATGGCATTTCAATAATAGTTCATGTGCCTGACTATGCTTGCACATTTTGTAGGTTGCAGGTTGGTACATTTTATCATTTTCTTTGGAGGGTTGATGTTGATTCTTGCTCAAATGCCTTCCTTTTATTCTCTGAGACAAATTAATCTTGTGTCCTTTGTTTTGTGCTTCGCTTATAGCATTTGTGCAGTGGTCGATTCCATTCATGCAGGTTTGTGTCTAGATTGATTCATGCTCACAAAGTTTAATCTTTTCTAAAGTCTATGTAGATCTGGAATCTCTAGACGTATGAGTGGAAGATAATATGAAGAAGTTATTAATTTTGTTTTTCAATTTTAACAGACAATTCAAAAGAAGCAGATGAGAAAGATCATTCTTTTCTTGGTAGCACACTAAGCAAAATATTTGGAGCTTTGAATTCTTTCTCAATCATCGCTACCACTTTTGGGATCGAATTCATTCCGGAAATTCAAGTAAGTTCAATTATATTACATTATATAATATAAAATTAATTATGTAATATAAAATATATTTCAATTCTACATATAATTTCCCATCGGCTTATCCCTTGAGCCTCATCTAGGTGTAAGTAACTTAGGTGCAAGTGTAGTTGCTTCTTTTTTATTTTTTATTATTTTCCTTAGACTTTTATAATATATATTTAATTTTTATTTGTATTGATAACATATTATAATTATTTTTGAAGATTATTTATAAATTTCATAAGTATTGTTAAAGAAGTTTTAAAGAAGAAATTAAAAAAAATTGAGTATTGTGATTATTTGGAAACAAGTTTAAATCATTCACGTGGTCATCAAGCGAAGTTTTGTTAATTGAATTTAAGAAAAGTTAAAATAAGAGCTACAGTTTGAAAGAGAATTGTTATCGGATCTTAGATCTTATTAAACATCGAAGGTGTTTCATATATGGAATGAACGCCCCAGGATATTATTCATTTATCGATTTAGATTCTTCAATGAACCACCAGCTGCACCTTGCAATGCATATTATTCATGTATCAATTTAGATTCTTCTATACATAAAAATTTGTTTACTTTTAACAAATTTAGGTAATTAATTAAAATAATATGTCAAAACACAAATTTAAACAAACCTATGACAACTCTCTACCAAACACCATTGTCATCAAATCATCTATGAGGGCCATATCCTTAGTAGTGGATGTCTAACATCTTCTCCTGCAATGTACACATGAATGGGTTGTCGAACCATCCGCACTCGCCTGACTATCTACCCCATCACATATACCATTACAACTGATGCAGACATGCTCAATGGGATGGGCTGACCCTACAAGTGTATCTGATGATAATGGAGCTGGCACAGGATGAGATGATCCTAATGGTGCATCTGATGACGATGGAGCTGGCGCGAGATGGGATGATCCTAATGGTGAATCTGATGAAGATGGAGGTGTCATAGACATTAATCCATCCTCTCCTCCAACTAACTGAGTGCCATGGTGGATAATGACATTAGTCAATGATGCAGCTGCATGAAGAGTCTATATATCCATAGAATCCTTCACCACTACTGGGACCGCAAAATGAATGTGGGGTTTTCTCGCAGTACGCTCCTCTCTTGTGGTCGGGTAATCCTATGTGCCCCTGGTCTATCCTACGCAGAGCCTCTCCCTCTACCTTGGAACTCACGAAAGTAAAAGAATTCAGCTTCTTGCCAAGGATAAAATCACAGTATAGCTTCCTCAAAAAATATAAAAGGCACATCATTATTATTACAAGGTGGTTGGTTAAATAACATGTACCACCTATCCCAAAAAATTTATTTCATCCCCCTATGAGTACACCAATGTATAGGAAAGTGTTTTGTATTATCTTCTAGGAGTTGCTAGTATTAGGATCGGTAAAAAGGGCACATATATCACATTTTTGTATGAATTTTCTTTTCACATCCTCATATGATAAACCATCAACATAATATGTACGACATATATCCCTCCATGAACCCCATTTTTCACCTCTTGAGACACCTCATTTGCACTATTGGACATTTTTCTATTGTAGTGGTGAGGGTAGAGTGTTGCTGAAGACCAGAAGCCTTCAACCTATTAACTAATATATTAATTTGTGCACTATTTTGGTTAAGGCGTTGCACGAGGTCCTCTTGTGTTGTATTTACATGACCTAATGGCACATGTGGACGGTCTACGAGTGGCGATGGTTGTGGACGAGGAGAATTTTGAGGAGGGTTTACGGGTGGCGATGGTGGTGGACGAAGAGAATTTTGAGGAGGGTTTACAGGGGGTGGTCTTTCATTTCTTTTTCCTCATCTTGGGTTGTTAGATGAATCTAATATGAAATTAATAAAGGAAAACAAAAAATCAATATCATAACCTAATTTGATTACAAATGCAAAAAAAACAACAACAAAAACAATAAAACATACCTTTGTTACGGGGCACCATTTCTTGAAAATGTGGAAATTGTTGAAGAAATGTTGTTTTCTTCAAAGTGCGATCGGGTTTTGATGTTTTTTCCCTCCTTCACTCTGCTGCTCCGCGATTTAGGTGTTAGAAATGGCCTAAGCCGCGGGCTTTCCAAAATATAATATGTTTCTAATAACCCGATTGGGTTATTAGAAACATCTCAGAACCCAATCGGGTTCTGAGAAAGATAGTATTTTTTAATAATATTGTCTAGGCTTGGTTACCAAGCCTAGTACAATTTCGAAGTTTCAATAACCTGACTGGGTTATATGAAATTTGAATTTTTTAAAAACATGTGTCCACTTTTTCGACTCACAACATGGTGCACATACCCAGTTAAATAAATGGAAACTAAAAATATTATCTAACCATTTAAATTTTAAAATGAATAAAAAAAAATTTATTTTTTATTTTTTAAAAATGTAATACAAATATCAATACACAATTTAACAGTGATAGAAATCTTAACATAGATAACTATTTATACATTATATTTATTATTTATATATGTTATAAATAAAATAAATCTAAATATCCAAGTTAAAAAGTTTAGAACTTAAAAAAAAAATTAATTAAAATATAATACATTAAAAATGCCCATATTAGAGTCTATTGGGAACTTACTGGGCATTTTCCTAAAAGCAGACATCCCATTGATGGAAGAAACTCTCCTCTCTATTAGGATCTATCTATTAATGTTGGTGGACAAAGATTTTCCCTCTTCCTTTGAGGTCAAGACAAAAATGAAGTATGGACTCAGAGTATCCTTTATGAAGATTAGGACACCCACAAACAAAAGATATTAGTAGGGCGGAGAGATTTAGAGCTTCCTCAAAATCAAGACACACACAAATAAATAGAAGAAACATTTTTGGTATGGCCGACAACCGTTACACCTTTCAGTTTGATTACATGGCTTTTGCATCCTAGCCGACTCAGACCGGTTTAGACGACATGGAAGGGATGCATATCGATGGCAGTATATAATCAAGGGGACCTCAACAATTTTATTTTGAAATGTGATGTGATTGATCTTTTGTACATGTATTGTGATTTATATATGTGAAATGTTCATGTAACCTTGTAAATTGGAAGATCTTTAATTCACCAAGAACTATACTTAGTGCATTTGTAGATGCACACTTATCAATTAAATTTTGTATAATCATCTATTACTACTATTTCATATTAGGGAAGTGAGCCCAATTGGTAGTGAGCCACACCAGGAGTGAGCCAATCTATGTATTACTTAGCTGGATACTTAATAATTGAGAGTTAACCCTCTTCATAGTTGTTCCCCATCTTGGGTTTTCATAAAACAAATCTAGTGTTATATGTTGATGTGTTGTTTACTTTCGGTATTTTTGTTTCCAGCAATTTTACGGTATGTTATGTGGACAATTACTCAAATGTTTTAAATTTATTCAAGGGTATATTGATTCATCCCTCCCTCTCATTATACTTGATGTTCAACACTATGGATATGATTTAGCATATATATTTTATACACCTATTTTCCTTTGGTTTAGAGGATGTTCTAACAACAATTTCTGTAGTATTTTAGATACTATTGTTTTGGTGTTGGAACCTTTGTCTACAACTAGTAATAATGTTGTTGTGTTTCAATTTTTATACAGTTGTAGTTTGGGCTTAATGTCTTTTCAAAGTGATGTCACTACTTGCCTGGTGATGTTTAGTTTGGTTAAGAGGTCTATTAGGCTGTTACTGAATCTAAGAAGTTACCTTTGTGGGTTCATTCAATGTTAGCATTAATCTTTATGGTGGCATTGATGGCATTCATCCCTACTGTGAAATTGGTGTTTGACTATAGTAAACATAGAAGACTAAGACGATGATTTATGACGAAGATTTGAAAATGTTCAATAGTGCAAGTTGTTGATCCAATACTAAACTGTTACTTAGAATGTCCACTTTGTGTGTTACCTCTATTTTTTATAACATCTATATCACGTTTCAAGCAAAATTTGATACTCTGGCTTTGTTAATTTTTTCTAATACCAGTGAGCTTTGTCAAACTATTTCGGATTATCTTTAGTATCCTCTAGATATTATTGGATATAATGTAGTGTTGCTAAATGATGATATCAATCACGCTTTGTCTTACAATATATTTTTTGTTGATATTTGTGGTTCACAAGTGAGCTTCGATGATCTATACTCAATATGTTCAGTTAAGTTATGTTCCTATGTATCTATATGTGTTGCCTTATATGGGATCATTCTTTTGGTCCAAATATACTTCACAATCAATGTTTGGATGTTAATTTGGGCACCACCTTGGTACATGGAGATCCACATGCTTCAAGAGTGTTTTGAAAGATTCTTCTTGGCCAATTGATTCTATGAGCTTTAATTGCCTATTTACACATTATGTTTCAGTTGTGGTCTTGACTGATGTGTAAACTATTGGATCTATATTAGAGAATGTATTGTACTATATATCCGGATCCTCTCTTTCTCCTAGAGTAGAATGATCTATATATCTTAGGTCCAAATGACCTATTTTATGTAACCTCATTTTATCTTTGTTGAGACATACTTATAGTAAAGTTTTTAATGATCCATCTTATATTTAAGGAATGCATTCAATGCTAGAAGGTAGCAAGTGTGGAAAATGGAAAAAGGTGGAGGAGCACATTGTACGGAGAAGAGGAAGAAGAAAAGGGGCTATGTAGTAGCATGAGCTTCAAGGAAATATGATCAAATATTGTATGTTGTTTATTCATATTAAGAGATTCTTATTTCATTTTTTAGATTCATGCTGCTAGATGACAGTGAGTTTTCTTGTAGATATTTTTGTATCTTTTCCTAAGAAAATGAGTTTTAGTTGTAAAAGTATTTTCTATCTTTCTCTAAAGGTAGTGAACCTTTGTAGTAAGTCCTAAATAGTGAGCTCTTTGGAAGTGAGCCTAAATGTTTGTAATATATATATATATATATATATATTGTGGATTTCTCTCGCCATGTTTTTTTTCCCAATTTTGGGTTATCCACACAGATCCGATGTTCTTGTATGCTGATTTTTCTTTATTATCTATGGTTTAATTGAAGTAATTTATTTGTAGTGATTTAAATTTTATCAAGATCTAAATTAAAATCATTTTTGTGGTCCAAATTGATTCACCCCCCTCTCAATCTTGTTGTGTGTGTTCAACAAGGTTTTGTTGTAGAAAGGATGTGCCCTACTGACATACGAGGCATAGACTTCTAGACATGAATTTTTTAGTTGATAATATTTGAATCAAGAACAATGGTGGATAAATTAGATAAAATAGAATATGAAGTGTAAGAATCAAACATATCATGTAGATTATAATGTGAGGTATCTATAATGAACTTAGTCTATGGAGAAGAAATAATATGTGCATACATAATAGGTGGTATAGAGGTAACTATGAATATGGAGAAAGAATCAACATTAGTGTCTAGTGGGAACACAAAAATATTCAAAGGCCCATAGATACTTGAGGAGTGTCATCATGGGTAGGTTTTGTATCAAGTGCATCTAAAGACTTGTGTTTTCTCTTTTTGACCCTCTTCATCTGTATCTATATCTTATACTTTGACTGGTTCTTTTCCTTTAATTAATGTATTGTCTTTGGGATTATTCTTGTCTTTCCCAATGTTAATTCTAATTTTAGTACCTTTGGATGAAGAGGCATCTTCATGGTTTTTTTTGTTTTGAGTTCAAACCTATGCCCAACTAGCCTTTTATATCATCATCTAGAGCATTTTTTAACTTCTACAACCTTATTCCTTTGCTTCACAACCAAGTATTGGTATTAGCCAAGATAGGCTAGAGCCTTTCTCTGATGGATATGGACTACTTTTGAGATTAATGAATAGGAGGAAGAGGATTCTCTACAATCCTATGTTATTTATAAACAAGATAAATCACATCCTCATCATCTATCATGCCCTCTAGAATATCAACTAGATTTAGATCAACAATTTGCTCCAAATTGAGTCTACTATAATCCATCATCTTGATATCCTCTTCTATACAAAGATAAATCTAGATACCTTCAACATGGTGCACATGTGTGAAGTATCTCTTTGTTTTATCCTTCATGCCTGTATAGTCAAAATCATTTTTGACCTTGAACTTATTAAACTTTACCTCTTGGATTTATATTTTCATAGCATTAGCTCTGGTAGAGGTTGTCAATGAATACCTTCTAATTTCCAGAAGATGTTGGGTTGATATGATGAAACCTTCTTTGTGAGAATCTAGTTGCCTTCCATGTACAACAAATATTTTTATCCCAAATCCATCAAAGATAATTTTATCTATAGGATACCTTGGGAGAATTTACAATTGATAATCAAAACAACCTACTCTCATATATGTGAATGTAGGGAACACTAGAAAAAGACGCTCATATTGATTTACTTTCTTCCATGTTTCTTTAGATACTCTTCTCTTTTCTAACATCTTATCAAAAGAATACATGTATGCGCCATAAAAGGTAGCACGAACCCTTCTCTAATAGTGTCTACTTATTTTAAGGTTTTTTTTATTATAGTAGGTCCATACTTGTACCTTTTTCCTATCACCATTAGTAGTAAGACTTAGGAATAACCTGAATGAAGTTGCAATGCACATTAAGTATAAATTCACGTAAAAAGTAAGAGTAGAGGGAACCTGTGAGAGCTTTTTACATAAAAAATTACTAATCAGCTCACCCTAGAATATCCATTAGACACCCATTTTCATGATAGAGATATACCTATATATTCATGTCTAAAATATATTATTGTTTCAGTCCTTTAATCCTATTAAGGAGAGTGATCTTGTCATTAATCTCCACTTTAAACTCAGTCTAATAGATATTTGATGGAATCTGGCCATTGCATTTTTTTATATTTGAAAGATAATTAGTATTGATGATATTCTTACATTCTTCCTCATTTTGATTATAATGAGATTTTTCATTTTCAATTATAATATCGACATGTGCAGGACGAGATAGAATCTCAAATATTTTATCAATGGTCTTTGGATCCAATCTGATTATCACCTTACCATCATTATCTTTAATGGTCCTTTTTTCCTTGTCAAATTGAGATGCACAGGATAAAATCAACTCTAGTTTTGAGGTAGCCAATAGAAGATTATACCAAGTGTATGTTACTTTTGAGGAGATGATGCCTAGTGTTGTTAACTTCTTCTTTGTCCTTTCAATGACCTATGACATGTCAACATTTTCTACCTCAATGTCATTGATCTCTTAAATGTTGGAAACCACAAAAGAAGGTGAAATTGTGTTCTGATACTTTTAGTAGTTGTATTTCGTCTTCTTATCCTATGAGGTAGTTGGTTCTTCAAACATTAAAATAGTATTTGTGAAGATGAGATGAAACGACCACAACATTAGCATGTCTAGGCAAGTGACTAAAAGCTCCATCATATTATTCATAAAATGGAGGTGTTACAAAATCAAATATAATACATTGATTCATCAAATTTGTGCGCATATGGATTAACATGGGAAGGGACAAAAATGACATATGTGTGGGGTCACAATTGAAATTCCAATCACGAGGACTGCATTACAAGTGCACAAAAGAGATGTAAAGGTTTAAAAGTATGGAGAAAAGGTTTACAAGTGTGATTAGGTCTAAGAGACCTTATTAAAAGTGGGAAAGATGATGATTATCAATGTAATTAGGTATCAAAGACCTTATTACAATTTTATAAAATAATATAGTGAACCCTTGCACTTAGGTCTTAGAGACTCAATTGCACGAAATAAAATATGTAAAATAATTGTTGTTGGTTCCTAGAGACCCAATTACAAGTAGAAAATGAGATAATTCTTGCAATCATGTCCTAGAAATTTGATGGAGAATGGAGACTTGCAAGAAATTAAGTGCAATTGGGTGCTAGAGACCCATCTACAAGTTTTTATTGAAAAAACAAAGTAAAATACCTTGAAATTGGGTCTCTTGGGCCCAATTACAAGTGAACTTGTATTGGAATCTTGCAGGTAGACCTTTGAGACATGATTGCAAGGTTTTAACAACTTTCAATATTTAGGGAAATCATTGCTAAGTGCAGTCCTTGTAATTGGGTGTTGCATACCTCATTAAAAATGAAATAATGGTGATTTAATCTAACACGAGATTAGGTTTAGAAACCTAAAAATTCTTTACAAATAGAACCTCAATCTAAAAGTAATGAAGAGATGACCTTGGGCATGAAAAATAAAAAATTGAGGGTTTTGAAAAACCCAAAACTGAACAAGAAACATAAAAAAGGCCTTAATAGGAAAGATAAAACTTAAACAAATCAAAATGACCAAAAATAAAATCACAGCCAATCCAAAAGCAATAAGTCTGCTTGAGAAGAATCTCCAACACCAAACAATAGTCACTAGAGAAAATAGGATAAGAAAAAGTTGATACAAAAATGTTTTCACAAACTCCAACTGAATTTTTATAGCCGATTAAAAGAGTTTAAAACCAAGCTTATTTACCACTTAGTCATAATACATTCTCATAAAATTGTATTAAGGTCTAACAGACCTGATTGTAATGGGAAATAGACTAGTCTTGTAACTCAGGTCTATAGACCTAATTTGCAAGACACTACGTAATCAAATTACAATAGTGGGTATAAGACCCGATTTTGTAAAAAGAACTAACTTTAGGACATTAAAATTTACCAACATAAAAACTAAGGGCTTCAACCTCTAACGAAAAATGACTTGATGAAAAAATACTCAAGAATACATAACTCATACCTTCATAAGCATGCCTTAGAGTACATGGGCTACAAATTGGAAAAAAAATCATAGGCATTATCCCTTGATTTTGTTGAGATGAAATTGGGGACAACGCTTATAATCATATGTGAGAAAATTAATGGATCATAATGGTTTAAATACTCATTGAAAAAAAATATTTTTTAAAATCTTGTTACCTTGAATGAGAGTTTTTAACCAAAAAAATATGAAGTTATCTTAATCGAAAGGAATAACTCTCTTTTGAGTTTGAAATGGGAAACAAATGTGATCTTTTAAATTTAAAAATAAAATAATGATATAGCATTTAGGATTTAATACCAATTTATGGTGTCAATGTTGTTCTCTAAATAGTTTTATAAAAAGGAATAAGACTATTTGGGTTACTAAATACTTTAATTAGATAAAATTTATGTTTGACTTATATTGTTATTTCTATGGTTAAAAGTTTATATTAGAAGTTTGCTAAACAAAAAGGATTCTCCTATAGTGGAACATAGAATCATTCTTTTGTACAAGGAAATAAATATTCATTTTGATAGTTGGACCTATTGGTTGTATTCCTGGTTTTGTTGGTTTGCCCTAAAATTTTGTTGTCTTCATGCCAAAGTTCTATCCCAAATTAGAAAATCTATCCCAAATTGAGGTATCCCTATGAAAATTCTATATTTTTAGGTCAAAATCCACATGAATAGTGAAAAACCCAAAACCCTAAGCTGTCTTCTGAGTGAGAATGCAAAAAAGCCCTAAAATTTCAATCGAGTTTCTAATTTCACATTACCTTTTTGAGAAACTTAAGTCATGTGCCTTTTTAATAGTCGCCAAATCGCTTAATCCTAAAAGCATATTCCATTTTGTCATGAGACTTGGCGATTAACTGTTGTCGGGATGTCTCAGAAAGAAAGAATATTCCTTATAAGTTACGAGACTTAGCGAAGTCCTTTAGTCGCGAAGTCTCCCAATGGGGAAACACGTCATCTGGCAACATGGAAACGGGTAGTTAAGTCGCGGTGTTGCACAATGTATCATGCAGTTATTAAATTTTCATGAGACTTAGCGATTGTTTCAGTCGTGGGGTCTCCAGATCATAACGTAGTTAGTGACAAGTTAAATGCTTTGGTCGCCAAGTCTCCAATTAAAAAATCTATTAAGTAAAAGATTCTGAGACTTAGCGACAAACCGCAAGTTGAATGAAATACATGGTGGTCGAGTAGTCGCTGGTTAAAAATGCTAAGTCAGCGTTTCTTCAGCAATTTGGAGACAAACAGTTAGGATGAGACACATGTCCACAGTGAATAGAATAAAGGTTAGTCATGTAGTCTCCAAATGATTTAAGGTTTTTAAAATATACTCAGCGACTTAGCGGAGCCGTTAGATGTAGAATGATAAAAGATCAACGATAGTCGTTGAGTCTCTATCAAATTCGCATAAGAGTAAAAATTTCTTGCGACAATGAGATTAGTTTTAGTCGCATAGTCTCTGAATCAAAATTAAAGGATAAATCTATGTCGCGTAGTCTCCAAAAGAAATATCAAGTAGCAGTTTTAATCAGCGATTGGGCGACTAAGGTTAGTCGCAGGGTCTCTGAATAAACTCTAGGTTTGGCATTTGATCTGGCGACTTGGATTCATTCAGTCGCGTGATCGCCAGAAGTTAACCATGGTTAAGCTAAGTGAAGGAATTCATACAGTCACTAGATCTCCAGAGGAATTGAGAGTTAAGAAATTTGATCAGCGACAAGGTGATACTGCACAGTCGCGTGGTCGCTAAATATGAAAAATGATAAAAGGCAGCAGTCGTTGACATGACAACATAGAGATTCAGCGTCCAATGAAAATCCAGGAGATTAATTACTGTGTGAAAAAGGTAGCTGAGATGTCTGGCGAAGAACCAATCATATGAAGACATGTCATTCTATTCAAATTTTATAAGGGTTTTTCTGAAAACGCACTAATATGAATTTGATTTCCTGTCACATTCATGAGCTACGGCTAGGATTTTAATTAATTCCACAGCATGTTAACTTGAAGGAAAAATTGACTGTCTCTTCAATGATGAGATAAGTACTTGGAAAATTTACCATAAAGAGATGATCGCAGGTTCATTTTCATTTATCATACATCCATAATTGCAGAGCGAAGAATTGCTAGGTCTTCTATGTTCAAAAGGCAGAAATTGTTCAATTTCAGGGTAATTCTCCAGTTTTCAAGGTTCTTGAATTGTTAGTAGTGCACAGAGAAGAGTAGTGTGTCCTGAGAGGAGATTTGTCTCAATATCGGTAAAAGAGAAGTGGAAACAGAACAAGATGAGTAAGGCAGTCAGTGTAGCTTTTACCAGCGGGAAGAGTGATGAAGTAGATGATGATGCTAAGGGAAAGAGGAATTTCTCTGATGAATTTCTGAAGTTATTTCCTGGGTCTACGCAGAACAAGAGGGCAAATGCCAACTTATTGGTAGATGAGTATTGTGAAATCAGAGACACCCGCACTCCAGGTTCCACAGGTTTTTCTCTATATAACTATTTTTATAATAATTCTAATAAATTCATCCCAGTATCAAACCCTTGGACTAGTGGTCTTGCTAGGTTAATTGTCCCTGATGTTTATGTAGATGTTGACTTTTTTCTAGGTCTTGTCAGCCATTATGATGCTCTGTCTAGGACAATTAAGAAGAATGATGGTACTGCCCTGTTGATTTTGAATAGGAATTCATTCATGCAAGCCTTTGGTTTATATAGTACCATGTCTACCAAAATTAATATTACCAAGCAAGAAGAAAGGTATAGGTTACAACCAGGGGTTGCTAGAAACCAATTGCAGAAGCATATTCTTAAGGAGGTTAGGAATCATATTGCCCCTATACCTGGAACTGCACCCTACTGTTTTAAAGATTTACATTTCTATATTAAGTACATTTCTTATGCTTTGTGTAGGGGTATAGATGGAGGAGCAAAGAAAATAAATTCTGGAATTTTGATGATGGTACTAGATTTGCAAGATGTGCATTCTAGTACTAGTTATGACTATATACAGTATATCATTGACAAAATGCATGAGGGGTTTGTAGTTGTGCAGAAGAAGGAGAAAAATCCTAAGGAAAAGGAACCTAGGTTTTTTCATTATTCTATCCTGATGCATTTGTTTTACATTTCAACTATGGAATCATGAATGTGAATAACTTGAACCCTTAGAGGATTTTTCAAGACCGGCCCAATCCTATTCAATTTTGGATTAGGATATGGAATTATACATCCAAGGACTGTGATTTTTGTGGGTTTGAGAACTGGATTGTATACCCATTGATGCAGAGCATGGGTATTAGCAAGACTAGACTCCCAGTAAAGGTGCTGCAGTTGTTGAGACCTTGTGAGTATGTGGATAAATGGGAGGGTGACCACAACTGGGGAGATTTATTTTTTGAGGAGAATTTTACCATGATTAGGGTATATGGATGCACGCATCCTCCTCATGTTCTACCTTATCATGTGTCATCCAGAGTTGCAACTATGGAGTTCATCTGGCAGCTGTTGTTGACAGATAATGAGCACTTTGCACCGCATAGGAAGGGGACATTAACCCCTAGGCAATTTAAAAAATTTTAGTTTACAATTGGTAAGGGTGCCATTGATTTATTGAGCATGTGGTTGGAAAGCTGCAAGATGAGAGCAACATTATACATATACATTGACCTAGAAGGATTTATTGCAGGAGCTAGGAAGCTCTTAACTCCTACCATACCAAACACAAATGTACATGGTTTTTGTGTAGAGGAGGATGCCACAAGGAATATCCTTGATGAAGATGAGGAAAGAACTAGGAGAGAAAGAATTCAGGAGTTACTGAATTTAGAGAGGAAAATAAAGAGAAATGGATTATCATTTGGAGGTTTTTACCCTGACCTACCCTATTTTGATAAAATCAAGGCTATGATTGATAATTTTTATACACTCTGTGAGCAACTAGACAGAGTTTTAGATACGAAGAAAGGGAGAAATAAATCTGATTATTCAGAATCTGAGTATGAGAGTGAAAGTGATGGTGAATATGCCCATCCACCTCAGATTGACCAACCCCAACAAAATGTTGCAGAGGCAGCTTAGATACAAGGAGAGCAAGGGCATATCATAGACCTGACTGAGGTGTCCCAGCCAGATGATATAGAGGAGCCTGCCACCACAAATACATTTGGGGTGAAATTACGATGGCAATTTGCGACGACGGGCAAATGTTATGTGTTTTTGGCTTTTTTTTTCAATTATAGCCTGACAACGTCGCAATTGCGACGTTAACGGGATATAAGGAAAAAAAAAAAAA
>MU223628.1:43244-56162 GCA_018584345.1 Thuja plicata
GTCAATGGGCCTCTCAATTCATTGTTTCTTAGATCAAGCCACTGGAGTTCCCTACAATCCCCTAGCTGCTCTGGAATCGGGCCATTTAGACGGTTGTTCCCCATTTCTACACGTTTCAGATTTGGGGCATTTGAAACTGTGGAAGGGATGGTTCCATTCAACATGTTGTTACCTATGCTCAACCTAATCAAATTTCTTAAGAAAATCTGAGGTATGCCTCCAGAAAGAACATTGGAGGTCAGGTCCAAAGTCTTCAGATTATTCAAAGAAAACAATTGTGGAGGAATAGAACCAGTTAATCGGTTGTCACTGGTATCAAGGAATACCAGATCTTTCATGTATGATAAGTTCAAAGGAATGCTGCCAGATAAAAGATTGGAAGAGAGAGACAGAGTTTCCAAATTGGCAAGGTTACCAATACTCTGAGGGATTGGGCCTGTTAGGTGATTGTGACTGAGGTTAATCGAGATCAAATTGGTGCATTGAGTGAGCACTTGGGGAATCTCACCAGCAAGAAGGGTCTCAGACAGGTCAAGAACTTGAAGAGCTGGCAATTTATATATACTTTGCAAAATGCTATTACTAAACTCAAAACCAGCCAAGTGGAGTTCCACAACATCACCAGCCCCATTTTCACTGCAAGTGACACCATCCCATTGGCATGGGTCAGAACCAGAAATGTGACGGCTCCAGTCAGATGAATAACTAGAAATTTCTTTCAAGACTTCGACTTGTGTGGTATTCAGAGAGAGTGCAGGGGCAAGAAATGACAGAAAAAATAACAGAGCTACGAGAGGAGGATGTGTGCAAAAGTACCTCATAGCAGAGAGTCGTTGTTCTGATGCTCTGCAAAAATGCTCAAAGTTATTGCTGGGACTCTCCTCGCTGCAAGGATTTCAATCATTCAAACAAAAAATTAAACTTAT
This sequence comes from Thuja plicata, assembly GCA_018584345.1. Classification (NCBI taxonomy): domain Eukaryota; kingdom Viridiplantae; phylum Streptophyta; class Pinopsida; order Cupressales; family Cupressaceae; genus Thuja; species Thuja plicata. The sequence continues at coordinate 44,171 of MU223628.1, forward strand.
GAGAGCTTAAACCGCCGGCACTTTGACTGTTTACGGCAGGACGGGAAGACTCCATGAGTGGTGAAGCTAACAAGAAATTAGCAAAACATTGAATTTTGGTCTACAGTATGTGGATCTTTGTCTTCGAGGAAGGTCCAATGAAATTTCTAGTAGATGGCCTAGACTAGAGGCATATTCAGGAGAAAAAAAAGCCTCCTCTTCACCTCTTGTTATTGTCGTCTTATTCAAGTTACCAAAATTTAAGTTACACCTTACTAAATGATATACAGGGTCAATTCAAAGATTGAACAATTAAGCTGTCTGATCTCAAGGTATTTAATATTGGGAGCATTTGGAAACGAAACAAGTTTTTTAATGGGTCAATTCCAATCTTTTTATGAAATTTGAGATATTTTCAATTTTGTGTGTGAGATAATGCGTAATATATGATTGTAATAATAATAATATTTCTTTAATTAATTGTGTGGTTTTTATCATTAATATTTTGAATCAAATTTCAATTTCATGCATTTTGAATAGATGAGAGTGGATGTAGAACATAATAGATAGAAAAAGAAAAAGAAATCAAGAAATAAGAATAACACTAAAATCAACTTTTACAATATTTAAGATAAAAAATTGTCACGACTTGACCCTTGCGACTTTTGACTGTGGTTGACTTAGTCGCTATGGTTCAACTACATCGTTTCTGTTATGTTCTAGATTGGACCTACTTGTCGATGCTTTGTTAGTGGTAATTGCAACTTTTTAAATATGTTATGATGCAATGTTATGATGCAACGTTATGATGCGTAATAGATGCTTAATTTTATTATCATTATTATTACATTTGCATAAAAGAGGAATTATGATGTAATTGCTATAAATGTGTTGATTTATGGATAATGGCGTTTAAATGAAATATTTAAAAAGTTTGATTTAATGATTGATCACGTACTGATACAGTGTTTCGGTTTCGAGGGTGTCTGTTTGTATGTAGGAATGAAGGCGGGGGTGTGGTTGAGGTAGAGAAGGCTAGCTCTCAGTTCTGGAGAGTACGAATGGTTTGGTTGGTCTGATTCACGCACACACCACCTAGAGTCTTTAGTCATATTGTGCTAACGTGATATTTTAATTTCTTCTCCTTGAATGTCCAAGTGAACTTTAAAAAAAAGAAATGATTATGTTTATTACATTTAGGCACTTGTTTGGATGCATTGTGTTAATTATGTTTTAAAAAGTTTATGTTTAAAATTTAGATATATATGTATTAGGAGATTTTAAAAGATGGGGGGATCTCTCTTTATTGTTCATAAAGCAGATTGGTTAGAAATGGAGGGGAGGTGGCTACTAAAGAGGGCACGCACCATAACTTTAGGCATGCTCTCTCTCTCTCTCGCTGGCTGGGAAAAAGAGTGTGGGTTTTCTTTTGGCGGGGGATTTATGGTTTTAGGAGAAAGAAAAATAAAAGATCTTAGAAAGGGGACATTGGAGAAGACAGGAGGAAAAGCGGGACTCTACACTACAACTTGCATAGTGAAAGGTTGTGAGCGGTGGGGAGACAAGCGGTAGCAGCACAAGATACTTATAAATCCCAGGTTCTTTCCTATGCCGTGGAACATATCTTTTATAAATGAGGATTCTTCTTTTAGAGTCACTGTTTGTGGTTGTTTGTATTGTATGCGCCAACGTATTGGTGTTCTAGTGTAGTAAATGGAAGATGCAAAAATATTTTTGTTCATGTCTAGCGTAGTTATCATTATGCTTGTCTTTCTTCATTTTTCCGCAAATTCTGAATGAAAACTGCTGTAAACTCAGAGGCTATGCATGTGTGGAGATACCTTAGTGTATTCCATTTAAATGGAAATAGAAAAACGTTGGGTTCCTTTTATCACTGTTCATAGCACTTTTTGTCTTCCCTCAACAATTTTTGTTTCGCAGCTTCATGAAGTTGACTGAGACCTTTAGTTTTTATTTTATTTTTTTCCGTAAGCTGTACTTCCTTTGTCAGGCTAATTTGTCTCTTGCTTAAATGTGGTTTGACCGGAGTGTAACTTTTAGATCAGCATAGGAACACGTTCTGGAATCCTTTTACTTGTCGACATCAGTTGTGATGTAGTTTGAAATTGCTGCGGATGTTGTCTGTCTCTGCGCAACTTCCCAAGCTTGTTCTTCCTCGTTGTTTTTCTTTTCTCTACTTCCACATGTCGCATGGAAGCATTATGGTGGATCGTTTGACTCAGTAAGTTGGGTAATGATACCAACTATCTTTTTCTATGTTGTTAATGCTGCGTTGGCTGGAACTTTCTTTGGTTCGGTTATATTCTTATTCAACCGGGTTGTTTTCGACAGTTTGCTACTCTGTTTGGCGGCACGTTTTTCTTTGTCTCCTCTGTGCTCCATGTAACTGGAATGTTTTCTTGGCAACAATCGGTTGGTCGATTGTTCTTCCTTTGGGGATTATGGTAGATCCCTGTTAGGAAGCGTCACTTAGTCTTGTATCACCTTACAATTTTGCCCTGCGCTTGTAACATTTTGTTTCGCAGTGTATCACTTGTTTTTATTTTAGTTAGATTAAGGAATGCAACCATGGAGTTAGGAGTAAGATACTCCATTTTCCTAGCTAGAAATGATTGCTGGCAGAGTTTCACTGTTATATTTCTTATGTTTTGTTATAATTATGCCAAATGTATATAGAGGAATGGGATTCAGATTATATTTATGACTTGGTAGTGAACAATATGTAAACAATTGGGAGTCTGTGAATTACAATAAGATTGAGTTTCAGTGGACATTGTTTTAAGTGTAGAGAACACAGCCTATAAATGGGAATATTAGATTGTTACGTTGGTAAAATATACAAAATGCCATACACCAACCACGCTGTGACTTGTGAACCGGTTTGTGAGTTTCTTTTAAAAAAAAAAATATAAAACCTTGTAGAAATAGCGAAGAAAAAGGGGTCACTTGAGTTTGATTGAATCTTCTTTTTCTATATTCGATAAACTGCATGCTATATGTCTCTGAAGTGTATTTTATCCTTCTGTGAATAGCTAATTTATATATAGTGCTGATTGTTCTTGTACTATGAGGATTTTGCCAAGTTAGGAAATGCATTATGAGAACAGGGATGTAGATGTTTGAGAAATAACATTGCTATGTCATGTATGTTCATGCAGTGGTTTAATAATAGATGTGTATATGTTGTGCATTCTTTATAGGAGGGTGTTGAATGTGGAAAATCAGGGGAGGGTAGAAATGCTTATTACTTTCTGCCTGCCAGTAGAAATCTGGAATTATTTATGCTTTGGCCAAAGCTTGATTGCATATGTAATTTTTCTTATATGCTGGTTGATTGACCCATCTCTCTGCTACATCCGTGTTAGTTCTACAAATAGACTATGTGTTAGTAGATATGTTCACGACTGCACCAAATCCATCCGACCTTTCAGCGCTGGTTGCTAGGCTTCTCGGGCAAGGGTCGACGTGTTCTTCATGTCAGAAAGAACCCCAAGGAGCTAACCACTCCGTGGTTGGGCGGATAAAAGTACCTGAGCCACACTTATGTCTCGTGATAGCGGATTGCCGCGTGTCAGATGGCTAAGGAGACATGGACATAAAGATGGACAGAGGTCCAAGGTATATACTTGTGTTTGTTTATTCGTTCTACTTTTCCTATTTGGTTTTCTTACCTATGATGCATCCATTTACTAAGATGGATTGATGTCTAGCGTGCAGGTTGGCATCCACTTGTTTATACAAGACACTTAATGAAACAAGTTTTATTGTACCTTGTAAATTAATGAAGTATCGACGTGTAGGTCGGCTTCCTTTTGTAATAAACATAACTTTTATTTGTTCATGTGATGATTTCAACAAACATCTTTACGATGACTTTATTGTATAAATTATTCTTGTGGTTATCTTGGCTATATTGACGTGAAGGTCAAAACTGTGTCTTATATTCTTTCATTATGAATACGAAATGGCTCGAATTGTCTTTGTATATTGTCGACCATGTTCTTTTACCGACTTTTCCGCTTTTTATGTTAGATATGTGATGTGGCATTTTGTGGGTAAATGCAGGACCCTTACAAAAATAAAGTTTGAAACTATGTTAAATAATAAATGATTATAAACAAGTAACACATAAGATAATTTCTTAATTAAAACTGGATAAAGATATGTTTTAGTATATATCAAAACATATTCTTAATATATGATAATATTTAAAAAAAAATTAAATCTATTAAATTAAAAAAAAAAAAAAAGAGAATAGATGTTTCTAAAGGAAACATGATTTCTATATAATGGATATATGTGTACATACATATTATCAACATATAAACATGCCTATACCAATGTATTAGTATTTATATGTGAGTACATGCACGCATGCATACATTCAAACTTATATACATAGACACATACCATCATACAAACCTATAAACAAAAAATTGTATACAAAGAAACACATAGAAACCCAAAAGACATACATACCTACACACAAACCTATAAACACACACACACATACAAAAACATTCAAATAACATTGATACAAACCCATGTACATGCATACACACATAAAGACTAACTTACAAACATGCAAACATACCCATAAACATACAAACATCCAAATATTCATACAAACATACAACACACAAACATACATCCAAACATCCAAATATGCATACATACCTACCCACACAAATTCATACACACTTACACAAACATACATATCTACATACAAGGAAACTTACAATCATATAGACACAACAAACATTGAAACATACATGAACACAAACATACATATATACATACTCACATACATAAAAAAATATACAAACATACATACATCCATACACACAAACTTACAACACAAACACATACAAAAAACCAAAAATATATTCAAGCAAGCATACATCCATACATACATTCAAAGGCATTGATACTCCTGCAACCTACCTATAAACATACATACAAACAAACACAACCAAATATGCCTACACAAATGAATAAACGAGCACATTTACATACACACACAAACCCACAAACCTAGAAACTAGCATACAAATTAAAAAAATACACGCGCAAATAAGCACATACAAACAAATAAACTTAAAACACACATCCATATACACAAAAACATATCCACATATACACAAAAACATATCCACACTTACAAAACAACATGCATATAAACACACAAACATGCAAGCATGCAAAAGTACAAACATACCCACAAAAAACATATACATACCAAACATACATACATACAAACAAATAAATCCATACAAACATAAAAACATACACTCAAGAAAAGAAACATACATACAAATAAATATGCATATGTACATAGAAACGTGCATACATACCTACCTACCCAGACAAATGCATACACACCTAGACATACAACTATTAGATTAAAATTTTAACCAACAACATTGGTCCTTGAACATCTTTGAATTGATTGCATACAAACAAATTGGGGCCCTAGATTTGGTGGAAAAATATTCTTATTTAGGACATATGACAACATGTAAAGAATATATAACATGAACGATGGGGTCTCCTGTTGTTGTCGCTCCCGCTTTTAGGGCTTCTAACGCTGTCGCTTCTGCCGTCGCTGGCGTTGCCCTGGTTGATAGTGCTCGAGATCCTCCAACAACTATTGTCCTCGCCGATGGTGTTGGGACTTCCTGTGCTCGTGGCATGGGGACGACGCCTTCTGCGCCTGGTGCTTTGACTGGGTTTTCGGATGGTGCCTCTCTGCGTGTTTCAGGGTCTCCGTTGTTGCGGTCGTCTGCTGCTTATCCTGGTGGATCTGATGTTTCTTATGCAGACGTGGCTGCATTTGAAGCAAATATTCATGGAGCCAAGTCTTCAACTACTATCGCAGGGAGAGAGAGCCTTCGTTCCCGCTCTCTTGGTATGATGCATGTCTCTGTAAGAGACCCCATTGTGGTAAAACTGAAACCTGAAATAGGTGATGAAATCATTACAAATGCAGAGGATTTTTATTCTAATGCTGCCATCTTCAGATTTAGGGGGTTTTGGCCCTCTCTAACGAACTTGCATGCTTGGATTTCCAAGCATTGGGAACCTCTCTTATCTGAAACTGTTCAGATATACCCTGCGGAAAAGGGTTTTTTATAGCAAAGTTTGGAAATGTTGCAGACAAGAAAACCATTTTGTGTGAATGGTGCTTCACTTGGGAAGATGAATTATACAATTAATTATGTAATATAAAATACATTTAAATTCTAGTTATAATTTCCTATCGGCTTATCCCTTGAACCTCATCTAAGTACAAGTGTAGTTACTGATTTTTTATTTTTTTTCTTACAAACTTTTATAATATATATATTATTATTTTTATTGATAACATATTATAATTTCTTTTGAAGATTATTTATAAATTTCATAAGTATTGTAAAAGAAGTTTTAAAGAAGAAATTTAAAAAATTGAGTATTGTGATTATTTGGAAACAGGTTTAATTCATTCACGTGGTCGTCAAGCGAAGGTTTTTTAATTGAATTGAAGAAAAGTTAAAATAAGAGGTACAGTTTTCATCGAATTTTCATCAGGTCTTAGATCTTATTAGTGGTCAAGCACAGTTGATGACTTGACTTTTAGTGTCATCAGCCGTGTTTGACCGGCTAGTACGACCGAACGCCTTTCTTGGTCGGCTGCCGACTTTCCGACTCTTCCCCGTTCTTCATTATTGTCGAGGACGAAGAGAAAAAACAATATGCAAATGCAGTAGAACGGACTTGTGGTGAACAATTTGGAAATGGAAGGAGGTGTTGTTATTTGTGTTCTCTTTCTCGCCTTGCCAATTATGCGGGCGACTGCAACTTTCAGTAACAATAATATCACTTCTGAGAGGGATGTTGAAGCTCTCTTGTCCTTCAGAAAGGGCATTACACTCGATCCATCTGTATCACTATCAAGCTGGAGGGCAAACAATTCAGCCAATGTCTGCCACTGGTTTGGAATTTCCTGCAGATTGCACAGCATGAGAGTGGTCTCTATACATCTTTCTCAACTAAAACTGGAAGGTACCATATCTCCTACCATACGAGACCTCTCCTTGCTGAAAACTCTGGACCTCCATGATAATAAGCTCACAGGATGGATTCCCCCACAGCTTGGACACCTCAAAGTGCTGCGGATACTAAGACTGGATGATAATCAATTTTGGGGTTCAATTCCCAAATCTCTGGCCAATTGCACGCAACTGAAGCAGATTTATCTTTCAGGAAACAACTTAAGGGAAAGCATTCCTACAGAATTTGGTGGTCTGGGCAAGTTAGAGTATCTCTACCTAGAGAGTAGTAATCTTTTTGGAAGCGTTCCCAAATCTCTGGCCAATTGCACGCAGCTGCAAATGATTAATCTTTCAGGAAACAATTTGAGCGGAAGCATTCCGAGTGAAATTGGTGGTCTGGGCAAGTTAGAACATCTCTTCCTACACAGCAACAATCTTGTTGGAAGCATTCCAAGTGAAATTGGTGGTCTGGGCAAGTTAGAGCATCTTGACCTACACAGCAACAATCTTGTTGGAAGCATTCCCAAATCTCTGGCCAATTGCACGCACCTTCAATCTATGGTTCTTTCAGATAACAACTTGACAGGAAGCATTCCCTCTGAATTTGGCGCGCTTCAAGAACTAGAAGTTCTTGATCTGCAGAGCAACTGGTTTGAGACCAGCATTCCTCCAACTATAGGTAATTGCTCTTTCTTGAAAACTTTATATTTGGGGAATAATCCATTATTGTTGGGTAATATACCAGCTGAATTGGGAAATTTAAGAGATCTCTCAGATTTAGCCATATATGAGCCTGTAAATATGACAGGCTCTGTTCCCCCAGAAATTGGGAATTGTAGTAGTCTTAAATCACTTGATTTCACAGGCATCGGACTGCAGGGGCAGCTGCCCATAAGCATATCCCGCCTTTCCTCGTTAGAGCGCCTTGATTTAGGAAGCAACCATTTTGAAGGTAGGCTACCAATTTCAATCCTCAATATGACCCTGTTGAGCGAGTTGAATCTTGGTGAAAACAATTTCACAGGATCCCTTTGGGAGGACATCGACAAACTGACAGAGCTGAGATATTTTGACTTGAGTAGAAATTATTTGACAGGAAGCATTCCTCAAGGATTGGGCAATTTGAGCAGACTTGAAAATCTTGTCCTGAATAATAACAATTTGACAGGAAACATTCCTCAAGGAATCGGTAACTTGGGCAGCCTTGAAAACCTTATCCTGGGTAATAACAAATTGATTGGAGAAATTCCTCATGGAATAGGCAACTTGAGCAACCTCTTTTCCCTTCAGTTGCATGCCAACAATCTGTCGGGCACAATTCCAACCATAATTGATACCTGTTCTCTGCGGATTCTGAGGTTGTCAGGCAATGGATTATCAGGGCCTCTACCCGCATCCTTCGCCAATTGTACACAACTTCAGCTTACTGATTTGAGACAAAATCGGTTGACGGTTGAGCTTCCTTCCCTTCCCAATTTTGATGAGTTGAGGGTTTTAAGCCTTGGCTATAATAAGTTTGAGGGTATCATTCCTGCATGGATCACAACCCTCACTAAGTTGCAGCTGCTGGATTTATCCAACAATCAATTTAGTGGAAGAATACCATCTAATCTCGAGAGCCTCCTCGGATTTCAAATCCCTCAAGAGTACATAGAGTTGTATGGAAAGATACTCTACTACCAAATAACTATTGACTGGAAAGGCAGTGAAGTCATGTTTTTAAGAATTCTGCAAATACTCACCATACTTGACTTGTCAAGTAACAATCTTAGTGGGGAAATACCACCAAGCATTGGGATTCTGAGTAACCTGATTTCGCTAAATCTATCCAGAAATCAATTAGAAGGAATGGTACCGCTATCACTTGGGCAACTACCACAGTTGGAAGTATTGGATCTGTCCCATAATCAGCTAAGTGGACGAATTCCTGAAGAGCTAGTTAACCTGTCGTTTCTTGAATTCTTTGATGTCTCCTCCAATAGGCTTTGCGGAGCAATACCCACAGGAGGGCAGCTTATCACTTTCCGATCGAGTTCATATCTGGAAAATCAGTGTTTATGTGGGCCACCATTAGAAAAATGCAAGCAAACAGTAGCAGAAAGGGTGAAGGAGGAAGCAATTTGGAGTGTTGTGGGTGAGCACATGTCAGTGGTGGGATTAGCTTTGGGATTTTCAATTGGATTTGCGGGAACACTGTATGTGATTATGAGGTGGCCCATACTTTGTCGTTCACTCGTAAACCTGAAATCAAGATGCATTAATAACAGAGCCACTCATTCTGAAAATGGGAGCTGGAGCTTAAAGATATCCTTATTCAAGTCCACAAATTCCTCTGCATCGACACCGACAGTAAATGAGATATCATTGTCTCAAAGTGGCGAGAGCCATTAAACAAAGAATATTCTCTACGTAATGGGGAGTTGCTGAGAGTAGCATACGAGTATTGAGAAAAAAGAAAAGGTTTCAAAATGTACAAAGTTTGTATGGTTTGAGCCGGGAAAATGAATAATGAACAAGGTGTATGGTTGCTTTGACGTCCATGATAACTCCTTTCAATGCTTGTATTTCTTGCTTATAGTTTTCTATACCATTGTCTATGCTTTCTTGATCATGATCCTAATCCTTTGTGCAATGATGAATACTTTGTTGTGCTATTCTTAAAAGAAGTCATGTTGCATTGATGAGTTCAAATAAAAAGGATTGTAAGATTTTAGAAACAATATTTTAATCTAAAAATTTGACAATAGTTTTATTTTAGAATTTATATCTTTTATATTTCTTTTAATTCAGTTTTTTAAATTTATTATGTTTTTTTTACAAATAAAAAAAAAATTTCGTAAAGCAAAGTTGAAAATGTTTTAATTGATATTTTCTTTTATTTTGGTATTTATAATGGGTTAGTAATGAAACATTCACAGTGAAGAGTTAATTTGAATAAAATTATTTTCAAACTTTAGATTGTGTTTTGAGTTCACAATACATTTTTCATATAAGGCACGTGTGCAAGATTTTGTGCTCAATGTGAACGATGATAACAAATAAAACTAAACAAACAATTAGGTAAGGTGAAGAAAATCCAAAAAAAATATAAAATCAGAGATGAACCCCTATGCTAAGTTCCACTAGGTATGGTCTCTCAAATATCTTTCTTCTGAGAAAAGATTTATGAGTTTGTATCCAATATAATGGAGAAAACAAGTATAATAATATCATTATTGCAGAATATGGATTGAGTTGCATCATGATCAGATGTCTGTAGCTTTGGCATCAGATGTCTATAGCTTTGGCATTTTGTTATTGGAAATGTTGAAAAGAGGAGGCCAATTGATAATATGTTTGATGGGGATGGGAAATTTGAATCTGCATAGCTGGGTGAACAGGGCTTATCCAAACAAGGCTATTGAGGTAGTTGATAAAAACTTTCTAATGGAAAGGCTAGCAAAGAAAGAGCAGAATGTCTCATTTCATTTATGCAAATTGGTTTATTGTGTTCAAGAGAATCAGCTGAAGCAGTATGAGAGATGTGTCCAATCTATTGAACAAGATTGGACCACAAACGTTTCTACCATCAACTATTTTTATTTCTTGTCTACTTTGTGGCAGAGATGCTACAATTAATTGCGAGTGGGCATCAAATTCCCAGAGCGCAGATTAAAGAAATAATTTTTTTGGGATGCCTTGGATGACCTGGGAAGCATCACTCTCTGAACAAGGGAAAGTTGATAGTCAAAGTTTTTAACTCATGTGGAATGTGCACAATATAGTCACTAGTATTCCCTATTGTACATGTTTTGTCCTGCATTATAGTCTATGTTTTGTTCTATACAACCCCATGGCCTAGTGTTGTTTGGTGCAGTGTTGTGAGGCTTGTCTATTTCTGTGTGCTCTTATCTAAGAATACAAATAAAAATAAAAAAAATGTTTTAAAACTCTTGATCCATATTTTTTGGGTTTGTAAGGTTTAGTTTTGTTTCTCCTTTTGTTGTTTCTTAATTGTTAGTCTTGGATGGTTTTTTGTTTCTATTTGTGCTTCTTAATTTATTCTTCTTTTTGTAAAAGGTTTTGTAACCTTCCAAAATCCTCCTTATCTTATCAAAAATACTCTCTATCACTATAAAGAAAGCTTTTCTTTAAAAGTTTCAGTTATACAAAATGGAAATTGAGAATTAAATTATGATATTTTTCATGGTTCAAGTATCGATTATGTTAGAGTAGTCGAGTATTACTAATAATTAAATTAGTTAATTATTAGTTTATCTACTCTTTGCTTAAGTTAGACTTAGGAAAGTTTCCATTTCCTAGTAGTTTCCCTTTTAGGGTTTCGGTATCCTTTATAAGGATTCACCGCTTTGTATTTCATAAGGAGATTATATTTTTGTAATTCATTGTTGAATATAGAAGCCTTTTTTCTGTCAACATGTTTTTGCAGTCTCTGGCCTATTGGCCGCCATAGCTCTCTTTCTGTCTTTCCTTCATTCTCATGACAGTCTTTGCATGCAGGTGTTCTTGGGAAGATTTGCAGTTCAGAAAATCCAACATGGTATCAGAGCCATCTATTTTTGGAGGCACTTTGGGCCCAAACGCACACTACCATTGCGTCTTGAAGGCCCAAAAACCCCAGAATCCATATAAAATTTGTCTATTTTGGACACCGGGGCCTCAGGCAAATTTTTTTTGGCCTTCAAGGGCCGTACGACACGAGAAACGAGAAAAAAAATATTTAAAAACCTTGTTTTTCAAAGGTTTTTGCATTTTTTATTAACGCGGCCAATTTTTTTAAAAAGGCGCCGCCTAGCGGCCACCACGCCGCTGAGCGGTCACCTACAGTCTTGGTTCTCCGGCCATCGCCACCGGTGCTGCTCCGCGCTCCGCGGCCCGCCGCCGCCCTCTGGCCTCCCCCGACGCCCGGCTCCCCGTGGCCCCCTGTCGACTGCTCAACCGCCTCCCCGCCGCCCCCGCGG
>MU223628.1:57274-74518 GCA_018584345.1 Thuja plicata
TTTGGGTACCTGATCAGGCCTAGTTGCCGGGACCCATCTTTCCTGCTTTCTGCAGTAGTTTAGCTTTTTTGCTTCTCCCTAAGTTACACTTAAGGGGGGGTGTTAGAGTAGTCGAGTATTACTAATAATTAAATTAGTTAATTATTAGTTTATCTACTCTTTGTTTAAGTTAGACTTAGGAAAGTTTCCATTTCCTAGTAGTTTCCCTTTTAGGGTTTCGGTATCCTTTATAAGGATTCACCGCTTTGTATTTCATAAGGAGATTGTGTTTTTGTAATTCATTGTTGAATATAGAAGCATTTTTTCTGTCAACATGTTTTTGCAGTCTCTGGCCTATTGGCCGCCATAGCTCTCTTTCTGTCTTTGCTTCATTCTCGTGACAGTCTTTGCATGCAGGTGTTCTTGGGAAGATTTGCAGTTCAGCAAATCCAACAGATTAGACTTAAATTTTATTAGTGTCCATAGCAATTTAGATTTATACTATTCATCTAAAAAATGTGAGGACAAAGTTTAGGAATATCTTTTTTATTATTGTTGTAATTGTATTTTTTACTTTAGTATGTTGATTGTCCTCTTTATTTGTATTTTAGTATTGTTGATTGTCTTCTCTATTTGTAACAAAAAAATTAAATCCCCTACAAAAATTACTACGGAGAAGACCCCTTCAATTGTCAGTAATCCTGAAGACAAGGACAATGATAATATTAATAGAAAAAGATAACTGAATGAATAAGATGTTTCCAATGTTGAGGAAATTCTAAAGGCAAAAAGGATCTACCCTAGTACTTCTTGATAAGATCATAAGCCTTGCCCTTCATCCTCTCTTGAGCATATTGCCTAAGTGGTCAATCTATTGTTGGATAAAACTAATGACATTCGCCTTAAAACGAGCATTCACCCTAGGGTCCTCAAATGTTTAAATGTATTAAAATTAATATACATAAGATGACGTACTCCCTTTTATAGAAGTGAATTTCAATTAAGATATTCTCAATTGAGAGGTAGAGGTTGCACAAGCTAAAATGCAACTTATTAGAAAACAAGAAGTAATATCTAGAAAGTTGTTGACTTCACCAAGTCAAATATCAAAAGTTTTGTTTAAATTTTAAAAGTTTTGCAAGAAAGTATGTGTCCCAACATGGGCAACGTCTATGGTGCACCCAAAATGTATCATTCAACATAATTATTAATTAATTAAAAATTAAAATTAAAATATAATTATAAATAAAAATTAATTAATTAAAAATTGAAATATGACGATCATGATATTTTTAATTAATTAATAATTATAATAAATAGAACATTTTTTTTAATTAATTAATAATTACAATAAATAGAATATTTTGGGTGGTGCATAGACAATGATCCCAACATGAACATGACTAGGCTAGGTCCAATGCATGTACATGAGGCTACACATCTAATAACATGAAATATGTGGATATGGCTAACATTGCTGGATGCCAAGCTCAATGGCAGTGCTGACATGGAGCAGCTCATGAGAAGCGCGGCTATTGTGCATTCAGGATGACAAGGATGCAAGACCCACCATGGCCCATGTTGTCAACGTGCTCGAAGGGATAGTCGATATTGTGGATATACCGGATGTTCTGAGATTTCTGCAGTTGCTCATGGAGCAGGGCGAGGGAGGAGGAGCAACCCAATGTGATTTTCTCTTCTCTGAGAAAGCCTTGATGATGAATTAGAAACACCTTTATAAGGAAATGCCCACCAATATTGCACTTTGATTGGGAAGGCTTGTAGATTCCAATGTCTTCCTTGAACCACTAGATGATCACAGTTAAAGGTATTCTGGCTATGAAACAAAGGAGGTGAGCCAGATTTGTTGGTAGGGATCTTTTGTATCTTGTAGTGGAAATCTCTTTCACAAAATTTATTGTTAATAATGGTAATATTGATCTATCCTGTATTTTGTTGGGCGAGATGACTGGATTCCTTGATTTACTTGTGCGTAGCTTGTTTCCCTTTGAGACTAATTTGAACTTGTTACATAATCATTGGGGCTGAATCGCCATCTTCTACAATGTCTGCTGAAAATGGAAAAAAATTCAGTAGCATAGAAGAAGTTGGCACTGATACATGTTGCTCTTAAAATAGTGTTGATTATTTACACAATCCTTGTACGTTAATCTATTTCACTCATTGGCTGATTTACTTCACTGCAATGCTCACGTTCAGGTGTTACAATGTGAAGCAGATCTATGAAACACATTAGAATGTGACATTACAAGTACATTTCAAGAATTTGGAAAGAATTATATGATTGAATGTTGCTTTTCATTTCATTGTCTCATAGATTTATTCATGTATTTGATGTTGTAATAAGATTATTCTTCAAATAATTCAAAGTTAATGTGAATCTTAATGTTATAGTTTATGATTTAATAAATTCATTAATGACTATGAACTATAAAATTTTAGTCTTTGTGTTTTAAATGTGGAGAGCATGTGTATTAAATAATTTTGTATCTTTTAAGCATTTATATGTACATTTGGAAGAATTCACGTTATTAGCTCATACAAATCACGCATAAGGGGAAATATATGTTTAGATTGCAAAGTTTTAAAATGACATACTTTTAAAATTTAAAATGAAATATACTTTCATAAAATATTATTATAGTGTATAGTTTCATATGGGTGGCCTATATGAACAATTTATTGGGAAATATTTGCAACTGTAAAGTTTTAAAATTACATATACTTTTAAATTTTAAAATACATATACTTTCATAAAATGATTATATTATACTGTATAATTTCATATTTATATTTAAAATCTTATATTTATATAATTTTATAATATAATTATATATTATTTTATGTTGTATTATATTTATACTATTATATTACTATTTCATATTTAAAATTATGTTTATATTGATTTTATATTATATTATATTATATTATAATTTATTTATATTTATATATTATTTAATGTTATTTATATGTAATATTAAATACTATATAAAAATATTTATTTTATTTTATGCTATTTTTTATATATTATTATATTATTTTAAATTAAATATTATATTTATATTAAATTGTATTTATTATTTAATGATTTCAATTAATAATATTTATTTTTTGAATAATAAAATTTTAAAAATAAATAAATAAAATTATTAAATAGCTTAGTCATACTATTTTATAATGTTATTTATTATTAAATTATAAATATTATTAATAATTAAAAAATTATATCTACTATATATTACATTCATATTTTAATTAATTTTATATTATTATTTTTATAATGCAAATTTTAGACCATGCATATTTTTTTTAAAATTGAGGCATTGTTATTAACAAAAATGTTTGAATTTTAAAAAATTTATACATCTACACCTACTTAGTACCATGGACTACTATGCAATACAAAGCTATTTTATTTTTTATTTTTTGCATAATAGTAAAGTACAATATGTTCTCTATTGAGTTTATTGTTTGACACAATGATTATTATAATACACATGACACATGTGATTGCATGCAAATTTGCTTTAATACAACATTTTGACAGGAACTACGCTGGTTTGCGGCCTTGTTTTTAAATGGAAATGGAATAGAGAAAAATATGAATTAGGTGGCTATTGCAATTAGAAGAAGTCAATGGTTGTCACTGATGTCAAATATGTACAATCTGTGTATGGATTATTAGAGTTTCATAGCAGTAGTAAATACCAAAACTAGTAGAATATTAGAGTTTTGTTGCAATAGTAAAAGCCAAAACAATATGTATAATTTAAATCGATCAGATTTCCACAATCCATTGAACTTAGAGCTGAATTTCTGGCTTTTTTACATCTCCTTATTGCTCTCTGCTCTTACATCCTGATGATGGATCACAGAGTGTGATCCGAAATGTTGATGCTAAAAAACATACCCAATCAAAGCCATAAATTCAGCTCTAAATATGTATAATGGTTTGGATATTAGCAGTATGTCTGAAATATACTAGAGCGGTATGGTTGTTCAGGATGAGTGCTAATAAGTGCTAAATAGTATTAGCATGAATTTAGCAATCATTGTTTATCACATTTTCTGGTAACATGCGAGTACAAGTCTGGACAATTTACAGACATTATTTCTGTTCAACTCCTAAATTATTCCATTTGTTATACCTAACAAAAATTTTTGTTAACTGCACATGTATGAATTGTGATAAATAAAACTCTTTACCCTAATTTCTTGTTTTATATTATGGTTTTCAATGTATAAATTGTGCACATTGTAAATCATCGAAGGATGAACAAGAAAATTGAATTTATTTTTCCATCACATCAGTTTTTTTTGTTGCAAGCTATGTTATTTTTCTTATTTCCTAGCTATATCTCTTGTGCAGCTTTAGCTACAAAATTCTACATGGCATCATAGCTTAGGAGCTAGAAAAGAGAGTAATTTTTTTTTGCAAAACAGAAGATCTAAGCTTGAAAGAGTGGAGTTTTTAGTGTTTTTTCTTCTTATGTCATATGATTATTTCAAGTGAAAGTCAATGATTCTACTTCAATCCACAAGTAGAGGCTTGCATCGAACAATCATGGAAATAGAGGTTGAATCAAATTTTGCATTACAGATAGGCCAAGGTCATGCTCTCTTTGCATGGATCTTGCCTTCATTTTCTCTTTAGTGACACCATATCAGTGGACCTGGCATGATTCTCATTTCAACATCATGTAGGGGTTGCTTGTGTTGATGCTTCCTTGGCTCCACAGTTGATCAATTTTATAGACATTGACATCCTATTTTCAACAAATAGGCAATTTGAGAAACCTCTTTTCCCTTCAATTGCATGCCAACAATCTGTTTGGCACAATTCCAAGCATAATTGATAGTTGTTCTCTATGGATTCTAAAGTTGTCAGGAAATGGATTATCAGGGCCTCTACCCGCATCCTTCGCCCACTGTACACAACTTCAGCTTATTGATTTGAGACAAAATGGATTGAGGTGTGAGCTTCCTTCCCTTCCTTGTTTTGATGAGTTGAGGGTTTTAAGCCTTGGCTATAATAAGTTTGACTTGTCAAGTAACAATCTTAGTGGGGACATACCACCAACCATTGGGATTCTTAGTAACCTGGTTTCGCTAAATCTATCCAAAAATCATTTAGAATGCAAGATACCACCATCTCTTGGGTAGCTATCATGGTTGGATTCGGTGGGTCTGTCCCATAATCAACTAAGTGGACGAATTCCTGAAGAGCTACTTAATTTGACAATTATTGTAGTCTTCAGTGTCTCCTCCAACAGGCTTTGTGCAGAAATACCCATAGGAGGGTAGTTTATCAATTTCCCCAAGACTTCATATCTGGAAAATCAATGTTTATGTGGGGTTCCGGTAGAAAGTTGGAAGCAAACTAGTAGCAGAAAGGGTGAGGGAGGAATCAATATGGAGTGTTGTGGATGAGCACATGTCAGTGGTGGCATTAGCTTTAGGATTTTCAATTGGATTATGAGGTGGCCCATACTTTGTCATAGAGTCGTAAGCCTCAAATAAGGATGCATTAATAACAGAGCCACTCATTCTGAAAATGGGAGTTGGAGCTTAAAGATATCCTTATTCAAGTCAACAAATTCCTCTCCATCGATGTCATTGTCTTAAAATGATGAGAGCTATTAAACAAAGAATATTTTGTGATATTATTATCAGATTTTGAGGTTGGAAAGATAGAGGGATAGGATAAGGGTCAAGATTTCTTGAGTGGTCTCAAGAAAGGAGATTGTGTCAACTGCCACAAGGAGGTGGAGTGTGAGATATGGGGTCCTATAACATACCTTGTGTAAGTGCCTCATAAGGCAAATCTTGTCTTCTCACTCGAAGCGGACAAGAAAGGAATTAAGAATTTATTTTTATGGCTTGAAGAAGTAAGACACATACCTCCAAGGACAAAACAACCTGTTATGCCCTGCATACCCATCCCTACATTTTGTGTGCAAAATGTTGGGTCCCCTCTTTTCTCTTTGGCTCTTGCCTTTTCTTTTGTTTTCTTTGTTTCCTTCTCCGGGCTTAGCCCTCCCGTGAGGTTTGTTTTCTTTCTGCTTTTGTCTTTCATGCCTCCGGGACCTGGTCCCAGAGTTTGTTGTTCTTTCCAGAGCCGGATTGCAGACTTCAAAATTTTCTACCACGATGTCTTCTTCTTGCAAGAAGGTATGGTCGCATGGAATCCCCGGGCCCAGAGTCTGAAGGTTTGCCTATTTCAAGGTTTGTGGAGAAATGGGTAACTTGCATTTACCTTGGTTATAAATAGAAATTACACATCACTTTTATAGTTACCACGATTAAAACACTTGTGCATCTAGAGCGAATTGAAGTGAATTAAGGCAATTTTAAACTGCTTTTACTCCCGTGTTTAGTGGTTGTTTACAAGTGATTTTGCAGTGATTGTTCGCAGTAATCCTTGGGTAACATTAGCCTATTGCAAGGTGCCTTCCATGCCTACCTTCTCCGTTGTGTTCATTTTTTAGGTAGGCTCTAGGCCCTGGTCTTGTCATTTTTTGGTTTTCTAGTTTTGTTCTTGTTTTGCTCTGTGTTTTTTTTTTCTGTCTAGTTTTTTGCCCGTTGTCTTTGCCGCGTATTGTGGCACTGGTCTTCTGTCACCTCCTGTTGGTGGGTTGGCACTGGCAGAGGGTTGTCCGCCCTCTGCGCAGTTGTAGCATAGGTGGTTTCCATGCGTTTCACATGATGTTGGTTGTTTGTACATTATGTAAACTATGTAAGTTATGTGTATATGCCTCTGCTCTATTGTATATCCAGTGTATATCCTTCCAGTGTTGTGTTGAGCTCAACATGCTCTTGTCTGGTTTTTCAAATTTTGTGAGCTCACCCACATGGCGGACTACCACCTGGTTGGAACTTAGCTCTTGGGTGGTTTCAACCATGGCAGTTTCTCTCTCCATCATTGAGTCAGTCTTTATGGTGCATTTATTTCCCATGTGCGCATTTAAGATCTGCCAAGTGGCTTTCATATCGCGCATGCTCAGACAGTTGGCACCACCGTCACCATAACTCCCATCTATTGCATGGCCATGTGACGCCCACGTAAGCCTGACAACTCACCCTCTAGTCACATCTCCCAATGGTTAGTTATCCAGAATCTGGGTCCTACGCCCTCGCCCTACCTATATCTTACTTCCATCAAGTATGCTGAAACCCCCGGGTCTGGATAATGATTGAATTCCCAAGTTGACATCATATGCATATATTTCTGTATTTTGACCTAAACTAAATTTTCAGGTGAAGTGCGCAATATGGTGGTAATTTCTCCAAAATCCAGAGCAACATTTTTTTAATCTTATGAGAATCTGACTATCGCCTTACCTTGCAAGTTTTCAAACGTCACACTTTCACTATGTCAGAGGCTTCTGCATCCTCACCATCCGGGAGTCCAGATCTCCCCACCACAGCAGTCACCAGGGCAACCATCAGGTCTAAGATTGAAAGGGCCCTAGAAAAGCTTCCCCTCGACATGAAATATTTGAAGGACAATACTATTACAGGATCAAAGATCGAATCCAAGGTCCAATTGATTACCAACACCAACGTCGAAATCTGGGTAGAAATGCAGGCCTTGGTCAAAATGATGTTCATCCAGTGAACGGTCGGGGACCAATTAGCCATCAATGTTGGAGAATCTGGGATTCTAAAGGTTGCTTTCTTCCCATTTTTAGTGCAGGCCCCAGAACTTATTCTCACTCTGGCCGCGCATTACAACTCCTTCGTCCGAGTCATCATGCTCGCCGCCCCGGTCCTGACCGGATAACCTACACCCATGGTCTCCCTAGATGCTGCAACTTTTTGGGCAGGTTTGGGGATTCCCCAGTTTGACGAAGCAGCTGTCGTCACCCGATCTGATGCATTGACACAATTTCAACAGCTGGAGGTTATGGCCCGACAGTATTTGAACAAAAAGTGTTGAAGACCCCAAAGAAAGATTCCAAAAGGATGAAGTTGGAAATCCCCATATCTGAATTCAAGGAAAGCATCCAGATGAGGATCATAGCATTATGCAGGATTTTTGGGCAACCCCATGCCTGAGAATTCTCAGGATGGATATATTAATTCCTACTCGGCATCTTTACCGGTGAATAATATTTTGATTCGGCCACCATCATTTCAAACCATGTGGACTCGCAGTTCCTTCAGGTGGCCCAAACCTCAAAATTTTACATGATGTCCTATGTTCTCTGGGCCCTAGCACAACAACGCCCCATCACAAATGGGCTGCTCACATCAGGTTTGGCCCAGGCATAAAGGCTCCCTGGGATTATTTCCCGCAAATCTAATGGGAGATTAGTTTCCTCAGCTTCTGCCAAGTGAACGATGCCTTCATTTACTACAACCTTCTCACACCTACCCGGGATGCCAGGTATCACCTCTTTAAGGAGGCGATGGACTTGGTCAGAAGTTATGGCCACTACTACATCCAGTTCTAGAAGCATACTTACATTCGAGTAACCGGCATCTCCAGGAAACCCTATTTATTGCTCAAGCATCATGGGAACAAAATAATTCTTTTGGAATACTGTCGATAGACCCTGGAACTGTACGCCCTCTACACTATGAAGAAGGTGGTCAATGTTCCATTCCCAGTCACCTGTGGGAATTAGTCGTGTAGTCTGGCCATAGCCAAAGAGGCGGACAACGAGCTTAAAAGCTTGGGCTTAACAGAATTCTATTTGGAGTGGAAGAACTTTGATCCGCTAGGTAAAATAGCAACGACACTTCCAGGGGCATCAGACCCCCATATATTCCACATGGAGGACTTCTGGGAAGATTGCCGAGATGATTTTGAAGTCCAGAGTTGGCACTTCATCTAGGTGACAATGGGGATGATGGAGAGGTTGAACCTTTGAAAATTCTCGGGCGATTTTTTGGACACCGGGTCCATAGTAGACCCTCAGTACAAAGAGAAGGGGATAGACAAGATGGCTTTCCTCTAGTGGATTGGAACACTCAGGAGGGGCCAACAATTGAATATATCACTCGCGACATGTTTGAGTGTAGCCACGCTTATTTCAAAAGGGTGTGCCCAGGAAGTACGCGCAAAGTTGGCCTGACAGTGCAGAGATTGAATTTCGGGGCCGAAACCTAGTCACAGGGGGAGGATAAAGGAAAAATAATAATGGGGACCCCGTTGCAAACCCCATCTAAGATACCCATAAAAGAGAAAATGCAGTAGACATTGGCGGTCTCCCAATAGATGAAAGATAAACTAATCACGTGGTAGGCCACCCCGGTCCTCATGACTGGTCCCGTTTGTCCTCTCTCTTCCCCTTTGTTGGCAGCATTGATGGTCTGAGCAACAGGAGCCAGAGCGAAAGAGGAGTAGGAAGCTCTAATGGATGCAGGGCCCCCTTTGGTAACCAGGAGAAAGAAAAATAAAACTAACACTCAAGCAAGGGCAGAGCCAGAACTTGGGATGCCAAGCATCCTGGAAGTACAAATCCTTTCTTGCGACTCTCCAGAGCCGGAGAAAGAACCTGCGGACATCCCAGACAACCCCCCTCCCCATGATGAATTTGATTATGTATTTGGAACTAATGAGTTCGAGAACTTGTAGGGGGATATCTGGAGATCGATTGAAGAAATCACCGCACATGCTGAACTCCCAGAGCAAGAGCCTGTACAAGAGCAGTAAGCCCGGGCAAAAGAAGAAAAGGGACAAGAATAGGTGGATACCTCCGAAGTCCCAGAGATACAGGTTACAAGGACTGAGGGAAGACAAACACAGGATGAGAAAATGACATCAGTTCGGGAAACCGAACCCACGGGAACAACCATGACCCCAACTGTCGTGCTCCAAACACCACTCCCAAAGGTAACATTTGGGGAGGTGATCACAGTGGCCCAAACATTGAATCTTGGCCCAACGCCTCCCCCACCTCCAGAGAATACACCAGTAGAAGAGAACATCCTAGCAACAGAGGCTGATGAACAGCAGCGGGAGGAGAGGAACCCCAGGGAGACAAACGATGGTCTTAACATTGTCAAAGATACAGACACTGGGGCAAAAGATATAAGCACCACCGGAATAAGTATTTTCGGTGAACTTAAGTATATAGGGAAGGAGTTAGAAATGGCTCATACTATCGAAGGGGCACAACAAGATACAGGGAAGAAGTCAAAAATAGCTCATTCTGTCTCTGCGTCGAACATATCACTCCCTTAGAGCGACATAGATTCATTAAGCGCAATGAAAAGAAAAGCCCAGACAGTTGATGAGTGGGTCACAGAACAGGTGGGAAACATCTGGCGTTTCTTGGCATCCACTCTCCCAGACTTGTATGTGGCCAGTAATACTCTACATCAGGCTAAAACTACTATCTCCATCTAGGAGGGAGACATAAAAAATTATGAGGCATGGAAAGTCGAGATGGAAGAGATCATTTTCTTCAGAGAAGAAATTGTCTCCGAGGCAAGAATTTTAGGAGAGGAGTGTTTTGACTTTGTTCGAACCCAACACTACAGACTTGACCTCAGATTGGAGGTAATCAAGCAACTAGTAGGGGCTATGCATGACAAAGTCCAGGAATTTCAATATTCTTTCAATTTATACAAGTCATTCATCTCCAAGGTCTCCGGAGCTGTTCCCTTCAACAGCGAAACATGCACTCCGGAGGAATATGTCCTAGGAAAGTTTGATGAGCTGATGGAATCTCGGTATGGATCCCTAGAGGGAATGGATGGAGCGAAAATGTCAAGGCTCACTCGCATGGTGCTTCAAAGTCATGACGCAACCAAGATGGCTGCGGAGTTCAAGGAAAATGTTCCAGACTTGGATGAGCAATTAGAGGTGCCAAATACCGATGGGCCGCCCTTAAGGACATATATGAGGACGAGATCGCTTGGCTCTTGCAGACATTCAATGATACTAAAGAACAATAAGGTCTTCCAGACTCCGGAGATGATCAATCGGGAGATGTAATTTTTATATTCATTCATTCTTTGGGGTACGGGTCTCCAGATCCCGGACTTCTAGATCCCACAATTTTGTATTCTTAAAGTGACCCGTGTCCTGGTTCCCAAGGCCAACCGGTCACTTTCAAGGCAGTCAGTAAAAGGTGTCAGAAAATAGGTAACCGCAACAAGGCATGTCGGCTCAACAAGAGGGTTCTGACAGATGGTCTTCCCAAGACGCCACTCCAATGTTACACCTGGAACATCGGAGACAGGGTGCCACTTTCCCATTTATGAGGCATGTAGCCTCGATCCCCGGGGGATCAGATTTCTTCTCTTCTCCTACCGGCTCTCCCCTTGAGGCTGATTCTTCCACTCCTCTCTTCTTGTCTTATTCTTCTAACATGTCAGACCTTTTCCCCCTCGAGTTCTTTTATAGCGTGGTGCAGGTAGTACCGGCCACCGAAAAATAGTATTATATTGTAAGGTATAAAATAAATTATGTTAAGTTTTAGGTCAAATCATCTGTATAAATAATAAGTTCGACCTCATTCCAAGGGTTGGAAAAATTGATAATTTTGCAGTCCACAGTTAATGGCATTTTAGTTTTCTTAGTTCTTAGTTGCAGGGCTCAATGCTCCTTAGTTTTAAAAGCTTTCAGTAGATAGATGCTCCCTCAGAGCCACCATTGTAATACGCACCAGTTCTTGCTGGAGATATGTTAATGAAGAAGGAAGGGTTCTATCAATGACGTTGTTAGCATTTTGATCTTTGGGTTAACGATATTTTATGCTTTGTGTTCTTTATGTCCTCTACTCTGATACTTCAAGTATATTAACGACCTCCTTTTCCTTCGCTATTGATTAAATATGAGCTGATGATTTTGTGTTTATTTAGTATTTAGTGTAGTGTGTTAGAGCATTGTTGATGTTTTGAATGTTTAAGTATAACTATAGGTAGATGAAACATTTCTAACTCTGCAATATCTTTTGAAGTTTATTTTTTAAATGAATGTGCACTTGTAGGAAACCCCACTTACTTGAATCCCCGGAGAAGATGAGTTAAGATAACCAACTATCCCCCTCAAACAAAATAGTCACTTTTCCCAACTGAGCCCCCATACTGTCGAGACCCAACTCTCATGTGCTTGGAGGCCCGGGGAATCTCATTTCCCTGGACAACCTTTACAGACAAAGTTGGTTTGTACCCTAGTACCCGGTGACAACTTACATCTGTTGGCGGACCCAGTCACAAAGTCTCGTCAACACAACCTTTTCCAAAAATAGGGTAATTTAAAGTGAGAGGACAATGTGGATGGAGTAGGTTAATCCCAACTTAATCATGATTTCCAAAAATAGGGTAATTTAAAGTGAGAGGACAATGTGGACGGAGTAGGTTAAACCCAACTTAATCATGATTGATATTGTGCACATGTTTAATGAGAGGATTAGATGAAGATTATGAGGATAATAGAAAAATATGGAGGACACGATGTGAGGGAGAAATTAAACAAATAAAATTTAATTAATTTTTTAGAAGAAAGAGATGGGATAAAGATAAGGATAGGTATATTACAATTAGAAATCATTATTTACCTGGGACTTAGAGGTGATAGAGAAAATTAATTTAGACAATGATCAGGATAGTTTAAAATTAATTAAAATAATAAATATACCATTTAATTAATCTAAATGTGTAGAAACGAAGTCCTAACCTAGGGATGTAAACTAAGAATGTATTCATTCACCATTTTAAATTTTTTATCATTTCATAGGGGAACAATCAACAAGGTTCAACTTCAGTCCTTAAGGAGAGGTAATAACTTTGATTAATTGTTCCCCTTTTTATTTGATTTGATTGCATATTATTGGATGCAAGATCTAGGTCAAGTGAAAAAATGGATATGATATGGTTCATTTTTTTGGTTCAAGGTTCAAAAAAGGCATGGTAACCCAACCCTTCACATTGGAATGAGAAGTATAATGTCGTAAAAATAACAAGAGAAATAAAACCACTTTAGCAATATGGTTGTGTTAGGAATAACAGTCCATAAGCACAACTGAGAGGGGGCCGTGAATCAGTTGTGAGATAGATTATTAAACATTAAACTTTATAAACCAAAACTTTAATTCAAATGATAACACAGTAAATGCCAACACAATACCACAATCCTTTGTTGTCGAGGAAACCCTGTTAAAGGTAAAACCCCAGTGGAAATTAGCACCCATAAATGATGTACTGAGAGTATGGTATCCCTATTAAAAGATTTAGCAATGTTAGGAGCTTGTTACAACATTACAGTACACAGTCCCTGTTAAAGGACAGGCCCTGTTAGGAGTCAAGAGTAACAATACGCTCACTGCCTAGGCACATTGCCCAAAGAAGGTTAAAGCCACCCTAAAGGATTTACAATCTGAATAAGTGTATATAAGAAATATACAATCTAGTGAACTGTCTAATAGTAACTGTCTTTTCTTGGTTAGTTCCAATGAAGTACTATAATCACAAACCCTGCTCTACATCCAGAAGTCAAGCAAGCTTCGCAACTTCCACACTTCTCTATCTTTTCAATTACCTTCTCATCATTTCACTATCACATCTTTTCAAAAGAAAAGATCTATCATATATACCCTATTACAATAATTGATTAGGTCGACCAATTAAGCTTTCCCAATATACAAATAATTATTTAACCCCTTGCTAAGATACACACGGTACCTAAAACAAGTAAACATCATATATAATCCAAGATCCTAAATCCATGCTCGCAATCCACAATGCACGCTACATCTCTGAAGTCGGCCCCAAATAGATCTCCACTAGAATACATGCCATAGTTGACGTCGCCATCAATCACATGATTTGCGATCAATAAAAATATTCCTCAATATGCCTTATGTCATCCCTTAAGCTCGCATAACCTGAATCATCATCGCCTGTAAGATATCCCCAAAACATAGAGACTCTCTCTATCAAGCATCACTGTCATAGTCCAGAAACTAGTCTTCACCAAAACATTTGTACCAAATCTAATATACAATATTAAGCCAAGTGACCTTAGGAATAAGGTCATCATACAGTCTTCTTCATACCCTCATCTTCGCTTATATGTTTACAAAAATATTGCCAAGGGCCAAACAAGAGTTATGTAGAAGCTTGGCAAGCCCGTAGATGACTTGATGAGCAGGCTTAGGCAAGGACCAATAGAAAAGGTTCATCCACAATAGCATTTTGTTATCCAGGAGCCTTTCATTTAGCTTCAAGTGGGAGAATGGTAATGATAGTTGTGAAGGCTAAATTTAGCTTCAAGTGGGAGAATGTTAGCTGTGAAGTCTAAATTTAAGAAACTTCTAATATTGAACAGATGTTTCTAGAATTGGTTTTAGAAACTTCTCATTCGGAAGTTATCTTCTTTCAGTTTTATAAATATGCATAAAGCTCTCCCTTGTTTTGTATGGTTTTTCTCTTGTATTGGAAGAATTGTGAGAAGATTAAAAAAGAGCTTCTGATGTAATGATTTTCTGCTATAATAAAAACTATTGATCCTTGCCCGTGGTTCTTTCCTCCACATTGGAGGCTTTCCACGTAAATATTTGTGTACTCTGTTTCATATCATTTTGCTCGCGTGGTTATTTTTATTGTTGTTGTTATCACATACTCTATTTTAAATTTACATAACAATGTGTTCTTTTCATTTTGGCTAATTAAAGAATAAGAAATATTTCATTTGGGTTTTAAAATGAATTTAAGATATATCATGTGATTATGTTATAGTCGTTCTTAGTAGTTTTGTTAAAATGTAGTTAAAAGTAACTACACCTTGGAACCCTTGGGATAGTTAACTGGTTTTATGAACACAAGTATAATGTCTTATCATAAGTTATGTTACTTACACTTATGTTGTACTTGCTTTCGCATTTGTGTTGTTGAATGTTCATTTATATTGTTTATGTATGTTAACATTTAAGGAAAATAAAATATTGCATCAACTTAGTGTAAGTTAGGTTAATTTCTCAAGGGTTTCCTCGGGGGAAGTTACACCGTGTTAGGAATTTATCGTCTATTTAGTACTCCCCACAAACATTTGACCAAATTTATTAATCAATTGAAATGTTAAATATAATGATTTTTAATTTTAATTAATTAAGAAATACAGTCAAACGTGAATTTTAAGTGTTAGATAGATGATATTATGCTAGGAATAGTAATATTTAACTTCAAAGATTGATAGTAATCATGACCTAATTTCAATAGTTAATCATATTTATTTAAGTAGTTATTTGGTAATGTTGAATTATTTATTCAATTTATTTTTCAAATATTAAGATATTTTCTTTAGAAATTTTATATCATAAATTAAAAGCATATTTAATTATAAATTTGGACGGTCCATGAAAAATATTCCCTTTTATATATTATAGTATTCTGAAATTTTGATAATATTTTATAACAAAAATCTTTCAAATATAACTATACAACTATCAGATTTGAGCTCTTGTTTCAATCACTAATTACCAATTTTTGTATTGAAACATTGCTTTTTAAAAAAAATGAAGAAGATAGTCAGTATACTTTTGTGGAAGTTACACTTACAACGATATTGAGAAAGATATTCTTAAATTTTGTCCTCACATTCTTCATATTAATAGCATAAATCTAAATTGCAGGAGAAAGAGACAAGACACAGTATTGCACCGAACACTACTATGACCATGGGATTCTTACAACAGGGGACACTGGATAGACTTCATAGCAGGACAAATACAGTAGAATAAGGAAAAACAGCGACTATACTTTGCACACTCCACATGTATTGAAAACTCTAACTGCACTCTGCACACTGCACATGTATTTGAAAACTTGCCCTTGTTCAGAGAGTTGTCTCCTTCCCAGATCATCCATGGCACCCAGAAGAATTCAATTCTTTGATCTGTTTTGCAAGAAATATAAGGCTCTGTCACAAAGTAGATTGGAAATAGTCGATGGCAGAAACGTGTGTGGTCCAATCCTGTTCAATGCCCTTCAATATATTGGACACATCTCTCATACTGAGTCGTGCTTCAGCTGATTCTCTTGAACACAACAAACCAATTCGCATCAATGAAATGAGACACTGCTGTTTCTTTGCCAGCCCTTTCCATTTGAAAGCTTTTATCGACTACCTCAGCAGCCCTGCCTGGAAATGCCCTGTTCACCCAATTATGGAGGCTTAGAACCCCATCAAACATGCTATCAGTTGGCCTCCTCCTTGTCAACATTTCCAATAATAAAATGCCGTAGCTATAAACATCTCCTCGAAGTGATATGATGCCGCTCAATCCATATTCTGCAACAAAAGAATTGTTAGACCCATTTTTTCAATTCTATCATACAAACCCATAATTTTTTTCAAAAGACACAAATTTGAGAGACCATACCTGGTACGATGTAGCCCACTGAGCCTTTTAAATCTATTGTTGAGGTTACTGAATTGGCCGAGATTTTACCCATGAATCTGGATATCCCAAAATCTGAAAGATGAGCTGTCATGCTTTCATCTAAAAGAACATTGCTTGGTTTAATGTCACAGTGCACTATCTGCACGAAGCAATCAAAATGAAGATATTCCACTGCATTGGCTATATCTATGGCTATGTTCAGCAGTTTTTCCAGTCCCAATCTACAACTGCCTTTATACAAATGCTTTTCTAAGCTTCCATTAGAAAAATACTCAAAGATTAAAGCTTTGAAGTTAGGGTTGCAACACGTGGTTATGATTCTAGCAAGATTTCTGTGTCGAGCCTTCTGCAACACTTTACATTCTGCTTTGAAAATCTTGTCTGATTCCTCTTGCATTAAATTGATAACCTTCACAGCAACACGGGTTCCATCAGTCAAAACTCCTTTATACACAGATCCAAAGCTATTTATTGCCAACAGATTGGAGTTGCTGAGTGTATCGGTTGCTGTGAGAAGTTCCTCATATGAGATCCGCGGATGCTCCACCTTTTGAAGCATTTTACGAACTGTTTGATTGAACCCCTCTCTATGCAAATTCCTTGTCCACAGAAATCCCAATACTACACAGCAAGCTATAAAAACAGCAACAGCACCTATTGCTCCCGACATTTTTATCAGGTTTGTAGAATGACTTTTCCCCTTTGGAATGCTGTATGTCAATTTATTATTTGACAGGTCCAAAGTCTTCATTTTTCTTAAAAACTCTGGGACTTTTCCTGTTAATTTGTTGTTAGACAGGTTTAATACTTCAAGCTGCGTCACATTTGCTAAAGATTCTGGAATTTCGCCTGTTAATTCATTGTTTGAGAGATCTAATACGTCAAG